>CM030840.1:16157283-16372283 GCA_018105865.1 Metaphire vulgaris
AGTTGGCACCGATTGACTTGTTCCTGAAGCGAGGTTTTGAATCAGTTGGCCCTATCCCTTGGAATACTCTTGGCGCCAGTATGTGTGGCTTAGCAACTACTAATTCTATGGCCCTCTTTTTGAAACGACTTAAAACTTACCTCTCAATACACAGTCATTTGCTGTGGGAGCGCTTCTGAGTGATTCTTCAGAAGAGGCACTATACAAATATTTGTTACATTACATTACATTGCAATAGTATTTTCATGATGCTACATGGCTTGCAGCATACCTACTTGTCTTTACTTTGTATGTAGATTACTATGACTGTTGGCTGAATTTGCTAAAAATTAAAACATAGTTTTTTGTTTTTTGTTTTTATTCTCACTGACCAATTGACTGGGTAACAACTGGGAAGATTTGTTTAGTGACAGTATTATGGAATAGTTTCCCTTTGTTCCACAGGGAATGTTTTGCTGTGATCAGAGTTTCACCCAGAATCCAGGCCTTTGGGGGGGAGGGAGGGGGAACTGACTTGGCTGGAGGGGAAGAGACACAGTTCAATGCCAAAACAATTTTAGTGCTGCGATTTGGGGGGATTTTGAAGTTTTTTTGTTGGGGGGGAGGGGGGAATCTCCCCTCCTTACAGGTCTGTATAAAACACTGGCCGTGATCAACTTTGATATTTATCCATATAGGACAGGTCCAGTCTCACTTAAACTTGGCCTGATCGCTAAATATGCTGGAATGATTTTTAAATGCGCCATTTGTCAGACGAATTGCTGACTCTTCTGCTTTGGTGCCGCAGAGCTTTTATTAAAAATGTATATATATTTCTGTACAATGCTTGCGCTGCTCATTGTTGTTTCAGACGAGGCTGGTCCCCCGCTGGAGGATTACGTGGAACCAGAACAACTGCGCATGATGCTGAAAAGACAACTGGAATACTACTTTTCCAGGTTGGTCGACCTCAACCGTCATGATCGGACTGTATATTATTTTACCAAAATGTTTGCTTTTTTCAAGTTTATTCTTGTCGCTTTGATTGCTCTGCTTCTCCGATCAATCAATCAATCAGTCAGTCAATCAACCAATCTCAATCAACTTCTGTATAGTGCCATGATGATGTCTGGCTGATCAACCAATGGGGTTTGGTGCTCGTTTGACCTGAATTCAATAACCTTTTGGATTATAGCAGAGTTATTAGTAAGTGGATAAGTAAGTAAAAATTGGATATATATATATATATATATATATATATATATATATATATATATATATATATATAGTAGGGTGCCAATAAAAATAAATGTCAGAATTGTTAAAGTCTCACCCTTGCATTTTGTTCATATACACAAATGAATAACCCATGAAAATTTTTACCATTATTATGATGTATTTAGGGGTTGCACAGCGACCTTGAAAAAGCGAAACGTTGTCAGCCAATTATAACGCAATGTCATTAATGGTTATTAACGTACAAAAAGTCGTACATACAAGATTTAGCTTCAGAAACTGTCAAGTGTCAGTGTCAGTGACTGCTAAGCTACTGAACAATAACATTTTTATTTGGTAGTGAAAACTGTTTTCGATGAAGTTCAACAACTTGTAGTAAGTATTGCTTTTGTTCTTCCTGGTTTGTCAGCGTCGAGTTGAATGTCTTGGGTTAGGGCAACACCGCGTTCTGCTGCATCGTTTACAATGTTCAGCTCCCTTACACTTGACTGAGCTGCCAAATATGATTCTTTACTGTCCCAAATGGATGGATCTAGAGACAGAAAATCTGTCGAAATGTTCATCGAAACAAATAAATGTTTGGTGCTGGCAGATACAAAGTGACTCAGCTGCTTATTTCCAATGTGCATGTCTTTCAAGGTAATTCGAGCCAGAGGACTAGAATCTCCAACGTTTGCCAGAGCAGAGACCATGTTTGCCTTTTCAGCTGCAGACAACTGAGAATCGAAGAAAGCCAAGCCAATAAGTTGTACATTCAGATACCATAAGTGACGCTGGAACATTTTCATTGCTGCGTCAGCAACTGCATCATTTGTTGAACAATATACTTCGAGATCCTTCAGCAATTGTAAATCATTCCCAGGAGCTGAAGTAGGCAAGGTACAAGTAAACCATGCCTTGAGATAGATTCTCACAACAAGCAAATTGAACTGTTGAATACCTGCCAGTTCTCCTGCTGTAAGTCTGAACTGTGATCAAAACAGGTGGATCTTTAAGCTGTATAGTATTTTGCGGAATTTTTGCCCATCCAGCGTGCCCTATGGTATGCGCCAGGTGCATTGATGTGGATGTTGGGGTTGTTGCTAGAAGTATCATCACCCAGAAACAGCAAAGCGAGCACCAGGAACTCTTTGTAGTCATCTCTGGGATGAAATAGTTGCAGCTGTTGGCAGGTCGCCTTTTATAATTTCAATGTGTAAATTCAGGTGTCTGTCTTCAGTCACACTGTCATACTTAGAACAATCAATGTGATTCCATGCTTTAGAAAATCTTTCAAATAATTTGATATTAGACCCACTTGAGCAGCCCATCAACAAGTCAAACACTCTGGCTACTATGAGCTCGTGGACATGATGGCGACAGGCTAAAGGGAGGAGATCTCATTGAAGTTTCTGCTGCAGCAAGATACAAGCACCAGCCTTCATTCCAGTGTTACTGGCTGTTGTATCAAAACACATTGAATGAATGCAGTTTGTGAGTTTCCTCTCTTCGATCAAATGGAACACTGCTGTTGCCTGCGCTTCTCCAGTGCCGTTTGGAATCTTAGGAACACCAAGCAGTTTCACAATACCTAAAGGCACTAAAAGTAGCCTATTCAATATTGCATAGAATATGTAATGTGTATTATATAATCAAAGATCAGCATAGATTATGTACATATGTGAACTAAAACACCTAAAATTGTCACACAGTAACCAAACTTGACACATTGTTACTGATTTTAGTTCTAAGCAAGTTCGATGCAAATAAGGCATTGTTTTAACAGCGTTGTGCAACCACTAAATATTGACAGATTTTGTTAAAACTTTGCATTTTGCTTTCTTATATAGAAAGGAACAATTTCACGGGGTGAGACTTTAAAAAATCAACAACTTTTTTTTCCTCATGGTACTTGTTGGCACCCTAATATATAGCTATGTTGCTATTCTTAGCCTAGAAAAGTGCTTAGGCAGATTGAATATTCAGTATGCTAAAGTGGAAAGCCAGAGTGTTGCCAATCAAAGAGTGCTCTTTGTAGTGGTTGCTATGTCAACAGAGAGGTAAAGACCATTGAAAAATTTGAAAAGTCCATTTCTTCCTCTCCGACTTCTGCTCTAATTAGCTTCTATCGATCTTCGTTTCCTTTGTGTCCGTGACACAAGAATCTTCGGGTTGTTATTATTAGGGTTGCGTTTGTTGCGTATTGTATTATTGCGTTGCGTGTTGTGCAGCGTATTGCCTGATTGTCCTGATTGCTGTTTCATTGGTGTGCGCATGCACCCAAAGTGCCGTTCAGCTTTTGACTGGCAATGTGACTTGTGGAATTTGAAATAATTGCATGGTGGACCTAGCGAGGGCCGTAGCAATGGGGGTATGTCTGTATACAGTATATGAACTCCCCAAAAATCACTTTACAAGTGAGTGAATTAATTTTTGCAAGGTTAATTTCTGTTATCCTTTTGTGCGTCCATTTAATCCGCTAATCTGCGTGGCCTGATTGTACGTGTTCCAGTGGCGTAGCCAGGATTTCCGGAAGGGGGGTTGGTTTTGATCTTGACCAAACTTTGCAAAATTTTTCTTATTTTTCTTTTTAGGAGCTGACAAGCCAAAAAATGTCGTCACCTTTGTATTCTTTCTAGTTTTTAAAAATTTTCTATAGCACTTAGAAATTTTTTCGATTGGCAGCCAGCCAACGGGGGGTTTGACCCCAAACTCACGTCCAAAATGAAAAACGCATGGAAAATGTTTTCTGTCGGCAGCAAAGGGGGGTTTTAACTCCCAACCCCCCCTTGGCTACACCACTGACGTGTTCTAGCATGGCCATGGAACGTACTATAGTGAATGTAATTTTTTTTTCATTTTAGGGAGAATTTGGCAATCGACGTGTATCTCATCTCGCAGATGGACGCTGACCAGTTTGTGCCGATTGCAACAGTTGCCAATTTCAATCAAGTGAAGAATCTCACTCACAACATTCACCTTATTGTGGAGGTCCTAAGAGGTTGTTACCACAGCAGTTGTTCTGTTGTACTTTTAGTTAAAGTATAGCTGTAGTAAGGTTAAGTAAGTAAAATCTTGTGAATTTCTATTGCGCTTTTGAAAGTAGGTACCGTAATAGCTGCTTATTCGTAGGCACTTAATCTACCATTGAAAAGTTTAGTGATCGGCCAGGCAAGGTTGGTTTCAAAGATTGCTCAAAGTGGGAGTGAAGTAGTAATGGCCACAAGGCAGTGTTAATGTAAGATATAAGCGTCAGCTTAGAAGCGGTAGGGAAAATGACATCGGTATTTAGAAACAGCGACGACAGAAGTTATTATAACGATGTCGTCGAATGTCACAGAGTCCGCCAACGTTCAAGTCGATGAGCTCGGAGAAAAAGTACGGCCGTTGTACAAACGCTGCATCTTGATACTAAGAGAAATTCCAGAATCGACACCTATCGAGGTAAAAGCACCACTGAACGAATGCTTGCTTGAGTTGGCGTGTGTTCGATATCTTTTAACTTTAACATTTGCACAGCCAGAGTGTAGTGAGTTCGAATCGTATTGTAGCCACTGAATAGCCACCCTGGGTAAGTTATTCACCCCTGGCGTGCTCTGTACTTATGACTTAACATGCGCTAACAACCATGTCATATGATGATGATGATGATGATGATGATGATGATGATGATGATGATGATGATGATGATGATGATGATGATGATGATGATGATGAATGATGTTATAACAATATTAGTAATAAAGTTTCTATTAAAGATTTTTCATTAATGGTTCCTAAGATGGTGCACCACGTTATCAGTAATCTGTTTTGATAAGATGGAGTTAGTTAGTTTGATTTGTTATGTGCTCAATTTATTTTTTTAAAATACTTTAAATGTTTGATATTGAGCACCTGTGAGTAGAAATATAATGGGTGCTCTACAAATGCTACATTACGTTACATATTTGCATGTTTGTCGAAGGAGGTTGAAAAGCTGTTTGCGAGTGAGTCATGTCCTGCATTTGTCAGTTGTCAATTTGCTCACAACAACAGTTGGTACGTTACGTTCGACAACGAAGAAGATGCCCAGAGAGCCTATCGTTACCTTCGCGAAGAAGTCGTATCTTTTCACGGAAAACCAATCATGGTATTATGAGCGTTTGGTTGGTCTGTTTAAAATGCACTTTGTCTCATCAATTTGATTGGACAGTTTGAAAAGGATTACTATTTGTGCTTGGTCAGTGGTTGGAATTGAAGTTAAATAATACAATTGAACTGGTTACTGAAATGTTTTTAAAATTTCGTTTTTAATTATTGAATCTTTAATTATTTGGATTTGGTGTGCCATCAATGCTCCTGTGCATTATGAAGTGGCACAGATATAATTAATTAGATATAGCTGAAAATATCTAATCAAAATTTAATCAGTTTTGCAAAATATATCAAAGGTTGTTTAGTTACAGCTATCACTCATAGTATTGATCTTGTCGTACAGTTATATACAGGGTGGTGCAAAAAACTGGACTAGCCAAATTTAGGTTTGCATTTAATATAGTCCGTTTTTTGCCACCCTGTGCATAGAAATGTTTTGTTTTATTTCTGAAATTTTAATGTTTATTGACGTAGTAGTTGGTCTCTCTGTGTTGTGTTAAGGCTCGAATCAAGGCCAAGCCGCTGCTAAGGTGTTCGTATCTCGCAAAGGATTTGAACGCAGACTGTACTTCGACTTTGTTCCAGCAGCAGAAGTACACTTATACGTCACCAGTGCCTAACATCCAGTACATTCCTCCACAAGTAAGTCGTCATCTAGCTTTCTTACTGTATATGTATGTATATATGTATATATGTATACAACTATACATACTGTATAAAGTGTACGTAGTTGAGGAAGATGTCTCATTATTGCTTTTACACTGAAATAGGTTCTCACGTGTGGCTGAATAGCGACAAAAATGATATCGTGGTATGTGTGTTGGTTATTGTTTGGATTTCTAATGTTTGCCTTTTGGTATTTCAAAGGAATTCTGTCTGTCTGTCTGTCTGTCCAGCTTGTGTTTTAGAACTAATAATAAATCAGATTAAATGACATCAGTAGTTAGATTTGAAAAACTACAAGAAATGTTTTTTCAGCACATTCAAAAGACAGGTCCTTTGGAAAGGCGCATGGCTTTACACATTTTATTTTGTAGAATTTGCCATATTTTTCTCCACATTCTGGCATGTCTCCGATGTGGCCGACGAGTCTAATCTACTACGATCCTGGCATGGTTAGTAGTGTGCCTATTCCTGTCAATGTACATCAGTATTGATCAGTCGATATTGACCAGTCAATCAATCAATCAATCAACTTCTATGGCACCGATATCATAATGCTCGGGGTATCAACCGATGGCGCACGAAATCACATCTGAATTAGAGCCAGGTCAAGCCGGATAAGTCAGTCAGATCATCAGGGGAAGCAATCTAAGGGGGAGGGGTAAAAGGTAAAGATGGGTCCCGTACTTGAGTTAGAGCGTTGAGGTCCGGCGCTTATCCCTGGCCTGGGCAATCAGTGACGTAGGTGGTTTAAGCCATTAATCTGGGGTAGGTTGCCATTACTTTATCCAGACCCACCATTTTTAATAGGCCAAACATATAATATAGAATGATGCAACCAGTGTTTATTCTAGGCCTGTTTTTTTTTTGGGGGGGGAATTCCCCCCAAAGTTTTAAAATCCCCTCCAAATTTGTATATGTTGGCTTAGGGGATGGAAATTTCCCTCCCAAAAGCGTGGAGAGACAAATCTTGTCCCCCAAACATTTCAAACTCCCTCCAATGTCAAGGTGGCTAGAATAAACACTGGATGCAACATTACATCAACTTTCGCAATTCTTTATGGATCATTGCCTGTCAGAAGGTATGTCATTTAGTGATTGATTGACTGATTGATTGATTGATTGATTGATTGATTGATTGCTTATGTGGTCTGTTTGTATGTTAGGCATTTGCCGTCAATGGTTATGTGCCGACGGCTGCGTTTACCCCTCCACCTCCTCTGTCATCTTGTGAAGATCTTCAGAATCCAAGAAATAGGTGAGTACTGGATACATTCTGACGGTTTGACTTAATAGACAATGAAAAACAATGCTGTTGTAGCATTACTGCGTTTTCGTTACGCTTGGCTGACTGCTTAAGATTGCATTTGAGGTTTTACTGTTCTGTCAGAATCATTGAAACGACCCATGATTTGACCTTAAAAGCTGCAGAATCTTGTGTGTGAAAATTGACAAATGGGTGATCGAAAGCTGAACCTGAGATGCCATTTTACTGTTTTGTTGCTATCTTCACCCTTTGCTGACTCTTTTGACCATAGATCTCAGTAAATTTATCGAGGTATTCGGACTCAGGCTTGGCTATTTTGTGCCTCTTGTTACTATACGATCGACTAAGTTACACCAGTTTCCTTCTGCACAGGACTTTCATTTTACGATAATATCAGGTGTTTTGTTGAAGATGTCTTTAGTTGAATTATTTGGAATTTCAGGGGTTTAAGAAGCCGATTCGGCAACCGTCCGGGCATTCTGGACTGTGCGGACGCGAGCGAGAACGAATATCGACACAGCTGGCCACCACAGGGAACCAGAGAACTGGATGACGGACAGTACGAGTCGAGGCATCCGCCGCGATACGGAGGCAATGGCCCTCACCGCATTGTGGGCCAACAACCCGGCCCGCGGTCCGAGTTTATTCGCGCCGTCGGTGGCAAGCCTCAGTCGCCGAGAACGGAAGCGAATTGTCGAAGTGCGTCGACCAGAAATGCTCCGAGGATCGGTGAAGGTGACGGCTTCCTGCACACGTTTTCGGGATGTCGGTTGGACGATGTGGTTCCGGAGGTTGGAGTCAGCTCATCGGCTGTTTCCGCTGGCGATCTGGCATTACCGCCACGGTGAGAAAGCCAGGCGCGTTTTCTTTTCTAATTGATTGATTTTATTATTTTATATATAAATAGAATGTAAGGCAACAGACTCCCATAGAAAACACTCTACACATACAAAGAAGGCAAGAGAGGAAGAGGAAGGCCAAGGAAAAAGTGGATGGATAACATCAAAGAAGAAATATACCAGATATTAGTAATCGATGGAAAGAGATTTTAATATAATAAAAAATATAAATAATTGGAAAAGTTTTGTGTCTAGCTATTGCTGCTAATGATCTGGCAGAAAGCAACTATGATGATGATGATGACGCCGATGATGATGATGATGATGATGATGATTTTGATGATTTTATTTTCTGCTTGAAATGGTTTGAAATTCGTTTATCAAGCCAATCCTTGCCCTGTTTCTTGAACATGTTTAGGTCTAGTGGAAGCTACAGAAGTCGAAGGAAAAATCATCATGTCCTCCCTGATTGTACGAAGGTGCGCAATGTGAATTACGTCACATTTTCGACCGTTCTTCTAAATAGTACACCTGATATTTTATTTGTTGGTTTGCAGTATAATGATAATTATATCTGTTATCAATTCTTTTCTTATCCTCAATTAATCTACAACAGTTTGGCAGCAAATCGTTTTACTGAATTAAGATTCGATGCAAGTTAACTAACACGAAAATGTGGTTTTAATTTGTTTCATCACTCTTCTGAATTTTGCATATCTATAGCCTACTGTAACAATAATCCTTGCATTGTCCAATGTCAAACAGGGTATCAATTATATAATATTTTTGTGGTCTATAAAACTTGTCATAGAAGAAACCAGCTCTCTTAAACCCCTTCTTGTCTCTCGTTCGATTTTTTTAGACATTTGACAGAGAACAGATTTCTGAAAGACTTTGTATAGTGTCGTTTCAAATGGCTCACCATTTTTCGGGGCATTTCGAATGCTCTAGAAAAAAATTGAGGCAGAATATATTGACAATTCTAGTACGGTTTGACTCCACTCAGCTGGGGACACACAAAAATGTGGTTTTAATTTGTTTCATCACTCTTCTGAATTTTGCATATCAGCCTGCTGTAGCACTAATCCTTGCATTGTCCAATGTATCAACCGATTCACTGGTACTGACAACATATAGGCTTTCAGTGTTTCAAGTTAATTACTTGAAAATTTTAATTTATGGTCATCGAGCAATATCCCTTGAATAATATCCCTGTTTTAGTTATGGTTCTTGACAACTTCTATAGCGCCGTAGCATGGCGACGGTTGATTTTCAAGACTGATTTAACTAGTTGCATTTTCTGTAGCATAGGTTTACAGTTCACTGAATCTGATCTATTGGCAGTTGAGAGTTGAGTTTGCTTACTGGACCTGTATACTTTTTGTGTGTGTGTGTTAAAGAACCAGGGAGTGGGAAAGACTGATGGTGATGGTGAAGCATTTGAACTAGAAGAGAGTTATTTTCCTCCGCTGCCTGGAACTGAGGTTAGAGCAAAATCTGTTAGGGACCGTACATAAAGCACGTCACATTCGAGGGGGCGGAGGAGGTCCAAGAAAGCGTGACAGTTTGCAACAGGGGTCAAAAACTGAAAAATGGCATTATGTACTTTATGGACGGTCCCCTTATTGACTATTGACGTTGAACTTAGACTTGTTAGAAGTTGCTTTCCTGCACCGTGGAATCATAAACCACTGGAATTTTATACACTTCTTGGCAACAGAATTAGTGATGTCTTTGTAGCAATGGAGATATTTCAAATTGTTAAGGCTTTTTGTTTTATCAAATATGCTTAATAGTAAGAATATATAATGCTTCATCCCTTTTGCAATACAGCTCAAGAACGAAAACACATGAGACTACCAGTTGCGCCTTAGATAACAGCTTTGAACCCTACATATTAGAACATTCAAAAGGTTCATTTTGGAATGAAATCACTTGCATTGCAATGCCCTAACCTAAATTTAACAGATGATCTCGTAGTTCTAGTTGTGAACACCAGGTGGCAGGCCATATAATTAGGTCGCAGGCTAGACAGGTGGCAGGCCATATAATTATGTAATTAGGTCGCAGGCTAGATCAAGTCTCTGTAGTGTGTCAGAGTGGGCAGAGCCTGATATGTTCTTACTACAGTGGATCCCACTTAATCGCATACCGCTTAATTGCATAACCCGCATAATCGCATAACAACATAAAAACCCGAACCAGTGTTTTGTGTATCAGACGTCCCGGTTATTCTCATAGCCCTGTTAATCGCATAAGCAAGGCTTGCACGGCACCTATGCAATTAAGCGGGTTTCACTGTATTAAATATATTAAATTTTGGTTTTGTTAGAAGCTGTCTGCTGCGGTGAACGAAAAGATCGAGAGCGGGATTTCCGGCTTCAGTCAGAGCGTCGTTCCGGTTGTGAACGTGACGCAAGAAGGCTCGGATCAGAGTGGATTTCGGAATGAACAGCTGAAAGTCTTACGTTCAGCGTCGGCTGAAAACAACCACCATTCAGCCGCAGTAAGCATCTCATTTTCTGACACTGACGTCTGTCCGATGTCAGCCGCCATCTTTGCCTCCAAAGAAGACAAAGAACCAAAGAGCTCGACAACGTCGGCCAATGAAGTCTTTTCGATGATGACTCAGCAGAATTTGCCAAAGAGGTTAAAACAGTCTATTCAGCATTGTGATAGTATTTAACAGGCCATGATATACGGCGCTATAGAAGTCGTCTTGGATAAATAAATAAAATAAATAAATAAATATGCTATTTGGTTTTGTTTTTAGCAGTTAATAACTAGCTGTTGGCCGGTAGCTCTGTGTTGTACTATTCGGAGTACAGATTTGTACTATGGTTCATTTTGGCAGAAAGTTTTCTCTCGTTCTCGTTTACTTTGTTCCACTTTGTGTCAGTGACTTTAACTGGTGTAATGCTATATCTTGGCCTTTTGCCATGGCATGTTATGGCATGATGCTTGGCCTCAGATATTGATGATATGTGACCAAGTTTTCGAACTTCTTTGCTTTTTGTTGCGTGCTTTAGAAGATAGTCTACTGCTAGGAATGCATCATCCAAATAGGTCCTTTATAATAAAAGCCTATGCAGTTGAAAATGTCAGCCTGTTGAATTTCATCTGGCTGGAACCTACAGGTCTTGGCGATATCCTTTGATCCATTTAAAATGCCTCCACACTGAACACCTTTCAAAGCTCACTGAAAATTAGTTTTGCTCTATTATTTTATCAAGTTACTACTTGCTTGTGAGTAGAAATAGAAGAGGTACTAAACAAATCTTACGTTGCACTGCAGTCATTGGTAAGATACGGTTTTAAAGTCGTGTTTTGTTGTAAAGTCTCTGAAGTGACAGATGCATCCATTTAGTAAGTAAGAAGCCAATGTGTCATTCTGTCTTGATTCGTGCGAGATAAATCTTGCACTTCAGTGATAAGATTTGGCCCGATGGTTACCAGAACAAGAACCATGCTTTCTAAAAGACAAAGCTTCAGTTGTCTCTTTGTCCTCTGGTATCAAAACTGCTCTGTCCTTCCTCAGACCTAATTCTCCTTCTGTACTACACTGAGTGAATGTAGACAATACTTTCGAGTATTGTTTACGGGAAACACTGTTTACTGATATACAGATATACTGTATTTTTAATTGTAAGGTGTACTATCAGTACTTGTACATTGTACAATATGCCACCATGATCACTTCATTATTATTATTATCATCATCATCATTATTATCATTATTATCATTATTATTATTATCATTATTATCATTATTATTATCATCAGTTTTTGATGTGTTGTGTGGCTAATTAATGTTGAGCAGATATGAAAACTGCGTTAACTGCATCGAGAACTGCGCCGCGTCTGAGGCCGCAGGATTGGCGACTACGGCGGCCATTTTGATTCCGGATTCTACCTCTGTGTACTCTTTGTGTCCAATCTCCAACATGCACTTGTCTGAGGTTTGTAGAAATGAGCATTATTTGATATTGTGCTATTGTTTTCCATTCATTTTGTTTTCCTTTTTATATCATTACTGTTATTTAATTTTTTGTGTAGGTCCTATAGCTGGACTCTGTAATGTGCCATTGCTCCTGACATTTGGTAATATGGCACACAAGAAATTGTCAGTTTAATAATAATAATAATAATAATAATAATAATAATAATAATAATAATAATAATAATAATAACACAGCTTAAGCAGTTACCAGTGATGTGTGTTAGACATTTTGACAGAAATTTTATACCAAGCAATGTTGAAAACACTTTCATGTAGTTAAAGCAGTTAAAGTGTGCCCATTCAACAATATATGACCATTGACCAGTTTTAATGTGCAAAGTATACAGACTTCCCATCAGTGGCGGCTCTAGGATTTGGCAAGTGGGGAGCCGTTGGGGGCAACTTCTAATCATGGGGGCAACCATTTGTTGTTTAATGTATGTAGCATTAAGTATAGGGTCCCAACTGGGGCCACTTCTCAATGGGGGCACGGGCCCCTGGCTTCCCGGTGGAGCCGCCACTGCTTCTCATGATCCATTGAGGTTGCCTGTTATGAAAAAAGTAGTAAATGATTTGGCAGATCGGCACCAGATGCTATGTTTGCATGCATAATACGTGGCGTGCTTTGTCTGTTGTGCAAATAAGAATGCGATCTTGAGTTTAAGTCGATTAATCCTCAACTTTGTTAGGACGATGACTGGAAATCATCTCTGAAACCGAGCTACGCCCAGATGGCGCTGCGAGGAAAAGAGCGGCAGGGCAGGGCTCCAAAGTCGGCCGTCGACGGGAAGCCCGTGCTGACAACAGTTGCGTCTTTTGCGCTGGGCTCCGCGAGCGTGTCGGTTACGTCGTCCGAAACTCGCGACGCGGTGGGACTCGGCGGCAAGGAAAGCCGCCGAGAGAGGGCGGTTGCCGAGAACGGCTGCTACCTACTGAAGGGTCACGAGCAGAGAAAGTTGACCGCCGTTCCGGCGTGGAACTAGACGTCGTGTGCCGACGCGTCGGAGTTGCGAAACAGGATGTGTCGCGAAATTGCCGCGGACATGGAAGATTTTCTGAAATTGTATATTTCCGACAAGACGGAGAAGCACAAGTCGTGAGTTTACCGGGGTTCTAGCAGGATGGTCGATTTGATGCTCACGCGCGTATTTGATTCTCCGTTACTGCTTGTACGCGGCCAACTGCTGAGAACAACTTCTTCTGTGAAGAAGAAGAAATATTTTCATTTTGCGAATTAGAAATTCAATTTCAAATTTTTGCCGACATTTTTGATTTTGGGAGTGATTTTGAAATGAATGTACAATCTCTGGTTTATGAATTAAGCCTCTGCGAAACTAAGTAACCAGAAATTCATTGTGTATAATTATTTATTGGCTTATTTATTGGCTTATTTATCAAATTTTGCAATGAGCCCAGGCTTTCAAGTTGCTAAGCACCGCTGTGGTTCATGTTTTTTTGCTCAAATTTCTACTTTTATTTGGCTTTCATCAAAATGCAATCCTATTTTTTGGCTGAATATAGGTTTCTCATTGAATATGTAAACAGTGTAGAATTCTGTCGGGACTGGTGTGTCAGCTATTTCGCTCTATTTTATTTTAATTTTTGTAAAATAAATTCTTAAGATAAGTAAGATAGCCAATTTAATTCATTTTTCTTGAATTATTCTTTGAGACGATGTCTGTAAGAACTGAGTCTTAAATAAATGATGAAATTTCTCGGTTTGAATTAAATCCCAGGAGTGATATGTTCTTTCTTTTTTTATGCATCTGTTAGCCACTGCAGAGCCAAATGATGATGCTGGCTGGGTTAAAGGTCAAAGTTGAGAAGTCGACCTCTTTCAGTATTGTAAAGGTCGCTGTTATTTTGTCATGTACTTATTCTGATTGCACCAAAAAAACAAATGTAAGATGTTTATTTTCGTAGTTAGATCGAGATCGCGAATCTTATTTTACTATAGCGCTATATAAATTAGCCTATAACTATATGGTGTCGGTTAGTGTTATCAGATGTTATTGGTAATAGTGGTGCCTGTCGTATGTGAATCAGTATAGTTATAATAACGCAAGCGTGCATAGCCTAAGTACATACATGCTTAGTTTATTTGTGCGATTGTAATGTGCTTCTGTTGATACCGATCTCTTCCAATTAACGTGACTTTGAATTTACTTGTTTGCTTTACTACGGTAATTGCTTTGTGTTGTCACTTATTTAATTTCATAATTTCATTGAACAGCATATATTGCCAATCGATGTGTTGACCCGTATTCATTGATATATGCATTCTAGTATAAAATAATAATAATAATAATTACTGTTATTATTTAGTATTAGATATACTGTTGTTGTTATTGCTATTGTTATATTTCTTATTAGTTTAAAATGTCATATTTTGCGATGATATGCTGTTATTAAATGTGATGAAGTGAAATCACGATTGTATTATTGTTTCTCTGCAATGTTGTTTAGTTTGTTGCAAGATGCATTTGTTTTGATATTGGACGGCGTTGTGTTGTCTATGGCGCATGGCGGCTTCACATTATCTTGGTCTTGTGTTTTTGGAGGACTAGTCTCATCTTGTCTCTAAGGTGTATTTCAAGTGAAGCTTTTGATGACATCTCGATTAGCGCGTGTACAGTGTTCCTTTTGTGTAGGTGTACACTGCATGTGGTGTTGTGTGTGTGTGTAACAGAATAATCGCGCTTGCACGCGTTAAAGCTCTGAAGTGACTTGACCTGTGATAAAGTATTATTGTCGGTGTAGCAGGGGTTTGCCCTATCTAGAGTTAACTGAATATTGGCTTCTGGCTATTCTATATTGCTCGTAAGTTGAATTTTGTGTGTGTGGCTGTGTGAATATGATTTGCATGCTGGTTTTGATTCAGAGTCTGTGTATGTGAAACTAAAATAGTTAAAATGCATTCCTGAGTGAAATTTTTCAAAGATGTTTTCTCTCAAAGATTGTAGCTTTAGTCATAGTTGGTTGATTTTGTTATAACTAATGGTTAATATTGCATCAAAATGTACTTTAGTGTTAAGTTATGAAAATCAGCCTGGTTGCTGTATGGAAGTTATACTGCTGTATTTCTTGATATGATATTTCATTTTGTATGGAGCTGCATGCTATCATCATCATCATCACCATCCTCCTCTTCTTCTTCTCAGTGCCCATTGGTTGTGGGTAATCAATTGTTTCGTCACACTTTTCTCTGCATAGTCTTCATTGGAGCCATCCATTATTCAAAGCATAGAAGATGCAATCCTTCTGTCCTTCCTTCCATATTTCATTCGACATATCCGGAAAGAGGAAGCTACCTGAAACCTTGTCCTCACTACCATTTTAAACATTCTTTTATTAATGTTTGTTTTTTTTGCTCGTTTGGGCAATATCTGTCACAACCGAGTTCTCTAAAGCCATCGTTTCCTTTCTTTTTACTACTTCGCCGCAGCCTGGATCATTCTACATTCTAGAATCTGCTGCTTGTGTTGCCTATGATGTGGTTGTGATGATGCATTCTCGGTTGAAGGTTGCTGGATTGTGATGAAGCATTTGTGATGTTCTGTGTTAGGACCTTGTCTCTTTATGAAACCGGTGTTTGAAGATTAAACGTTTTGCTGAAATTTTGTGACATATGCAACGGAAAAGCTTGTAATACCGGTTGAAAATCATTCCGTTTACATGCACTATTACTGCTATTGACTGTACACTGGCAATACGTACTGACTTGCTAGCAATAGTAAATATTCACATATTGACACAGCTGACATTAACCGAGTGTCATTAGGTTGTGGAGGCATAGACTGCACTTAATTGTATCTTCATTTTCCTCGTAGAAATTTTGAGTTTTTGTGTGTGTCACTTATACCCAAATTTTCCCGAATATCTTCACTTTTTCATGACATGACAGTGTGTTGACTCCTGATGACCACGCTAGATTATGCTGACCCTGAGTGATGCATGTTCATGCAGCAAAGCAGTTGTCTCCAATAGTTTACATCACAGCAGCCGTTAACAACATCATATACTGCCTGTTGTGATACACTTATATTAACTGCTTATTAAGTTGTGTTTGTATTCTGTATCAGACAAGATGTCTGTCTGGTACTGTGCTAGTAGTAAATACAGAGAGATATTTTATAATTGGCCTATTGTGTAAGAATTATTGATTTCTTGTTTGCATTTCGAAATTGAAACAATTGAAGCTTTGAGTGCCGCTTGTCTGAAGTAAGATGTTGCATAATGCCCAGGAGTATTGGTATTGAACAAAAGGAGAATTTTGTGGCTTGAAATGATGTATTGTTGTTGATGCCACAATTAGGTTAATTATTAAAAATTTGAGACATTCTTTTTGTCTAATTCTGCCTCCATTGACAGTCACCGAGTTACAGGACTTGACTTCATAAAGACTGCACCTGTACAAGGTAAGGAAGTCTTTAGGCAGAAGCAGTGTTTAATCTAGGCCGTTTCCGGGGGGGAATTGCCCTTCCCTCCGGAAATTTCAAATTCCCCCCGGAAATTTTGGAATACTACATGGACTAACAGCGGCCTCTAGCAGAATTCCCCCCGGCTTTCTCAGTTTCCCCCCCGGAGTCCAGAAGTCTAGATTAAACACTGGGCAGAAGATTCATTTTTGTTGACATTGAATTATGAATGTGACTAATTTGACAAGAAAATTGTGATATTTTGAAGAGAAATTTGAAATGGCTGGCTAATGCAAGTTTTTCCAGAAATTATTGATCATTCTGTGGTTAGTTAAGCTTATTATATGCATTGAAACTGTAATTAGTTTAGTTTTTTCAAAGTCTACATTTAGAAAATTTTTGCTTAGTTTTTGTGTAATGCTTTATCAATAAAGTCTTTCATTAAACAATCCATGAAATTGATGTAGCATTATTTTCCTTGCAGTTAAAGAGTACGAGAAAGGTTTCTCGAGTGAGAGGCGATTATATTTATTTGAAATCGGTTTAGTTAAAGTTTTGAAGATATTTAATACTGCTGTGATAATTTGCAGTTCGGTAAAGTTTTTGAATAGAACGTTTGGTTTTTGTAAAATTGTTTGTACATTTCTGTTACGAATGGCCAGAGGCTTTATTTTAGAAGAGCAAATTTGTTTTGACTGCTGATTATTATCGCGCTTGGTAATTGGTTTTTTGAAAGCTTGCTTAGTTATTGCTTTGAGTACTTAATTACATTGTGAAGGTAGATTTTGATTTGAAAGCATACATTAATTTGCCATGTATTGGTTTGTTTCATTTATTGATTGATGTCAATGTATGTGTAGATGTATACCTCAATCACTTTAGTTACGTTATTTGCTTATCATAATATTCTTTTGGGTTATTAATAGTTTACATTTTGCCCTGTATTGCTGTTCTGTATTGGTTGAGCCTATCTACCATAGTCTGATCCCTAACCATCCTGGATGAACTTCCAGCCTGACCTAGTTTTGATTGGACTAAGCTTTGACCTCTTGTGCATTATAGGTGTGCTACACAATAAGCTAATTGATTTAAACAATTGAAATTAGGCAAATAAAACTTGTACGGTATGTTGGATCATGATAGGCTTATGGTAACTATTCAATTTCAGTGCTTTGATAATGTGGCAAAATTGATTAAAAGTGCTTTAGCATGTCAAAGTTCCCGCTGTCACCAGGTTTAACCTTGGATTAACTCCAATCAGTTTTCTTTATCTGTTTTGCGATTGATAGAGACCCTTAACTCAAGTCCAAGGCCAGGTTCTCAGTCACTCTTAAATCCTGTCGCATCCTCTTTGCCCGAATTTCCAGGTTTTGCCACTGATATTCGTAAAAGTTCAACAGTTCAAAATATTGTGATAATGGCTGCCAATGTAACTGCAACGAACTTATCATTCCAACTCTGTCCTCTGATGTGCAGAAATTTCATCCGTGTTGTGTGATGTTTTCTGATGCGTACAATTAATTATCCACTCGATGTTATAAACTTTGTTATATATTAACTAGGACTTGTTTGCGAAGGTGTAGGAAGCTTCAGTCGATATACTGTACTAATATTTTGATCAAACGTAGTTTCAATAAATGTGTTTATCTCTTCTCCTTTGAAATATTAATTTTATTTAAAATAGCCTCAACGGGTGCAACCATCAGACAGTATCGGTTTTATGCATTCTACGTATACAGTTACTCTTAAAATATTCAGAGTGGATAAATTTCAAAAGTCATTGAATGATTTTTTTGCCATTTTTAAATAGATGGTCCTTTTGTTTGTCCCTGATAAGGGTCCATCCACATATTACGTACGCACTGAAAGGGAGGGGTGGTTGGATTTTGGAGATTTTGCATAAGTAGGTGTGTGCAACGAGGGATTGAAAATATGCCTTTTTGCATACATATGATAAGGATGAGCCTAGGCTATTTGGGTGCTAAAACTTTTAGTTTGTTAGTGACTTATCCGCTATTTTAATCTGAGAGTACAGTTCTTGCAGATTTTGTTATGGGCCATTCTTACTGTCGTCAACAAGGGGCTGGCATCAGATTATTGGGGCCTCACACAAGAAGTGTCTGGGGTAGGGTACGTTACACAAACAATTGTACACAGCCCCTGAATCAGTTCTGGGTCGCCAACATTACTGACACTGCATACAAATATTTTATGTTCAGATTATTTTCTTCTCAACCCAAACACTGAAACAAGAAAGCTTTTGTCAGGCTAATCAAAAGCATTCAAAGTTTCAGTACTTGTACAGGCAAACATAAAAGAAGACACCAGATACAACATCCCAACATCTAACAGTTTATTAGTCTAAGGTAAGTTCACATGAACCTGACAAATCATTACAAAACTGGCAAGTATGCAGACTAACTGGTGAACAAGTACTCTATTTACAAATACTTCATTTTGAGCCCCTGCATGCTAACGAAGTGTTTCCCATTCAGTTGAGTACTCTTGTTAGTTCTGACCACATACCCCCCCCCGCAACAAGTACACACATACACAACATAAATCCACAGAAATGTCACCAAACCGAACGAACAAAACCTGCAAAAGCGTCAACTGAACCATTTTACCCAACTTGACTGACATGCAACCAGGCCAGGGTTAGTTCTAGGATTATAAGATTGGGCGGGAGGTGTCAGTATATTCTGAGGGTCCCCTGCCCGAAAAGTCTGACAAGCAAAAAAAAACAGGTCATCCCCGGCTCCAAGAAGTCTGACAAGCAAGAAAAGGGTCATCCCTGACTTGGGTTGAGGGTTGTTAGGGGGGTGCAAAAATATCCCTGAATCAGGCTAATGGTTTTCAATAGGAATTTATCAAATAAGAAAAATTTCATGCATGCTTACAAATGTGCAAAATGACTGGCATGCTGTCAGTGAGGAGTCTTAATAAACCCATGTCTGATTTCTTTTAATATTCCTCTTCCTTTTTTGCAATGATTAATTATTTTTAAAATTTGATCATTATTTTACCATCAGCTACCTCTTCAGTGGTCACTGTTAGAAAATACAGAAACTAGAACATGGCAGATTGTCACTCGTTAGATACTTACTGCTGACAGATACGGTACTGACAGTTATTATCACAGCACAGTAAATGAACAGTACGGACACAATCCAGTACTGAGTATTTGTACCATTCAGCTAAAGTGTACTGAGACTTGAGTACTAGCTTCAACTTTGGTAGCCTACAGTACAATGTAATCTGAACACGTCACAATAACAACCAGTAAAACAGATAACATCATCAATGTTCAGAAAAACACACAAAACACGAGAGAAACAATATCGGACAAAACTGCGTCTTGCAAAAAAAAAAACCCTGATCATAAAAACTTCTGGCCAAAAAACTTTGTCAAAAGTTGAAACAAATTCGCCTGTTTTCAATCATTAAAAATGCGTAACTGGCCAAAATTATGGTCGTATAACAATCGATCAGCCGATGGCGCACCAAATCCAATCAGAATTGGAATCAGGTCAAGTCAGAAAGGTCAGTCAGATCAATGGGAGTTGCAATCTAAGGGGGATAGGGGCAGAATGAAGGTCAAATGCACAAATCTGATAAATAAAATGCAAGCGAATATGTAACTGGATTACCATACACAACTGTATGCATTCATTCAAATTCAATTACACTATGTTAACTTGCTTCACAGGATAGCGAATAATGCTATTCTTTACTAACCAGTATTATTAGTAAACTATCGGTATATACAAATACAATATAAGTGCAGGAAATCGCTGTCTATAATACAAGCAACATCAGAATTTGAGGTCATACGAACTATGACGTATGAACGATAGCGAGAAATGGAAATCCATAGTCATCAAAGAAGATATACCGGCATATGGCATGGCACCTCGAGAAGAAGAACAAGAAGACGAAGATAAGTGCAGAAACACTTACTGGAAAATGACAGAATGATTTCAATTTTAGAAATATTTCAATGAAACTGTATTTCAATCAATACCGACTGAAAGAACAGTAAATCAACAGGGCTAGTAGCATTATTCTACATGTAACATGTCCAGCATTTCACGTAGTTCACAGAGCAGCATTAGCAATGGCCTAGTAACGTTCAACTACAAACATTCTGGATAGCTATGATTTACACGTAACAGTTTACATTTACGACGACGAACCGCTCCACAATGGAGCCAACCGAACTAAAACCCACAAATTTTACCATCACGCATTAAAATGCAAGCATCATCAACATCATCTACAAAACCAATACTAAATAATAAAGGATATTTTTGAAACCTAGTGAACTTATTAATAATTAACTTACATTTACTGAAATTGAAATAATTTAGTACTAAAGCAACATTCATCAGAGTGCAAGGTCATTGTACGGTACATTAAAAGCCGCCGTAATGTCTCTGCATATTGCTTACGTGTACATCTATACTCTAACAAGTGTTTTACACAATAAACATGATTTGCACTTGTCGGGCTGCGTCCTTCAGTAAGTAAGTACATTATCTTCGATAATGGGTGTATCAATATCATAACATTATATAGCACCCATCAAAATTCTAACCCCTGACTTAAATGTAAAACCACTCTTGGCATCAACTACCAAAAGGTTTCCACTTAAAACAGCCAACTGGGCACAACATTGCTCCTCATCAAACAGATCTTTAACAAATGTGAGATATATCATGTAAATTGACCATAAAAAAACAAAGTATAAGCAAACAGTAAATTAAAACTCCAGATTAAGTACTAGATAAAGAATACCAAAGAAATAAGAGTGAATAACGCAAACAGATCCGCAAATACAGGCATTTACCAGAATACCAAAATAATTTGTATAAATTTAATTGTTTACAATCTGGAACTGGTTGAAAAGTAATCAAGTTGAAAACTTATTGGGAAAATGTAGCAATGAATTATGGATGATTGGTATTATGAAGAATACAAAGTTAGTAAGGTCAAGCATTTCCAGAAAACACTAACCGTACAACAGGAAACATTATTATATCAAGCAGATAAGATGCTGAATATAACTATAAATGTCTTATGGGTCAGAACTAAATCAGAGCAGTAGGAAAACAAGTACACGTATACATGCTCTAATGAAAACTATACAAGTGATAAACTCAAAGAGAGTACAAATGAGTCTAATAAAAAAACTGTTTGCTGAGGCAGATAGAATGCGCAAAGCCGTTCCAAGACAAGTCTGGCGCACAGCAGTACGGTATATTGTATTTGGCAGAATATTGCGATCAAAGACCGTCTTCGCAACAAAATCAAGACAAGCCTAGCAGCTTCACCAAATGCAAAATCAAGACTGCGAGCAAACCAGCAAATGTCTCGATGCTAATAAACCGCCTGAATTAAATCAAGCATGACTGATACCACTGTTCCCAACACATCAAAACATAATTAAAATTTAAAATTTACACTTAAACCATCCACCACTAACCAACATTGGGTGTTCCTGGCAATAAAATACAGTTCTCACAACTACACGACCATTTGATATATGGATCCATTCATAGCACAATGTCTAATAAAAACTTAGCTATTAACAGACAAGATTTGCAAGTTCCTTAGAGTGTAATATTGTCACAATGTACTCGATCATTATCCTTTTGGAATCTTTTAGGTTTTTCTTCAATGTTTTTATGTATGTTTTAAGTGGGTTCTAGTAAAAGTTTCACCTTTTAGGCTCAATGCCCGTAAGTTCCGGGTTCTGATCCCCGTCTTTGGGGCCTGAGTAACCGCCCTCTAGCGAGTAAGGCTGAGTCGACCTTAGGGGCTCCTACGGGGATTGAACCTGTTCCGCCAGCCCAGCGTGTAACCACTTCTGCCATCTTCCCTCCCCGGATTCTTCTGCATAACTGTTATAAGAGCTGTGCTTTAACGATCAACTCTGCATGATGTAAACTCTAGTAAGATACTTTTGCCTCTAATCATGTCTACATAATCTTTCCAGTCAATACAACCAAATTATTCAGAATTTTGACAAAACACAACGTTAAGATAATGGTCTGAACATTGAAACACACCCAGAATTTCCCCGCATAACACAACACCTTGCCTCAACATTTTCAAACAGAAGATCAATCTGTCTGATAAACTCCCTCCAAAACCCATGCATGAACCTGAACTACAATAAACATTATTGGCTTTAATTTATACATAAATAAATAATATGCTAATAAGACATTCATATCATACAGCATTCTATAGACAACTACAAACTTTATCATGTACAGCAATAAAATCGTCAACGAATTATATTATACGTGCATGCGATAGCATTATCCACATCACACACGAAGAGGTTCATTGACATACCGCTAATAAAAACATCTCAAATAGCCGCTATTCTTGACTGTAACAAAATCATCCAAACATTTTCACTTGATATGAATGGAGCCGTTCTAAAAAAAATTCTGTGCAAACGCATCAATACGTGTTCGACAGGTACTGAATAATAAAGTTTCCACAGAGAACAAAATCCGAACGACTAACATCACAACGCGCAACATCTTTACCACCGTCACAGGCTGAAAATTTTTTACCAATGCCATGCGTGAGGTCAACTGTACACTTCTGATACAAATTAACTCGAAAGCATCAATAAATAACAGGCAAAGTACAGAGACAGCCTCGCGTCGTACGTTGCATTCTAGCCTTCCGGCATCAAATAACCACTGCGCGTCTAAACCGGCTAACATAGAATTTTACCAAATTTCGACTCTGTATTCCACAACGCAGCCCCTAGAAATAAATAAGACTGTGTTTTGGCCTAAGTATCACAATCTGCTGATTAAAAAAAAGTGTTCGTCCAGTCCTCCCGCGGCCGACGACAAAACCAAATCGGCCGCGCGTTCCGGAACCGTCAACGAAATCACACGCACAGACAGACTGGTCGTTCCAGTAACATTCTCCAATCAAGATTACATAATTGGCAGCAAGAAATATGACAACACACAGAGACGTGCTCTAAGCACAACTAAAAATCTGAATCCGCATATGCATTTCCGCGCCGACGGCCGGCCGGCCGAGCAAAGTCCGCCTCTGGCGAGCGAGAGAGAGATAGTTCCTCGCGCGACGACGACGGACGGACGGCACCAACCGCCGGGTCAAGCCTCCGTGTCGTCCGCGTCGTGACCTTTCAGGCGGAGCCGGGCAAAATCTTCGAATATGAAATCCTCGTCGCGATAGCCGCAGGAATCGTTAGCGCTACAATGCAACGCAACCGACTGCAAGACACAGTTTGACAGATGCGAGCGATCCTAGGTGTATTCTAACATCTACACATAACTATTGGATTCATACGTTAAACTAATTCATGCCAGAATTAGGTCAAATATTTTAATTCTGACAAATGATGAGCAATTTTATTTTACCACCATTTTATGACACACACAAACACACAAACACACACACACACACAAGTACATGCACACTGCATCCATTCATTATCAACTTATTTACAAGAAACAGCAAGTGATTCATCACACATCAGCCAAATAGTTACAATGTTATATGCCAGTATCAATGTGCTACAATCCACAATATAATACAGGGTGGCGCAAAAAATGGATTATATTAAATGCAAACCTAAATGTGACTAGTCTGTTTTTGGTGCCACCCTGTAGATAAGCAGCGATTTCATTATAAGAACCATATAACTGCATACTTTATAATGCAATAGCTTTCGGCACACTTACCGGTAAATGTAACGTAATGTACATTCGTGGTTGTAACAACTGTTACTTGATATTACGTTACTCAAATGTAAAGGGACTTTACAGCATTACCGCGTTTTACATCAGACTGACCAACTGGATTCGACAATGGAGGGGGGGGGTACAATTCAAATCAAGGAACGACCATCGACAGATGTCAAGGACACTATTAAAATGAACTTCAATGATGATGATGATGATGATGATGATGATGGAATAATAAATGCCAACTGCAAAATACACACTCGGTCTCCAGCTGGATCAGGTTTGTGTCGATCGGAACATCGGTGCCGCCCTGGAGGAAGCGCGACACGGTGCCCCACAAAACGTTCCAAATGGAGGAGCCCGAATTGAAAATGCATTGAATTTATCAGTGATGGGTAATTCAATTTCTAATTCTAATTAATTAGCTAATGAATTAGCTATCTGTCTAATTCTAATTCTAATCAATTACTTCCAAAATATTGCGGAATTCTGAATAGCTTGCGGGCTTTGGGTGAGTCTGAGGAAAGTATTTTGTTCAAGGACAAATTAAACGTAAATTCAGTCTCAAAGCAGATAAACAATGCTCAACAGTCACACCTCAAATTAAGTCCCACAGATTTGCGCTGAACACAAAACGTTTTGCAGCATCATATTGTACCGCCACATCTGCTGCTATTGAAATATCATTTAGTGCAGCTGGATTTACATAAACAAAATGCAATTCTGATATACTCTAGATTACCGAATTGAAAATGCAGTGATTGCATGTAGATTCACAAAATGTGTCAGCTCTTTCATTCGTAAATTTCTTCTAATTAATTAGATAAAAAGGGCAATCTTTTCTGAAACAACTATAAAAACTAAAACTTCTCTCTTTGCCAATATGCAGTAATTGCAGTGCTATATAAAGTTTTCTGTAAAATTACATTACACTGTAGCATTAAGCACAGCTGACAGGCTCTCTTCGGTAGAAATCAAAAACTGATGACCTCAATATGAGATAACATGTGCAAGTCCAATTATAATAATAGAAGAGGCGCTACACAAATGTCACATTACATTACATTACATTACACTACAAGCTTTGCATTCACTCCAAAATCTAGTTCTAAGCAGACAACAACGTCCCACAATTCACAACATACCGGTAATAACCAAGCAGAGATTTCAATCACTATAGCTATAATAAAATAGCAGATATGAGAAGATTGAAAAGTGAAAAAATATCAAACAAGTGGAATATTTCTTATTAAGAATACGCCCAATCGGATAATAGAATTTATGAAAAATTACTAGAATTACTAAAAAGTCGAAGGTACCTTGATCCAAAGCCAAGAATGAGTCTGACCTTCACCTTGTACTGAACGACAATGCCAAGGTTTTCCTTTTGACTAGAATCACGAATTCTAGACAACAGATAAGATAAAAAAAGTATTATTATTTATTTAAAAACAAAAACACATGACTGTGAAAAAAGCAGTAATAAACATTATGGTATTCAGGAAGGACATTTCTACAATAATAATAATAATAATAATAATAATAATAATAATAATAAAATAGCATTGTTATAATTTAGTAACAGAAATCTCTAAAAGGACTATGTTAAAGAAGGTTTCAAATCAGTGATATTTTGGCTTTGCAAGTAATACCAGATACCAGCTTCTATTTTTCTATAGAGCTGTTATTTTAGTTTTTGTTTAGTTTTCATTTTGCATACAATTTCAGTTTTAGTTTCAGCTAACGAAATGTAAACAATTTCAGCTTCTATTTTTATTCTTCTAACTAATATGTCACTGGTTTCAATAATAATAATTATTATTGTTATTATTACATAAATAATTAATTTATGAAACGCTATACAATGCAAGTAAAAATCTGGGGAAAAATACCAAAGACACTGGTATTACAGATAGCAGCACTAACATGGTAGATGATGCCAGATTAGTGTCTTCGTGTTTCAGTTTGCCGTCAAGAGCGAGGCCTCGCTTGTCACGGTTGTTGGTCAGCAGTGGAGTCATCGTGTACACTTTGCAGAAGCCAGTTTGACTGGCCAATATGGGAAATCCCTCCCTACAGACACACAACGGCCACACGTAAAGAATCAACACACACACACACACACACACACACACACAAACGTTAGTACATTTAAAAAAAAAAATACATTTTGAAACAGAAAACTGTAATTTATATATGCTGAAACATCTGTATAATACAAGCCAGGCTAATGTTACATCCAAATGGCCGATCAAATTATGTGTATTAAATTAATCGACACAAATTCTGAAAAAAAAGTACAGATCATCATGATTGGAGATCATCATCATCATCATCATCATCATCATCATCATCATCATCACATCATCATCATCATCATCACCACCACGACTGCCACTACCATGACTGATCTTTCCGGATTGATCTGGTTCTAATTCAATTTGGATTTGGTGCACCATCGGATGATGCCCTGGGTATTATGATAGTGGCACCATAGAAGCTGATTGATTGATTGATTGACCATCATCATCACTGCCACCATAATCACCACCACCATCACCACCATGACCATCATCATCATCATCATTGCTACTGTCACCCCACCACCCACGGTGTCTGATGTCATCTAGACATTTGCCCCCATTCTCAGCTGTGACTTAACATTAGTGGATTTGTATACTACCATTGTCTGAATAACTCTAGTACAATCAAGAAATCCTACTCCTGCCTCATGTTTAAATGCAATAGACTATGGAATGATGCTGCGACACTAGGAGATACATTATGCGGGTTTGACAGTAATTCGACTCCTGACGTTAGGAGATACATTTATGCGGGTTTGACAGCAATTCAACCCCTGACCAGCAGTTCAAAACCATTATACATCTAAAAGATGTTCATATCCCATGCGTAACACAAAACCACCCACGCTCCAAGCAATCCCTACTTCATCAAATATCCTACCACAGATATACAACTGATGACAGAATTACTGCTGATTATCCAGAAACGCTGATTGGGTAAAAACAGAAAAGCATAGCATAAATATTAATGAGTGCAACTGAATATTGATGAGCATGAATATTAATGAGATGTGCTCTGCAGCAGGGATCATTAACCAAAGCTCAATTGCCGACACAGCAATAATTCATCAGGAACTAAAACAGACAGTACCGGCTGAACTGCTATCTATTCCACCATTACATCTGTGGTCTAAAATAATGATATCCTCCATACAATAAATCACACTAAAACCATATTGTACCCAAATGACTGACTATGCCAAGGGTTGGCAACCTACGCCCCCCCCCCCGAGTGAGCTTAATATGGCCCTCTGGTCACCACGGCGTTTTTTAAAAAAAGGTCAGCACCCTTTTTCAAGTCTGACAAGCAAAAAAGTCATCGCTAATATTTCGCACTTGATAGGCATATTTTTGAGAACTTTTGAACTTTTTCAAGCATAAACTTTCTAAATAATATAAACTTTGAAACTTTTTTTGGGGGGTCCACCGAAAAATTATTTAAATTACACGACCCTTGGACAGACACTGCCATAGCAATTTGGCCCTTGCTGTCTGAAAGGTTGTTTACCCCCCCTGCCGTCCATGCATTCTACATCTAATCCTATCTATAGTAAGGCATACAGAGCCATATCTCACTCAAACTCACGTCCCACTGAAGAGCATGCACTAAATAACTCTATCGAGGTACCTGTCACCCGAAATTAAATGTCTGAGTGTCAGGTACAGCCAGGTCAAGAAATATCAACACCAATGAGTGTTGTTGATAGAAAAAGAACAATATTATAACAGTTTCTCTCAAATAAATACAATCGAGGAAAAATTCCCAGGAGCATCTACAGTAGGTATTCTGTATTTCCATCATCAAAAGAGACAAATAATTCTGGTAGAAACACAAATATTCAGTTGGGGAAAAAACACAGAAACCGGGTACTGACTCGCTTTCCAGCTCCGCTACGACACACTTGTACTGCGCCGTTGAGAAGAGGCAGATGTCCGCGTACTGCCTCACTTCAAATACAAAAAACAATTACGAATTAATTTTGTGAAATAAAAAATGCAAGCGGCAACAATTTAAAATTCGAATAATATTTTGAGGAAACATCAAGTAACCCATACAATAAATGATTCAACAATTCACAGCATCAGATGCTAACAAGTCTTCAGGTCTAGGCTTAAATCCTTCCTTTTTCTGAAATCGTTTCCTCCATAGCTGTGACAACCTAGCCTCACTGCCCTTCGCATGCTGACTACTGCCTGGCCGATCTTTCACCTTTCCCATAACTATTTTAAGAAAGGCTGAGCGCCTAAGAATAAGCATGTTGTGCTGTTTTCCAAAGTGCTATATAAATTCATGAGATTTTATTTACTTACTTACTTACTGACATGTAAACTGTAACAGAAGAATGTATATAGACCTTTAGGCATCATCAGTACAATAACCAGGCTACATACAGATAGGAAACTGAAAATTAAATTAACTTTCTTGAATGCACTCAGACAGATTTTAAAAATTTCATGGACAGAAAGAATAACCAATGAGGAAGTACTAAAAACTTTTGGTACAAAAAGAAAATTGCTAAAAAAATAAGAAAGAGCTTTTATTTACTTACATCTAATAAGAAAACAGGTTGGAAAATCTAGCATAACAGGAAAAATAGAGGGGAAAAGAGTAAGAGGAAGACAAAGAATACAGTTTAGGACAGCCTAAGAGAAGCAACAAGAACTAAAGACAACATCGAACATAAGGAAAAAACAGAGAAGAGTGGAAATCCATGTAAATTAACTTCATCTTGAATGCACAGGTTTAGTGCTCGATACCTGATATTTTTACTTTCTTGACAGTTTTGCTGGTGTTGTTATCAACGAGCACGTTCACAGTTATTGATTCACCGTGGTAATATTTCTAAAAACGTAAAAATTGAAATCCGATTGCATTTAACTGCGTCCCAGAAAAGCTGTGCGCATTTTACTCGTGTGCGCGCTATACTCAAGATTTTACGGTAGAAACAGGACTGGATAAGCAAAATCAGAGAAGTGATGCCTAAGATGGTGGGCCCCTTCTGTATCCCAACAACCAACATTTCCAGACTTGCCAGGACACTAAACAGTAGCAGGGTTGACATTTTTCACCATCACTTCTCCCCCACCCCCTCCTAATCTTCAGACTAACAATTCGCGTTCACCTCTTTGTCTAGCGTCGCTTCGAGACGGAGATTCCCCGAACTCATCATGAACTCCTTGACCGCCTCCGCACTCGGCTGCGGCGCCGGTTCCTCGGGCGCGTACGTCAGCTTCCGTATCGCCAGCTGGATCGAGTTGCGCTTGTGCGGCTTGTCATCCGGGCCGTCAGGCGACGTACGTCTTCAACTCGTAGTCGACTCCGCACGGCTAAACGACCAGCGGCAACACAACACAACTGCAACCCGGTAAATCCGAGCGTAAATACCGACGGGAGGCGGGCACGACAAGACGATACTGAAGTCATATCTTAGAGTCATATTCTGGGCACATAACCGGAAGGGGGTTCAAATCTGACCCAAGCCACTGTAGCGACCTGAATGACACCCCTGACTTCATATTTACGACTCTTCACTTAGTGAATGGCCTAACGTGCGTTAACAAAAATGTAATAATAATAAAAATAATAATAATTTAATAATGATAATAATAATATCAATAATAGAAGCACTAGTGCATGGCTTTAATCTTACACTTACATCTGCCAACATAATCACCCAAACACACACACACACACATATTAGGAAAAAACTATTACAAGCTCTTTCTAACAGCAAACAAAATGATGATCTAATAAACGTATGCTAACATGCTAACTTGATTTATGCGTGTAAGTGCTCTTGTTGTAGGCATCAGCCTTGCTACTGTGCTATAGAAATTGTCTAATAATAATAATAATAATAATAATAATAATAATAATAATAATAATAATAATAATAATAATAATAATAATAATAATAATAATAATATCTGTATAAACAACATGTAGAAAAATATTGCTTTATTCCACTCATATTTATTTTACAATATTTATGAACTTAGGACATCCCACATCCCTCATTTTCTCACACTCCCCAACAACACAGTGCAGCCATGGTTACCACGACACATCCAACAAAACCTTGCATTAAAAAAGTTCCATGGTAACCAAGTGCTGTCACCATGGAAACCACTTACAAGGTCAAACTGAGGATGACACAATGACATTCAAAGAAAAAAATCAATGTGCCTGGACAATGAGATTACATCAGCTTATGGAATACAATTTTCTGCACGAAGGTATGTCAACTCTAATGTACTACTGTACTGTACTAGACATCTGATGCTCACCTTTCCTGTGTCACCTGGCGCTGGTTGAAGTGTCACTGACGCGGGAGACGAGGAAGGCAACTGAAATAGAACAGGTAATTAATCAGTGACATTGTCATGACATGTCATGTCATGACATGAAACACCAACAAGAAAACATGGTTAATATCAGAAATGCGCTCTCAGATACAAATGCATTACCGTACATACCTCAAAACAATTATCAGCGCACTATCTTTCAAAGAAAAACAAAAAATTTACTTCAGTTAACCATAGCCTCAAATCAACTAACGATTTGCCATTCAAATAAAACAATACGATCGAAAATAAATTAAAACGAACAGTACTTTACATTTCTACATTCAATTTAATTTTTATTCAATGGAAGTAATTGCTTAATTTTGTCAATAATTTGTAGAAAATAATCTTCTATGAAATACTTCGAAGAAAAATGGAAAAGCATTAGGTCCAAGCTTCTTCATCAGCCTCTCCTGCAGTCTCGTCAGCGGTTTCTTTTGTTCTTCGATAGGAGGCCACACCTGTGCAGTTGCCAGGTACAGGTCCTTACGGAAGGTCAAGCCCAGGACATCCAAGTCCTCTCTCCCGTAGCGAAATGCGGCCAGCACGTGAGCGTATACCTTTCGCTCCTTCAGGTATTCGGGGTCAACGAGTACAACCCCATCTGTTCAGAAAGATAAGGCACACCTGAACATAAAAGTGTGCAACCTTTTTCGTGTGATATCTTAATATCATGCAATGTTTCGATAATCCATTATGAATTTATGACCATAGATGGAAGTGGGTCACACTTGATCGATCACAAGGGTCAAAGGTCAAGGGTCAATAGGTATTGACCCATTAAATTTTTAAGACTGCAGGTGCAGTCAGACAGGACATAGAATTTTGATTTAACATTTGTTGACACAAAGAAATACAAGCAATGCAATTTTTGCTTAGACTCTGATGAAGCAATGGCCATATTCTTATTTACTTTTGTTGGTCAAATTTTTGATTGGTTAGTTCTGTGGCAAATAATACAGGGTGGCACAAAAAACCAGAATATATAAAATGCAAACTTAAATGTGAATAGTCCTGTTTTTTGTGCCACCCTGTAGTAGAGTAGTAATGGATTCTATTGTATGTTGTTTAATTGTTGTAATATAGCATGAAATATGACCACTGGCCACCTGACATCTTCGATTTCCCTTCCAAATCCAATGAGATTTTATCTCAAAGCTGGTCTTAGAAGCATAAAACATGCATAATCCACAGGTAATGCATCGGTCATCAGAAGATGCAAGATGACACAGACTGGTAATAAAAACTGTCAAGTCTGGAGGAACTGAAGGTACAGAAAACTATGAATACCAGACAGAAGATGGTTGGATGGCATAAAGAAATGGATCGGCGTCAACCTTGGGATACATATGGCCCATGAAAGACTGTGGGACTGTGGGCAAAATTATTATAAACTCTTATCTCTGCTAGATGGCCTGACAGTCTATGTGATAACGATGCTGCTGCTGCTGATGATGATGATGATGAGGAGGAGGAGTAGGAGGAGGAATAGATGGTAACTTTAAAACTTAGATCACAGTACAAACTCATGTCTGTGATGATGGCACAAAGATTGTCATGAACCATTCACAAAAATTCAATCAAATCTGTCAAACTATAATTCAATACTAGTCCAGTTAATAACATGCAAAAGGGCAGTCAATTATCCTGACAATCCTGACTGTCACTCAAACAGTGAATAGGGAATTAGGGAATGACTGAATCAGCAAAAGTTCTTAAAACATGTGCAAAAATTTTGCCACACACACCCACCCCAACACACCTGTGCGCTTACACACAAACACACACACACACACACACACAAACAAACAACAACCTGAGCTAGAGGATTCCAAAATCTCTGCAGTCGAAAGCGACTGACTTGAAAATGCCCGATATGGGGTATACTTACATAATCAAACATGCAGTAGTTTGGGGGAGCAAACCATATAATATGTTATGAATTATTTATTTATGTATCTGTTTGCATCTTATTAAGCATTTTGAAAAAGGATATAGACAGCACCAACAACACTTGTTGAGGAGAGAAAGCGAGAGACAGACAGAGAGAGAGAGAGAGAGAGAGAGAGAGAGAGAGAGAGAGAGAGAGACAGACAGACAGACAGACAGACAGACAGACAGACAGACAGACAGACAGAGACAGAGACAGAGAGCAGTCAAACAAGATTCATAAATTAGGAGCCGAATGCAATGCATGGATCTTAAAGTCACCAAAGATGAATGGCAGGTTAAAAATCTTTGGCCACAAAATACCCAAAAGGGTAGAAACTCTAGTCTTCCGGGGATTCAGCAGCAATTTACCACCCGACGTCCAGAACCAAATTGACGCAAATGCACGGAGTAGCAGTTCGGCCGGAATAAAGTGGCGGATTAATTGCACCCGGAGAACAATTTATCCTCTTCATCTGCATAAAAATTACATCGGGCAACAGATAAACCACAGGCCACATCGTCAGCGGTTGATTGTAAAATAAAGCAACGAGGGTATTGACTGCTTGCTCCCATTCCCCAAAATTCGCCCACCCATATTTTTCTTTGCCTCCAGTGGGGTAGGATATATATATATATATATATATATATATATATATATATATATATATATATATATATATATATAGAGAGAGAGAGAGAGAGAGAGAGAGAGAGAGAGAGAGAGAGAGAGAGAACAACGCTGGCTAACAACCTCATCAGAAACAAAGAAACAAGCAAATGAGGATGTTCTAATATTACACACACACACACACACACACACACACACACACAAGGCATTTTGCTGCTGTTGGGGACCAACAAACTACCGGTACATCACAGAATCCATTCTGGACACTTGCATCCAGGTCAGAGGAAGGTGTGTCCTCTATATACAAGAACATACAGATTAGAGCACTGGACCTTTCGAATCCAGGTTTGTCTGTCTGCATCATCATTGGATACATCCGTCCATCCATCCATCCATCTATATCCATCCATCCATCCATCCATCCATCCATCCATCCAATTTGCGGTCATCCTTATGTGCCTGCTTTCCTCCCACATTTAATGACGTGCAATCCTTGACTCAGCACATATATTTCCCAGCAATACGCTCAGAGCATCCTGAGTACCTCAGACTGTTTGCTCCCACAGAATCCACAGCATCTTCCATCTAGAGTCGTTTTCCTCAACCCGTTACTAACAATTTTCGCTCTCCCTCTGTTCCTCTATGTCTGTCTCTGTCTGTCTGTCTGTCTGTCTCTCTCTCCTATCACAGATTAGTCTTATCATTCTCATTTCAACTCTATCTAATTTTCTCTGAGCCACTACCATCACAGTCAACAGCAGTATTTCAGCACTACAGATATACAAGGTATTACATATAAATAGGCTTTGTGAACCATAGAAGAGTCTCTTTCTCTTACATATTGAAAGCAGGAAGATTCATTCCTTTAAACCACTCCAGCGCCATTCAAATCTACTGAGAAAACCAGAAAATTAGCAAAATATAAAGACTAGCTGTTTGCCCGTCAAACATGACAGGGAGAGTTTGACGTTAGTATAGAGATTGGCTATGACAGAGAACAAAAATAAATTACCTCATTAAAACTTAAAAGTATACATTCAGTCGCACCGATTTCAATAAATGAAAGTCATTTCAAACTGTAATAAGATTTCAAGCAACAGCATAAATCTGGGAACCAATGCAGAAGTCTCCATCAATTCACAGTTTCAGACAAATTAATTAAAACAAAACCCCTACACTTCTCTTTGACTGAGATTGATTGACTGATTGATTGACTGATTGCTTCATTCAATGTCATTCCAAAGCAACCACATACCTGGCATATAAACTCTTTAATATATATACAGTTCCAAATATCAAATTGAGAAAATACACTGATCTTGACTGCCGGGTATGTATGTGAAAAAGATGACTACAGAAAATCACACCAGGTTAATGTAATAAAGCTCATGACGGATTGAAGAATATTTAATCTAAAGTACTAAAGTGCACATTCATTCATCTATCCATCCACCCATCTGCCCGTGCATGCATTGATGCATCCATCCACAAATCCATCAATCAATTCACAAGCCATCTATACCGGGTAATCCAATCCATTCCAAAGCAATCCACACTTTAATTGTCAAGTTAAGCTACTGCTTGCTTATCTATTAATGCAGGACATCATAATTATGCAGTCAAACTTCCAAAGAATTCTAAATTCAATAAGATTCTGAGAAGAGGAAGCGGAATGGAATGAGCCAAGACAACTAGGGATGTCAAGTCCGTCCATACCTCCGACCGACTCTTACGCTTCACTTCTGTGGCTTCTAGACCAGAACCCAGTACAGTGAAACCCGCTTAATTGCATAGGTGCCGTGCAAGCCTTGCTTATGCGATTAACTGGGCTATGCAAATAGCCGGGACGTCTGATACACAAAACATTGGTTCGGGTTTTTATGTTGTTATGCGATTATGCGAGTTATGCAATTACGCGGAATGCGATTAAGTGGGATCCACTGTACAAGAAACTTTTCACTATCAACAGAATAGGAATTACAACACTCATAACTCATTGTTCCCACTTCACTGAGAGGAGAGATAGATAGATAGATAGATAGATAGATAGATGGATGGATGGATAAATAGAGAGACAGACAGAGGGAGACAGTGTGAGAACAATTCAGTTGCACTGCAGTGTATTTTGATTGTGGTAAAAAAATGACAAATGTCTCTGGTCCACAACCTTCCACCGAAAACAATCATCAGGTACAACTAGAGCATCAATAATTAATGGTCAGTGATCACGCATCATTAATATCGTGACAAAACCCTGGTACCAACAGCCATCCGAAAATCCAGTTAAATAAATTCTAATGACAACAGTCAATTTGAAAATATATCAATCATCACTATATGCCTTGACAATGCTGACAAGAAAAATCACAAACCCTTCTGGTAAAAAAAACCCATCCATATTCTTTGCAATGTTCGGGGGGGGGCTAACTTAATTGCTTTTAGGTTCATGCAAAACGGCGCCATATTCATTCACTGAAATTAGAACTCGGGACTTGAGAGTGGCAGTGCAGAACAACAACACTGAGGAGACAATGGGTTACTCATCAACAGTGTAGACTGGGTGAGGTCAACAGTGCAAGCTCGGTCAGGTCAAGTTTTATGGACCCCAACACTCAAACAGTTCTCCCTAATGAAGCTTGCAGTAAATTTAGCGAATGTCAAAATCAAACATCACAAGATACAAAGTTTAAGGACTTTATATTATAAAAACTTCATCTCTTCTTACTTAATTACAGCTGGAAATTAAAATACGATTATAATTGGATGTAAAATAACCCTGGTTGAAATATCTAGACAAACATAAACCTACACAAAGGCAAACAAGTAGGTCACTGCTAGAAGTTATGGCTTCAACAATTAACAACTGAAACATGACAATACAATGGAAACCCATTAGCCTTCACCACAGCAATAACAACATATCTCATTACTTCCACAAATGTAAGTTGTAACATTATACTATACAATAGAAACCCGTTGATCTGCATGCTGAACAACTGACACATGCATTGTGAAGCATACCACAGTGCATACAGTGAGAAATGCTTCAGTATAGAGTGTACTGAAATGAATTTACAAAGCAAGTAGTATCCCTATTTGCTACACAAGAAACAGGAGCACCAAAAACACAGTAATTAGTTAACTCTTTGGCGGCTATGTTGTTTTCACAGAATTTACCCCTCAACAGTTTCCAGAAATATTTTAAATCAAATATCACAGCAATATTGACAATGTATATCTCAATGGAAAGGGTTTTTGATTATCTACAAGAATATGAAAAGAAACATGTAAAATTTACAATTACATTCTTCATATTTCATGGGAATAAATAAAAAATGTAAAAAAATTAAAAATTAAAATTGACTTTTAAGTTCATCAAAATTTACCAGCAACAACACAGTGTAAGTCAGCTATCAGAAACATGTACACATATGTTATAAACATTTTAAAAATTATATATAGATGTATAAGTGTCATATTTTATTTTACAGAGGATTTTGTGTGAATGTTCTCAAAGCAATTATAACACATGTATTTTTGGGACTTTTCAAAAAAGCTGCTAAAAAAGTTTTTAGCAACAAGACATTAGTGGCAAACTATCTGAAACGTGTAGACGTATGTAATAGACATTAGAAATTATGTAAAATGTGATATTTTAGTTTAGAAAGGATCTTGTGTGAAAGATGTTGAAGCAATTATGACATATATATATATTTGACACATGTCACATAGGTTCAAAGACTTGGTTTTTAATATTTTCCAGCAGAATTTGTTCGTTTTTAGTTGTCATCGCACCTGGAAATACCCATGTCATCAAACTTACCATTTTCAATCGCTTCCAAAACTTCTTTAGTTGAATAAAACTTCTGCCCCTGTGTATAGAAGGGTATTTAAAATTTAAATGCCAGAAGGATCATAAATCTTGACTGCAAATCGACATATTTTTGCAGTCAAAATCGCTAAAATAAACGGTTTTTTCGTGAGTTTTAAAAGCGAAAGCATGTTGGCTTTCGTTAGAATAGCCCTAAATCCTAAATATAGCGGTTTATATTTAGAAATGGGTGCGCATTTCATATTCTTTATCGACCGCATTCGCCGCTGAAGAGTTAAGATGCAGCTAAGGGGCTGTCCATTAATTATGTCAACAAATTTTGGGCAATTTTTGACCCCATCCCCTTGTCAACAACTCAACTTTCAGTTACCCTCCCCATAATTACGTCAAAAATTTACTAATAACAAGGTTATTATTTTTTGCAGTGATGGCCATTTTCCCTTTTTTGTTCGTCGAGTGTCAAACTTTGATGTTTATGACCTTTTTGTCATGCTTTTTTCCATTGTAATAAGTAGTATTCCAGGAAATCTCATAGTTTTTGATTATTTGTAAAAAGTGAAATTGTTGACGTCAACTTCTCTTGACCTCCCTCTCCCCTATCAACAACTGTCAAACTTTTTCAAATCCCCTCCTCCTAAATTGTTGACGTAATTAATGGACAGCCCCTAAGTTGGCTTTTATTCTTATTTAGTTTAACTAACTACTAAGTTATGACCAATGCACTGACACCAGAGCAAATGTGACAGCTATATTATTATCTCCATTTATCTCAACCAATTAGTAAAATTTACCACTGAATAATTAAGAAATAGTCAACACTGCAGTAGCCTGAAGCTGTCTTAAAAAGAAACCAGAAACATTAGGCATGTGAGATAAAAGGAAATACATAATAACTGCACTCATTGGAACAATTTCAGTTGCTAAGAAATTTAAGCTCTGGCGATAACTTCTTGACACACCCCAGTCATCTGTCTTAACTTAACTTAAAAGCATGAGTTGGGGCTTAGAGGTTCATACATGCACAACGGCCGGGGTTCTTCAAAATAAAACTTGCATATCACAACGTTACACTATTAGTAATTATAATTATTAGACAAGATCGCATACATGGGAGTGCCTAACTTAAACAGCGTTCCTATTCAAACACTAAATGCATTAAATATGACAGAATACAAGTTCTAGGCATAGTGATTTATCAGAATTATCGCCCAACAAACCATCATCATCATCGTCGTCGTCGTCATCATCATCATCCTTGTTACACATTAAGTTTCTGGCCAAATGAAAACAGTATTTAACAGACGTGGATCATGATAGCACGATGATACATGAGTAATGATCCAGTATTAATAAATGAGTACCGGTAAAGCACAGTGAACACATTACAGCAATAGGGCCAAGTGCAAAGTGCCCAGTGCTGCATTCATACATTATCTCATTAATTCTGCATACCGAATATTATGCAAGCACTCACACACACACACACACACACACACACACACACACACAAGTCTTTCCCAGCCTTTTACTAGCTTGTCTTGTCACGTCTTCCAATTCTACCACAAATTTCTGGATACGTGTTTTAATATCTTGCAAGCAAAAATGCCAGAAACAGTGGTCACGGGCAATTATTTTGCATACTTAGACAAGTTGCCAAAAATAATTTTTCTCCAGTTTTTTTTCAATTGTGACAGAGGTACTCCCGAACTTTCTGCTTACATCCATGAAATCCGTCACTTGTTTTGATTGAGGAAGCAAATGTTGCCCACGGGTGAAACAGCCAACAAGATGCACTGAAGGGTCAGCACCTTCAGGTTCCACAACATCAGCCAAATGGGGCGACTTTACCCTCACCATTAAGTAGGCAGTGGGCACCCAATGTATTGGTTCATTCATTCTGTGAAGTGAACTGCATGAACAGAAACAAACAAAACGTCGTTTCTACCACGAGCGGGGTTTGAACCGCAGACCACACGCCTGACAGACCAATGCACTGCTATTCCCACTCACCCTTTATCATCGGCCAAAGCGGTGAGTAATTAATTGGCGGCTAATGTGGACCACAGGAACATGACTTTGGCTAACAGTGACTGACGACCCCTTAAAATTTCCCGGAGGCGCCTATGTGAACCCCCCACCCCACCCCCACCCCGATTTTCATAAAGGCCATTAAGAGCTGTCACAGACACACAACTACCAGAATTCCTAAGTATTCCAGCAGCTGTTGATGCCGCCTCTGCTGCTGCTGCTGCTGCTGCTGGCTGCTGGAGCAAGGTCCAACGTTAGCATTATAAGAACCAGTGTTAAGCTGCCTGTGAATGAATCCGCAGCTCACTAATAAGATCGACTGTATGTGACAAGTGAATTTACTGCACCAGAAGTGTGAAGTGTTCTCAGAGTGTACAAGGACCCGTTGGCATTCACAGGTGCAAGGAGCAGGCCTCCTCTCTATATAGGGCACTAAATGAAGCCCGGTGTTAAACCGAAATGACTGGCTTCACTTCTCAGCGCAAATCAGATGTACGGTAACCTCACCTTTGTTGATAGAACAAGATTTTCTATCCCAGATTCATGTCATCTCAATTTGAGAATTTCTTAAAACCTAACAATGTCCGTTGTCAAATTCAATGCATAAGACATATACATTCCAACTCGACCAACTTACTACGAGGTCGATAATTCGGGTTCAAATTAACACAAGTCGGAAAGCATGCTTCTCTCTCCATTCCCCTTCCCCAATCACATCTTCCAAAGCGAACCTCCGATTTCCAACACTTATGGTAAACCTCAATTTCAAACGGCAAATAATGAAAAAAATTGCCAAACTAACAAAAATAAACATTCACCAAAATATTTCTCACACAAAACTCTTCACCGCAATATCGACAAATTCTAAAAACTCATTTGGTGAAATGAAATTTGTACAAATGGAAGTGTCAACATTTCTAAACAAATCTGACGTTGCTGGAATCGAATTTAGCTTCTTCCAAATCAAATCAAAGCCTGTTCCAAATTGATGATTACACTGAATGTAATTGATGATTACACTGAATGCAATTCATTTCTTCCCACCGTTGATTGCAAATGCAGCCAATAAACTTTGCCTAGACGTTGCAGAGTAAAGAGACATGCATTTGCCTTTGCTTGATTGTTGAAACTCCATCATCCTCTGATCCTCACCACAGCTGCTATGATATAATCACCATCATCTTCATCCACCCTCTCACATCAACAGAGATGTAGTACTTGGTACTTGTACTTGTACTCCAGTACAATTTTTCAGTACTTGTACTTGGCGGATAGGTACTTGCACTTGTACTCAAAGTTTTTGGCATGCATGTACCTGTACTTGTAATTGGAGGCCAGGTACTTGTACTTGAAGTACTTTGTACTGCTATACATCTCTGCACATCACTATCATCATTACATAGCGGATTATTAGGGTGCTGTAAATATACAGTCAAAGTAATGTTGGGTGTTTTGACAAACAGTGAAAATACAGTGGGGTACTCAGGGTATATGCCTTTGGTTCCACTTCAAGGGGGTGCCAAAAAATCTGTGATCTTGATGAATGATCTTGTTCTATTCAGCCTAGAAAGTGAAGAAACTGAGAAAACTGACTTTGAGCACATCATAGACTGGTTCACACGGTCAGTAAAAGCAAGAAAAGCACATCTGTTGCTTTCGATAAAATGTCATGATTTCTTAATTAAGCATTTCCTAACCTGCTAATCTAATTTTCTGCCCCCCCCCCCACCATGGGCACCAAATACCCAGGTAGGCCCCTCTAACAATAGTCTTTATTGCTCCATCTTTTCTGTCACCAACATACATTTACTGTCATGTCACGGACGCCATCCTAAATCTATTAATTAAGCCCAACATTACCATGCCCAAGCACGCTGCACACAGTGAACAATACTATTCGGCTTTCGCAATGCCACCACCGATGGAAAAAAAGTGAGACTGCATGGACAGCATTGATGAAGGCACATTTCGAAAAATCTGACAGCAAGACCACAAACTGAGGTCACGAGGTCAAAGCAGACATTTGCAAGACATCCACAAGAGACAAATGACGTCATTCTAAATGCTGCCACGCACAGGCACATCACCTGCACCACCGACGACCAACCAAGCACCGTAGATTCTGCTGCCAGAATTCTTGGTAAAGCAATCAATTCTTTAGGAAATAACGCTGGTAAATTGAGGAAGGAATGGGAATAGAATGAGGGTTCTAACCCAAAGACAATGTCGAATTTACCATAGAAACTGCCTACCAATAGGATCGATATGGGATAGATAATCAATGAAATCGCGTTTTCCAAGATAAACGGTAATCTACAACAATAAACAAACAAACAAACAAACAAAATCATATAAAAACCAATGTAACATCTGAATCCACATTATATCCCATTTGTACCGTTAAAAATTAATAATATCATAACAATGTGTGTAGTTTTCAGAAGGTCAAGAAACATTTTTTGTCCCAGTTATTGAGCACAAGAGATATTCAACAAAGTATCATGTTATTTGAATATTTTATGCAAGATCATGAACATAAAATCAATAGACCTGACAATAATATTTATATCGCTTTCATCATATGAAAAAACTACCTCTCTATCGGGGATAAAGCAATAAATAAGCCAGCAAAACTCAGTCCAATGATATTACACCTGTCTCTAGCGCAAGTGTGCTTTGATATATTCATTATACTTTCTGTCAATCTCCGTTACAACTCCATAATGGTTCCGTGACATTATCATCTCCACTAATGACAAACGCAACCCGCCGTCACAAGGACTGAGGGACGAGGGGAGGAATGACGGACGAAGGGGAGGAATGACGGACGAAGGGCGAAGGGGGGATAACGGGGGGGGCTTTCAATTGATCACTCAACAGCACTGTAGTTAGTGTCTTCTGGAAGGCCATTGCAAAATGAAAGCAAAGTGGGCCACTGGCCCAGTAATTTCCAAGGCATTGCGCAAAGCTGGCCAATCAACTGCACTTCTCAGGGCCACCAATACCGGTACTGACTCCATGGTTACAGGGCCAATGCACACAGGTGGGCTTCCATCTACAGGAATTGAAGTTTGGAATAGCAATAATGGTTTTCAATGCAGTATAAATCCTAATAAACCACTTAAAATTCATCTTCTTCTTCATCTTCATCAGTGTGCGTGTGTGTGTGTGTGAATTTCTCACATGCAACCAATTTCTTACATTTTTTGTATTGGCAAAAACCTATCATCAGCTGTAGCCAGTTAGCTTATGTACGTGGATGAATGACATGGATGGAAAGCTCACCTTTGAGTTTGGACTGCTCTTTTTGAACACCCTGAAACCGAAATGCAAAGAAACATAATTTTCTACATTACTGTAATATTTACAATAAGGCTACTTTAAATTTCAATCAATATAATTTTCTGTATTTTCTCGCAAATGCACACTAGGTGCAAGACTGCAAAATGCATGCAAAACAACAAGATTATAGCCACAAAATGTCCCAAGACTATGAGTATTCAAGACAATTTAACCCCTTTACCGGGAACCCCGGATATATCCGTCCATTTTACATTGAGTTACAGTTAAATACACAGTTAAGGGGTTAATTAATTAATTAATATAAAAACAGTTAAAAATGGAAGATGGTAGAACGTTCAAAAACTGGGAGACAAGATCAAGTTTACACATTAAAATACTGATAGGACAATAAAAGTTTCATCAAAAACACAAGTTTCACTGATCAATAAGAGATTTTCTGTTTAAGTTTCAAACAAATAACCATAGAGTAATATTGTACTAGATTAAATATGCCAAGGATTGGCCGACTTGGTGTTGCACGACCGGTTCTGGTCAGAACACCAAAGCCAAGCAACATTGAGCACGGCTCATGCTTGGATGGGTGACCATCAAGGGATCGAGTCGTGAAGCCAGGGGCCAACCAAGCCATCCATCGCTTAGACATCAATGAATTGGTTAAGCTGTGAGGGTAAAACGTGGGCCTAGAGAAAGCACTGGCAACCTACTCTAGATCAATGTCATAAGCCACCTGTGTTGCTGCTTGCCTAGTACATGGAGATCAGCGCCAGACCCTAGGCTCGTTCAAGTACGTGACTACCTTTACCCTTTTTTTCTTTTAAACGTGCTAAACCATCAAGACATCCAAAGTCAATTTCGTTAAATACAGGAATACTTCAATGACTCGCTGACATTTGAAAAATATGTCAGATCTTAAGGTCACAAGATGCATGCATGGTGATATTCTCATAATGACTGCAACAGCAAAGATAATGTGATGACACTCACTCATAAGAACGCCTGACATCAACATCATATCAGATGCACACATGATGGTAAGCACATACAGTGGGTGGCAGGCTGATGGAACAGCTCACATGTATTCAACAAGATTCATTACAATACAATACAATAATAATGAACAAACCAGGAAGCCTAAAGCCTCTGTGTGTGTGTGTGTGTGTGTGTGTGTGTGTGTGTGTGTGTGTGTGTGTGTGTGTGTGTGTGTGTGTGTGTGTGTGTGTGTGTGTGTGTGTGTTGTGTTCTACTTGCATGTCTACTAGTGGGCACTGAGTTAACAGTTATTGAATACCAACTGAAGATAATAAGTTTGGTTTCACTCACTCACTCACTCACTCACTCTCTCGCTCGCTCACTCACAAATGCCGATGAATTCTTTCTTGCTTTGCACTGAAACATCTCTCAAATCCAAATATTTTCTAAGAAAGACATTAGTCAGAGCTTCCAATGTCCTCTCCAACAACATCTGCACTTCCACTGCCACAGTTGTTTCAGTTTGAAAATTCAAGCCCACCGCCCCCCCGCCCCACGCCCCCGCCCCACACACAAGAGATCACAAGTGCACCACTGACAGTCTGACACAACTACCGGGTACTAGAATCTCAACAAGAAGGTCTGAGAGTGATTTGAAGTCATTGGTGGAAAGTGTGATGACCTTTAACCTTTGTCAGACATCCTGTATTTTCAATTGTTAGGTGTCCTAGCAGTACCTGTATGATAAGCCACACTAATCAATTCCTGGCTTTTATAATTATTACTACAACTATTACTATTATTATTTCTATTTATTTATTATTTATTTATTATTTATCGTGTATTTATTACTTATTATTTTTGTTTGAAAGTTCTACATAAGGCATTATATCTCTGGAGTGTCACTGGTATTCGTTGTAGCAGAAAGGATGTCTCTCTTTCATCTCCAGATTGTGGTGATAGACCGATTATAATAATAATAATAATTATTATTATTATTATTATTATTATTATTATTATTATTATTATTATTATTATTATTATTAACAGTTAAGCATCATTCATATATTATTCTGTTTATTTCTGCTGTCTCAATATCTCCTTTCTTCAACATCATGTACACAAAGTTCAACCCCCACCCCACCCACCCCAACCCCACTTAACCCTTTTCTCATTGTAAAATAAACCACCAAGCCACTGCTCTACCCACAGCAGGATTAAAAACATATGGTTATGCAGTCACGCAATGCTTATTTATGGGAAAGTTCCACTTGGATTTTCAGCCAGTGTCCTCTTGCACACAGTTTAATAACTACAGGCAATACTTGCATGTCATAAAAGAAATCTCTTGGACAAAAAAATTACTGAAGTACCAACCATGGGTACCAGTACTGGTACATAAAAACGACCATTATGCAACTGACAAACTGCATAGATTGACATCCAGGCTACATAATGGAAACTATCAGCCCTAGAATACAGAGTCAATCCAACTCATTGTTGAACTGTCTCACAGGCATCATTATTTGCCACATTTCACTGACTATACAGTGTAATATGGCTAAGTGGAAAGCGATCCAATTTATAATGCAAAACACCGTGGATTTATGAGTATTTTTCTAAAATGTCGTAGCGATTATTATGCTAGCAGAGTGCCACCACTCCTCAACAGGAGTGACACCCATACCGTGGAATACTCCCAACACTGCAGTGTGCAGTGCGGCGCGCCCAGTTTACTGCTCAATTCTTCTGCAAATACTTTGCTGTCATTTCTCCTGCTGTCATCCGATTGAGTAAATTTTCCATCTTTCCATCAGCTGACCATGTGTCAATGCATACATGGCAACATTAATCTATGCACAACATGCCACAATGCATTTGTAGGCAAACCCATGTGTTTAACTGGTGCCATAATATACCGGTAGTTATAATAGTACCATTTCTAATACGTACTCAGAGTTATCAATCTCATTAGTCTACAACCCATGCGCACCATTGTAAACTCATGGACTTATTTGCATACACAGTATAACATAAATGTAAACTTCAAATTATATAGCGCTTTGATAAAAATGATAATGCACATTAATGCATTATGCAGATCATACACCCAACAACAGTGAACATAAGAATGCTCAGATATGCAATCTCCATTCCAGGCCTGAACCCGGAGAGACGGTTCATCTCACAGCAGATCTGATGATCTACTGAGTAAGCTGTCAAAGCATCCAAAAGACCTACCTACTCACACATAATCCACTTAGAGTCCCATATATGCACAGCCCTTATCTTTAAAACTACTGGTGATTTTCTAGCCTTAATTCACAAATCACCACCACTGTGGATAAACGTAAAAACACCAATAAGCTGTGATACTTTCATATAACAAAGGCTTACACATATAAACAATACATCAATAATTCAATATACACATCCATGAGTATAGAAGAAATATGCATGCCTATTATATTATTATTATTATTATTATTATTATTATTATTGTTATTGTTACTACTACTACTACTACTACTACTACTACTACTACTACTACTACTACCATACTACTACTACCACCACTACCACCACCACTACTACTACCACCACTACTACTACTACTACTACTACTACTACTTCTACTACTACTACTACTACCATACTACTACTACCATACTACTACTACCATACTACTACTATCCAGGACGATTTATATAGCGCTGTAACATAGTTAAAAACCAAAATCAAAATCGCTTTAACAGTGCTGACATGTCAATGAAGGTCAGAAGGTGACGATGTTAAAAAGATAATACATGTAGAAAGAACTCTCTGCCATGAAGAAATCCGATGCCGAATCCTTAACCCCTTAACTGGGGCTCCCAGATATATCCGTCCATTTTACATTGAGTTACAGTTAAATACACGGTTAAGGGGATTAAGAAGCGGCCTGTTCACAAGAAAACAGCAGCCAACATTGACACGTAAATGAGGAACGGAAGATGATGCTAAGGGTCCGCGAGTTGGTAGTAGTTCTCCGCACGGTAAGATCCCGCAGTGAATCCAAACTAGTGGTCTACACATGTCTTTTTATACAACCCCTAGAATTGCTTGCTTGAATTATTAAAATATAAAAAAATGGGAGCTGGTTTCAATCAATACTGATCCCAAATCTGTAAACTGAAGGTTTCTTCAAACATACCGTACTAACTCGGGAGTCTCTTCCACACCCTACGGCATTTCCCCACACCCAATGGGTGTTAGACATACAATCCCCTCTCACCAACACCTTTCATCACACAAGAGAAAACCCCACAGACCAGTGGTGGCAACAGAGGTACAGGCTTGGGAGAGAAAACCCCTAAATGTTAGGACTCGGGCCCCAAAATTTTACTTAACCCTTTACTGCCTGTGACTTAGAAGTGTGACCATCTTACATCATGCAGCAAATAAATTGTGATAGTAAAGGGTTAAGGATACCTCTTGCTTATCAGTACCATAAAACTGATGTTAGACTGAGGTTTCTAAACCATTGAGCACCATCAAAATGAAAAACTGACAGCTGGAAACTACAGAGACAGAGCCCCACAAAAAATGAACATTATCAATCCCATTGGAACAACACGGCAATATAATTGACTGTGATAGTACAGTGGGAAACCACGCAACAGGTGGATGGAGCCGAAGCCACATTCTCACCAAAGGATCTGCCCTTTACAGTCGATGATAAAACGCTAAGCTCGCTTATTGCCACCGCGCAGTTCCCATTAAAAGTTAACATCGAAAATGCAATCTAACGATGGACCGTAAATGCATTATGATATCATCGAAGCAACAAGGCAGTGAAATAAACAAGATGGTATACGATGATGGCTGACAAATTAACTTGCACCGTCATTTCCAATGCAGACGCTAAGCTGGATTAACCCATAAATCCCGCCACATACTTCTAACCATATGCAACTGTAACCGAGTATACTTGGTTCTGGGGGCTTTAAGGGTTAAGAACAGCTGAGAATATACATCTGGAGTTTGGTTCTTGAGATTACAAGTGACCATTGGATAATTGTATTCAATTGTTAATGCTGCTTTCCTTATTATGGCCCGGGGGGGGGGGGTGAATTAACCATTAGGCTAACTAGACAGCAGTGTCATCATCATCAGTGTTTCTGTCTCTCGACAGGTCCAGGTATCCAGTTAACCCACTCCGATCGATTGCTTGCTTCTTCTTTGAGTTCCTGATATCCTTTATTCATCATCCACTCCAACATCATCTTTCTCGGTCTACCTCTCACTCTCTTTCCCTCCATTTTTCCTTCGATTATTGTTCTTAGTAAAGAGTCATGCCGGAGGACATGTCCCATCCAATTTCTCTGCCTTTTCCGGATTGTATCTATCAGGCTTCTTTCTTCTTCTATCTCCTTCATGACTTCCTCGTTTGTCTTATGCTCTGTGTATTTTACTTTTAGCATTTTAGACTGCAGTGTAGGACCCCCAAATTTTAAGTGGCCCAAAAACCACCAGTCCTAAACATTCTTTGTTAGCAGCCTATGTTTGATTGGAATTGGAAAGCCATTGTGGTCTGTCTACTTTGTCCTCTTTGTAAAGCACCTCCCTGTGTAAAGCGCCTTTGTCTTTGACTCTGCTATGCTTACGGCGCTATATAAATAGTCCAGTATACATATACATACATATTTGTTTTACTGCTTATGCAGCAATACCTGTGTAAATTTGCTTACTTATTTATCTGCTATGGGCAATAAAAACAATCTGGTGATGTCATCGATTGCTGCATATTGGACCCCCTTTCCTGGAAACAACAGATCAGGACCCCTAATGCAATTTATCCCGGGGCCCCAAATAACTTAATATGGTCCCGATTGTGACACAGCAAAGAAATTTCAAATAACAACATATAATTAATATGGTAGGTAGAATATGGTATATAGGTAGGTAGTTATGGTAGGTATTATCAATCAGAAAAATTAACATGGATCGACCTTATCTTCACCTAGTACTACATCCTGTGGTTTCCATATATATCTGGCAGTCTTGCATATAGGTACCCGTATGTCACCTTTGAATGAGGTAATCTTACCTTGTTCCTTGTTTCTTCTGTCCATCATCGGACCCCTCGAGGGAAGCGGCCTGAATATCAGTCATTTTCCTCCAGTGACCAGAAATAAAATGATCCCTTCAGACTATCGATGATGAATAAGTCGACGGATTGCCTTTTCTTGTAGTCCTAAAACACAGACAGACATTGATCTTCAACAGTCCACAGAGAAGCCATTGCCATTCATTAGGTAAGTAAGTACGTAAGTAAGTCAGTCAGTCAGTCAGTTAACACTTATTATGAGAAAGTTGGGCCGGGCCACGGCAAGCAAGTCCATAAACACAGAGGTGGGGCTTGGCTGTCTCGGGTATGATGATCTTCCCGCAGAGTAATTGTATAGCATTATTATGCATCTGCCCACTTGCACAATTAGAACAAGTGCTCTGCAAGATAACAATGACAAACACACTGCTGGCGCCTCACAGGCCAGAAAATCCTCAAGCCTCTTTTGGAGATCCCTTAGAGTGCCCATGAACAACCAATAGAGAGTGGTGGCGTATCTATGCCGGACTGCATGTGATCAGGGATGCAGCCAGGATTTTATTTTTTCAGTTGGGGTGGGGGCTGAAGTCCAAGATTCGCTCCCCTCCCTTCTTTTTGAGCCCGCAACGCCATTTGGGCTTGAATTCATTGGGGGGAGGGCTAGCTTAAGGCTTGGGTGCTTGAGCCTCCCCCCAAGCCTATGCCTAGCTACATCCCTGCATGATGTGATGCTGGAATTAGTCAGGGTCCAATCAGAAATGAATCTTCACATTTCCATATAACATTGGCATAGCCACCCGGGGAGTGGGGGCACGAGGGTCCGCCCCCCATTCGAGCTGGACCTGGGACTGGGCGTGGGATCTGTGCAGAAACCATTGAGCAGTTTGGGTGGGGGCTAGACAGTATCAGAATGAACTTTTAAAAAGTGCAAAACACTAAAAAGTGCAAAGCACTGGAGATTGACACAAAGACGGTTTGTCTTGCTCGTCAAGACTTTTCACCTGAATATGTCGATGTGCCTCCCCCCCCCCCCAATCGCCACTGCTATACAAATGATAAACACATGACAAATTCTCTCATCTTAGGTTCTAACATTGTCCAACCCCATGCATAGACGCAATCAAGACAAACTTGTCCAAAATGCCATATTCAGGATATTACTGAAATTGTTGTGAGAATTCAAGCAGATAGCTGGCCTAGGCTGCCTTTTAACACCAGCCGATAATGAAAAAGAGACAATTAATTCTAGGATATCATCGATTGCTTTTAAATACTGTATGTCACAATAGGCAGTTCACAAAACACACAATCTTCTATAGCAGTGTTTTCCAAACTTTAAAGGCTAGCAGACCCGTAGAACGTTTTCTATTGCATCTGGAACTGATGCCATTTTAAAAGTTCTTCTTCATATAATATGGCCTTAACCCCTCAACTGGGCAACTATTTGTAATCATATAAAATGGGCATTTAACCTATGCCTTAAATATGTTGTGGAATATATATGCATTTAACCTATGCCTGAAATATGTTGTGGAATATATACACATTTAACCTATTCCATGTTGTTCTTTTGGTGGGTAGAACTGTATATGCAGAAATATTGCAAGTGTCAGCAAATTACTAATAACAAAATCCCTTTTTAAACAACAAACAGCAACTGCCTAATGCACAAGGTGGTTCTGTTTGTTAGTTAAAAGTCCATGAAATTCGCTCAGTTTTCTTGACTTATTCCGCGGACCACCACTTCGGGGAGCACCACTGTTCTGCAGTACATGAAACCCAGCTGCTGGTTTCCATGACAACTGAACAGTAAGTTGAACTGCTGCGCTGGTACAACTCTAACTGCTGATCTAACTGTTTGTAAACCTGTGAATATGATTTTTTTAAACAACAAGATTTTCACACTCCCAGTAGAAAAAGCCAAACTTGCATGTATGCAATTGCATCATAGTGTCTTGACATTCGCTTAATGCGAAATGCTTCAACAGACATGACAATCGGCTGCTCCACATTCATATTTGCATAGAGATGTTCATTTATTATTATCAACGGCAAGAAACGAATTTTTGAAAACAGGATTGATTATGAAATTCCGATAAAATAAAAGACATCTGTTCCAAAAATCATATTCTTTTCTGCCTTAGATTGCATTCTATTTGCAAATGTTTACTGTTATTTTATTTATTATTTATTATTTATTTATTTATTATTATTTATTATTATTTATTTTGTGACCTTGTTTCTGACACAGCCATCACCATCACAAGCACCACCATCACCATAACAACTACCACTACCACCACCACCAAGCATGGACATTACGAACAAAAGACAAGCCACAACATCTCACTCAAAGTCACACTCGAAAATAAGTGCAATAACCAGACAAAGTAATATATATTCGCTTATCAATACCAATTCACTTGAAGACATCCCACTTAATTTCTGCCAGAACAAATAATCCGAAAACCAATCACAATCTCTCTAAATCACCTGAAACTATTTTATGAAGAAAAAAATAACAGCCTAAAATATACACACAGCATAATAATTCAGAAACTACCGGTAATTGCATTAACCCCTTAACCGTGTATTTAACTGTAACTCAATGTAAAATGGACGGATATATCCGGGATCCCCAGTTAAGGGGTTAAGCTAAAATAAAACCCTTTGACAAATCGTATGACATAATACCGGTAGGCCATCCAACATGACCAAAAACTTTTAACCCCTTAACTGGGTGCCCCGAGTAACGCTCATCCATTTTACACTGAGTTACAAATAGTTGCCCAGTTAAGGGGTTAATTAAAATGTTCTCAATTAGCTGATTCTGGCGTTCTGTATTAACTAAACTGCCGCTGCTCGAAAAGTTTGAACGATTCTGGAACAATTTTTTTCAAAGTCTGCAGTGTGAGAAATTCCAAATTTAGCGTGGATGGCAAAACATCCTGCAACGCAGATACCAAACACCGGGGCAATCCATCATTTCCCAGCGGTCTAATTGCCCTCTAACTCGAGGTTAACAAGTCAGGAAGTAAACAGTATCCATGTCATCTCTGTCAACATGGCCTCCACAGACAATCAATACTCATCATCGCTGTCATCACATCATCATCATCTTCGTCATCATCGTCGTCGTCGTTATCATCGCAGATGGTAAATTTAATTATCCACCATGTGAACAATCATATCACTGTCCATGGTAAAGCAGTGATCATCATGACTGCTGACAACTGGTTCCCTCCCCCAGGGAGGTGTCAGTCCAGATGGTCAGTTACCACCGGGCTGACCACACCAGGAGCACTCAAAGAAAAATCAATACCTATACAAAATTGCATGCCTCTTACTTACTCCGATATGCATTCGCTCACAAAAGTTAATATATAATCATTAATAATTTCTACATAGAAATTTCCCCATCATCATCATCATCATCATCATCATCATCATCATCATCATCATCATCATCATCACCATCCTCCTTCCTGTCTCACCCTCATCCTCATCATCACTGATATCACTGTCTCCATCATCACTGGCAGGTGTTTACAATTATCATGTCCACTGCACAATGGCAATGGTTATGATGGCATGCAATCATCATCGTCATCATCATCATCATCGTCGTCGTCGTCATCATCATCATCATCAACAACAACAACATCATCATGAAGATTAAAACAATTACATCATTCCTGCTAAAAATATGTATGGAAGGAGGAAGAATATGGCAATAAGAAAGACAATGAAGCTTTAGGACACTAAGAATTATTGCAGTGCATAGCTAGTCAAGTAGTTAGATTCCATACAAGACGCACACTGTCGATGAAGTTCATAAAATAAAATGAAGTTCATAAAAATAAAAGCGTGTGCAGGCAAATAATGTCATCCTAAAAAAATTCAACAAAATAACCAACCCCTGATTCGAAACTGTACCCACCCACTGTATACACCCTAGAATAACTAATATTATTCTCCATTTCATATTTGACACCTAAACCACTACCCGTACACCCTAGAATAGCTATGGTAATCATGTTCCATTTCATATATGACACTAAAGACGGCATTGGCAAAGGACTTCTACTTAATAGAACTAGTATAAGATTTTCAGCTTTACTACCACCTTGAACAAAAGGTTACTGAAATAATTTTCTCTCATTAAAACTGGCTATAAATGTGGCACTTAAAGGCTACAATATCACATAGAAGTTAACAAGTAGGTAAGATAATCTGAATTAAGTTCTTTTAATGCTTCCTGAGAACTTAATTTTGCCAAAACAGGAATAATTTCATTCTCTTTTTATTATCTATGATCCATATATCAGTGTCTGACTGGACATATATATGGCTATCCAGGGCAAGCCCGATAAAATAAGCAGATCTACAAGAACACACCAATCAGGATAAGCCTTCAGGATAAGCCTGGAATTGGTCTGGCTAGTGACTACAAACACTGTAATTGTCATTGCATACAGTATATCATCCACAATGGCATAATTAATTAAATGAAGATGAATTCATTTGAATGTAAATCAAAGATGGCTCAGTTAATCTTTGCAAAAATAGAATGAAATAATAAGGTCAAGTTTTTAAGGAAACAATTCATATTAATCTATGAAGAATGCGGGCTTCAAGCACAAAACAAGCAAAAGTCCTATTAGAGGGCAGATATGAGGGAAACAGGGCCAGAGGAAGACCTAGAAGAGACTGGCTGGACGACGTTAAAGAACACATACAGGAAAAGAACTACGGAAGACTAAAAAGGATTGCTGAAGACAGAACGAAGTGGAAACAACTCATGACCGTCAACCTTCAGGTATGAAGATGACACATGATGATGATGATGATGACACATGATGATGATGATGATGATGATGATGATGATGATGATGATGATGATGAATATTTTCAGTGGGAAACAAGAATAAGGTTTACAAGAAGCACAGTGTACTGCAATATTAACTATCAATATAGCTTTACATTGAGAAGTTTGTCCATGGCCAAAAGTCATTCACCAACTCCATTTTATCAAGGCGCATTCTCTCAATTCCATATCCTGTAAAACGGCTGCATCTAGATTTCCTGGCGCTCAACTACTTCACCTTTCCAGCTCCAACTCTGACCGACCTGTCCACCAAGAACAGCCCCTATGATAAACACCTGACAAAGCAGTGGCATACAATTAACTATTGTCCACCACTCAACAATCAAATTTCTGGATAAATATACCCAATACAATTGTCTGTCCAAATTAATATATAACCACAAGCTAAACTCCATCACCTTCACCTTTCCAGCTCCAACTCTGGTCGACCTTATGTCTCTTCTGCCATGTGTCCTCTTTATTACAGAAATTAAACTTTGGTCCAATTTTCTGAAGACACTTCACTTGAGACAGTAACAGTCTCCTTAAAACACCTAACACTTACCTTTACCCATGCAGCAGGAGCATTTCTGTGCAATCATTCAAAAAACTGCCACATACAGATGCTCTGTACTACTCCCATCAAAGTGACTCAGGTCAGGTCTTCGTCCTCTAGCTGTGTCCAGCTATTGACTTCTCCATGAAATCTCTCCAAAGTTCTCTGTCCTTTGCTATTTCTTCCAAAGTCATTCGGTGTCTTCTGTCAGTTTTTCCATTGAGATTCAGCCCTGCCATGTGCAGATCCTCTTCCAATACGTCCACCCATCGTCTTTTCGGTCTTCCTTTATATCTTCTCCCCTCTGGTTTGTAGTTGAAAATTCGTTTTGGGTTTCTTATTTCTTATTTCAGTGTGACTGCCTTATACTTAATCAAATAAGTACTGAAAAAATGAGCCAACTAGTGAAACTAGGTTGCTCAAGGTAGCATGCAATGTTTGGAGCCAAAGGTAATGTTTACCGTACTTTCTAGCTTATCAACTCCTTTGTCTTCTGGTCAACTCGAAGCCAATCTTCCTTCTCCAATTTCAAAACAGCAAATACATATCTTTCGTTACAGACAAGACGAAGTGCCCATTTACAAAAAAAACGGGGGTGGCAGCCAAAATTGCCTGTGCAAAGCATCAAGTCTTCCTGTGTCTTGACATACTGTTGGCAATAAGCACTGAAGCCAATAAAAAGCGGTCCACAAAAGAACAGCCCCTATAATAAATACCTGACAAAGCAGTGGCATACAATTGCTATTGTCCACCAACTAACAAACAAAATTCTGGATAAAATATACCCCATACAAATCTCTACCCATATTAACCCTTAAACTCTCAGATACTTTGAATCTATATGTAATGGGGGTGGTTTACGGGTTAATATATGTCACAATTTTGCTGAGTTTGCTGACATGGGATAATGACTGCAGCCAGGAGATAAAAAGAAAAATAGCAAAAACAACAGAAGCAATGACAGGCTTTAAAAGAATATGAAAAAGCAAGGTCATGAAAGTCGAGACCAAGCTGGAGATATTAATAGCGTGCATCTTCAGTGCATCGGTACTACTCTACGCATCAGAGACCTGGACCATAAATAAAAACAGAGACCAAGAACTGGCCTTTGAAATGAAATGCTAGAGAAGAATTTTGAACATCAGTTGGCAGCAAAAACTGTAGAAGACAAAGATACAAGAACGAATCAAAACCAAACAGACATCATGCAAACATTGATACGGAGAAAAATGAACTTCTTCAGACAGGTTTGCCAGATGGAAGACAATAGACTGGTGAAGAAGATCATGCTAGAAACAATGGATGGAGAAAATCAAAGAGACAGACCAAGAAGAGAGTGGTTAGATGACATCGTTGGAATGGGAAACGCGGAGCTGCACACCCTGACCAGAGCAACACAGGACCGAGAAAGATGGAGACAAATTGTGAACCAGGCTGTCGACACCTACGGGTACAGCACCCATGGAGCTGGATGATGATGATGATGATAATATATTCACAACTCAAACTCCACCACCATCAATCCAAGTTTTAAATGTCCTTTCTACACCACTTCATCCCATCATAATTGCTTCCAATATATGGCTTGACTAAACCGATGCACAGGTACATACACAATATAGCATACAGTACATCCCCTAACTTGAAAAGCTTTGTCATAGATACCAACCCCCATACAATATGAAATTTATAAAATTAGTGGGTTGGTCCTTAGTCTCCATGTCTGTGTGTTAAGCCAGAGAGTGAAAAAAAGATCAAGGGAGGGGGAGTGTGGAATGAGTGAAAGCCGTGCCACTAATCAAAGGCAGGAGGTTAGCTTGTGTTTGTATAATAAAAGGGTAGAGATCTAAATGGGGGTTTCAACATAAAATTTTCTAAAGTTGGGGTGGATGCTGGAACGTGTGTGTGGGCACGTTTGCGTTCGTGGGTTTTGAATAGGAATATTAGAGTCATAGATAAGACGAAGAGGTGGGGAAGACAGAATATGTTGATATTGTTAGAAGACAAAGGGATGCTGGTTTGAGTCCAGAAATAATCTGTAGTATAGATATTGGATTTTACGCTTCAAATTCGGAGCGACCATCGACTGATGCCAAGTGCATTACCTGTACTAAAATGGCGCTATACAAGCTCAATAATAATAGTAAAAATAGAACGAATAATGTAAGAGTAATTATATTTGAATTATTACGTCGACGTATTCTGATTAAGGCTGGTAGGTAGGAATAAGATACGCCAAAATTTTGGTTATATTAGACCGACTAGAATAAACAGCCGGTTGGTCACAGGAACACGGGACTCGACAAGCAAGGACTCTACCGGTAATACCACACGGAAAGTCGAAGGACAAAACGCCTCCCTAAACGCATTCTGCATACACAAGAGCGCTAAATAATAAATCCACGAACCCAGATTACGACTAACCGGTCGGTAATTGCGGCGCTACATAAATCATCGCGATCGATCCGCTGTAACAACAACGACGCCTAGATCCGCCATTTTAGACGCCTCCGCTCACCTCAACCGACAACGACGAGGGCCGTCGACGATAAAAAACTCTTTTAAAAGTCCTCTTCCGGTCGACTACGACGTCTGAACGATGGATTTCCAGGTTCCGATCGGGATCGCCGATTACTCGTCCTGCTCCTACTCCGCCTCCTCCTCCACCTCCTCCCGCTCCGCTTGTGAGCGTCGAAGAACTCGTCTTCGTTCTTCGTCCGACAATTATTCAAAACATTCGTCCGCCATCTTGTCTAGCGGTCACGTGACCGCTCTCGCTCGTTGCGTTTCTGCATAGACATTATTAATATTCACTGGATAGAGCCTATCTATGGTTAAGACATAGTCTATGAGTACCATGAGTACCATGAGTTCTCAAATGGATAAGGCTTACTTGGGTACGTTTATTTTAGAACGTGTTTAAATGTCTATGGTTTTGAGAAAGCGTTGCGGAAACGAAAGCAAAACTTGAGGAAAAGTTCGTTGTCATGCCGACTGACACTAAACATCAGGTTCAGAATTTTTTACTCAATTTTATTACGCCTAAGAATAAGCAGCTAACTGTTGTGCTGCTCTCGAAAACCCTATGAAATCTATAGGCGCACAATGAATGTTTATTACTTTTGAACTCTCCTGCGTTTTTCCTCGCTTAGGTGTTAGCAGTTGCTACAAATTTTATTTCAACATCTCTAATGACAGCATTCGAGATATCATAGGGCTGTCCATTAATTATGTCAAGAATTTTTGGGCTTTTGACCCCCCCCCGTCAAAACTGTCAACTTTCACTTAACCTCCCCATCATGATCAGTGACAGGTCCCAATAACAATGTTATTATTTTTGTGATGATGATCGCGTTTTTCTCACTCTCTTTTCTAATGCCTTTTCCATTGTAATAAGTAGTATTCTATGAAATTTCCTATTTTTTGATTATTTAAAAAGGAAATTGGCGCAACAGTTGCGCAACTGAAATTTTGTTGATCTAAACATCCCCATAACAGTAAACCTGAAACCGCATAAGTAGCATTCGAGATTTTGACCCAGGGCTTGGGAAAATCAACTAAACACTGCTAGAGTGGCGGCCACATTTGGCAAGTGGGAGGCCGAAACTTCTAATCATGGGGGCAAACCATTTGTTGTTTAATGTATGACTTTAAGTATAGGGTCCCAAGGTCTAGGGGCATACACTGGGAGCAACAAAACACGGGTGCTACCAGGTACTGGTGCTACCAGGTCTATCTATTCAGTGTTTAATCTAGACTCTGGACTCCGGGGTGAAAACTGACAAAGCCGGGGGAGTCAGCTAGGGGCTGCTGTTAGTTGATGTAGTATGCCAAAATTTCCGGGGGGAATTTGAAATTTTCGGGGGAATGGCAATGTCCCCGGAAACGGCCTAGATTAAACCATGGGCCTATTCGAGATCCACGCGCGACTGCGCTACTAACATTTACAACTATGACGCCAAAGTGGTGACGAATAGAACAGACCAAACATGGACAAGGGTTCGTATAAATTTTAGACCAACCCCATCATGAATCATGATTCAGACCCTTCCGACGAAAAGCAATAATGTTGCTTGACCCAACCCAACCACCGTAATACAATGCACATTACAATTTCTTAAACCATTACTTATTTTCTCACCCAACCCTCCATATAGACGGACTATAGAAATTTCTGACCCAACCCAACCCATGGGTGGACCCAATCCATGTCCATGTCTGCAACAGACCCAGTTATGCAGTGTTTATTCTAGGCCCATCCCAAGTTTTAAAATTCCCCGCCGCCCCATTTTTTTATGTGGGGATGGAAACCCAAAGTGTTGGGACTCAGACTTTGCCCCACCATTTCAAATTCTGTCAAGGTGGCAAACCCAGTTATGTAACCTCGTTGCAGTGAATTTGTCGCACCAGTCTGAAATCGTGCGATATGACAGTCGGTGCAGTTTTTCCAAACGTCGCGGTCGACCTTTGACCCTGAGATCCGGTGACCCTTCTTTGACCCTTCAAACCACCAGACCTTGCTGCTTGGGCGGCGAAGCGTATAGCGACGTTGAATCAGTCACGACCACCAAATGTTTCACTTTTCGTGATCGACAAGTTTCGCCCATACTGTAAGCCTATATAATCACACCGGCTAACTTAATAACCTCCTAGAATCCACTTATTAAAATCTCGATGTTATCATTATCGTAAGCCTAATCCTCGAGACCTCGGCCCGGTTTCTGGTTTAAGACTTTAAATTCCCGAATAATCTTATACCGCAGATGCGCACCGACACGCCATAGGCCTACAGTAGCGACAACGCTTTGCACGCATTTAGCACCTGGATTATGAATTTATGACGCACAATATGATAGATCCACTCACTGTGCGCCACTTTATGAAGCACCTCCACACATACAACACGCGTAGCTCATAAGATTATTATCCGTCATCTGTGCATTATACAGCGCCTTTATCGCACAGGTTACAGGTGGTAGGCTATTAATACAGTAGTTTGCGTGGGCGATATATATAATTTATGTCACTCGACCTTACCTGACAAGACCCTGAATAAACCTGGACGCTTTGTAATTATTAAACAGATTCCGCACGACTTACAGTGTAATGTTATTGACCCGGTGAACGTAATGCGATGGAAATCATGCAGTGGAGTGTAGATAATATCATGCACTGCAAGCAGATAATTATTATAGGCTAGTGCAAACAGATTTCGCCAAATCCATGACCATTTATGGGCCTATTTAGGTTGTTTTAGTAAGACATTGAAAAATTGTAGCCTATTTAGGAAAACATTTTACAAATTGTGGATAGACAACAAGTGAAAAGGCAGGGTTTAATCTAGGCCGTTTCCGGGGAGGAAATTGCCATTTCCCCGGAAATTTCAAATTCCCCCCGGAAATTGTGGCATGCTGCATCAACTAACAGCAGCCCCTATCAGAATGCCCCTCAGGCTTTGTCAGTCCCTCCCTCCCGGCTTTTTAAGTTCCCCTCCGGAGTCCAGGAGTCTAGATTAAACACTGTGAAAAGGTCGTGGTATTACAAACTACGATCGCTCATGTCCAGCTGATGGCTCACGTAAAGTACAGTAAATAAAATTCTCGTGATTTTTTTAGATCGATCTAGACTTTTCTCCATTAGTCGTAATTTTTAGGTCTTTTACGGTCGAACTCAAATATTGGGCACACGCGCCTTATTAGGCTATTTAGCAAAAATTTTGACAGCAGTAAATAATATTAGGCCTATGCAATATTTTTATGAACCTCTCACGTCCTCTCTAAAAGTCTAAATCACAGTAGGACAATGAACTATCTGGTTTCTTATTAAAAGACAACATTAGAAATAAAATCGGATAAATCATAAAATCATCGCTACAGTAGTTGTAGACATTTTGGTAGTAAATGAGTTTACGTCGATTAGAAATGTTAAAGGCCTATTGCAGTCTTCAGGAAAAAGTTCTCGCCATTCGCTAGATATCGCCACTAATATCAAGAAACGTAGGCTATTTGATAAAAAAAGTAATAATATAGGCCTAATAATGTGATCTAAAGTGGTCTAGAATGGCTAAGTTGGCCTTTGTGAAAGCCACTGTAATAACTCTACGTTAATAATTTAGTTTTCATAGATAACTTTTGAGTTTGTTTATTGTTTCAACTGTTAGGTTATGGCGTTTTTTCGTTTGGCCAACTCCTAAGTTCACTGCTATGAATATGATTGATACACGCCCCCCTACTGCCTCTGTCTAGACTGCATGCTCCATTTGTCCACAACTCTTGTAGGCCTGCTAAAAATCTTTCTTTCTTGGCCCCCGCCCACCCAGTGCCGTTTAAAGAAGTTTGGGGGGGCATAGGCAGAATGAAAATCGAGCATTAAGAACAAAAGAGGCGATGATCATTTTTTTAGCTCGACAGACTTTTCGAGCGTAAGAAAATCGAAAATAGCGAAACAACCTATTTTTCACCGCCCGCCGGGGGCCTCTTCGTATATCGCGGGGCCCTAGTCACGTGCCTACCATGTCTGTGCCTTAAAACGGCCCTGGTCCAACCTCTGTTTGAACAGAATCGCAGACTTCAAAACCAATGGATCTTTCTCTCTCTCTCTCTCTCTCTCTCTCTCTCTCTCTCTATATATATATATATATATATATATATATATATATATATATATATATATATATATATATATACAGACTTGGAGTCCTCGAGGCCGTGGCCTTGGCCTCGAGGCGCCTCGAGGCCAAGTGACGCTGGCCTTGGCTTTGGCCTTGGCCTCAGGATACAAGTCCTCGGCCTTGGCCTTGGCCTCGACCTGCTGGCCTTGGCCTTGGCCTTGGCCTCGGTACAAGTCCTCGGCCTTGGCCTTGGCCTCGGGATACAAGTCCTCGGCCTTGTGTTCTCGAGGCCAAGCCCTCACACCATGGAATTAAACAAGAAACTCGCGCATTCAAAATGTTGGAAGTGACGAATAATATCTGAACAAAACGTCCTCTGTTCAATCCAAACGGTAGACCCTGAGAATTCCTGCTAGCTCTAGTAGCTTGTAATTATGTTGCTTGCATTGACAAGGCTGCCATTGTTTGAAGCGAACATTGCCTCAGGGATTGAAGTAGGCATTTGGACCAGCTAGAAAATTGGGTTTCTTGCTAATAAAAGTATTAAAAGGCTTGAACCTAAATGGATATATGGCGTCTATTTTAGAGCAGTTCTAGACAGCGGCGGCTTCACAGGGGGCCGGGGTTTATTGTCTCTAAAGTATAACAGAGACACCTGCGAGGCTGCATCTGGTTAGGCTAAGGAGGTTGTAGACTGATCGCACTTGGAAAAGAAACGGTGCCGTAGTGACAGCAATCTCTGCTGTAGGCCTACCTATTGCTATTAAAGTTTGTAAGTAAAAATACGCAAGCAAAGAATATGGCCACAAATGAGCCTAGCATTTTGAAGTTTGCTTTCACCGATTTCAAAATAATAAATGAAAGAAAGTGGTCCGCGAAAAGCAAGCATTGTCGCGAAATAATAAGTGAAACTCGAGGAACTTCAAGTGGGTTCAAGAAACATCTGGATAGAAAACACGAGACTGGCAAACAGCTACAAAACATCAAAGGTATTTTAATTTTATTTTTAAAACATGGTTGGTAGTAGGTACTGGACCTTACTGCCATGGACGCCAATCCATTAGGAGCCAGGGCACCCAATAATTCGGGTAGGGGGCCCAGCACTTGTTTGGCTCCCAAAATTTCAATATTTTGACGTTTAATCTGCCCAAATCGAGTGTTGGCCCTGATTAGCGCGCGATTTGCAGGGAAGGAGGGATTTTACCCCACTGTCCATGTACATCCCTTCCACTGAGGTGGCTACTGCAGGGCCATTTTAAGGTCTTCGTAGGCCTTGGGCACTCTCATATTCGTAGGCCCTCCTCAACTTAAACCTCCAAGTTGCCAACTACGCAACCAACTGTGGATTAAACTGTAGAGTTTAACACTTCTGCATTATTTCATGACTTCGTGTTTAACGGGGGCGTCATTTGGGGGCAGAGGCGTGGCTCCAAGGAAATGAAGAAATAATGTAACAAATAAATAAATAATTGTAAAATGTGCAAAAAATTTGGCAAAAATTTGGCAAAATGTACCTAAAAATTTGGCCAAAAAAGCCAAATATCTGCTGGCCTTGGCCTTGGCCTTGACTTCGGACCTGCTGGCCTTGGCCTTGGCCTTGGCCTCGGACCTGCTGGCCTTGGCCTTGGCCTTGGCCTCGGACCTCCTGGCCTTGGCCTTGGCCTTGGCCTCGGACCTCCTGGCCTTGGCCTCGCCTTGGCCTCGACAGTTGTGGCCTCGACTCCAAGTCTGTATATATATATATATATATATATATATATATAGTGGTTCATTCGCGCAAATTGAATTCTTTGGCAATGGCGCTGGCGCAATGAATTGTTGGGGGGAGGAGGTGGAACCCGTTTATGATTTTTCTCAAAATAACTTCGCCTAAAAATTCTGCGAACAGACAGAGCAATATCTTACGGTCGGGAGTAAATGCCGGGATAGTTCTTCTTCTTCCTCCTCCTCCTCCTCCTCCTCCTCCGGGTCTTCTTTCTGATTTCCGAGAAAATCAATATATAAGGCAATAGCGTGTCAACGGCGGACGTCTTTCAATATTAACCGCTGTCTTTACGTTTCCCAAATATCTCGCGCGTTAGCCACCAGACTCTACAGTAGGCCTATAATCAGTGGCGGCTCCAGGATTTGGCAAGTGGGGGCTGTTGAATTGGCAACTTCTAAGCATGGGGGCCATATACATCTGTTGACAGGCATGCAGAAGTAAGCATAGGGTCCCAACAGGGGGCTACTGGGAAGGGGCAGGCGTTCAATAGGGGGGCGCGGGCCCACCGGTCTCCCATGTGGAATCGCCACTACCTATAGGGCCTATATAATCCACGCCGAATGTAGTAGGGTAGCATGGGGTAAGACGCACCCCATTCTACCCTACCAACGTCCAAACTCTCAACCGGTGCATGGGCGTGTAAGTGTCCGAGAATTTCCGTTTCCCATAATTAATCGAACTGCGGCTGGAGAATCATCTAAGACCGAGCCAAGGCTACTGGGCGTTACCTATATATAGTCGCTCGTTTGTATAGGGCAGGAGGCTAAGCGAGTCTGTGTGAAAACCACTGTAGTAACTCTACACATTCAATTATCATCATCATCAGCAGCAGCATCAGCATCATCATCATCATCATCATCATCATCATCATCACCACCATCGTCGTCGTCATCATCATCATCGTCGTCGTCGTCATCATCATCATCATCATCATCATCATGTTCTTTGTCCTGAGTCCTGAAACAGGTTCAGGGCTCCATTTGTTTCCCATCCTCTCTCTCTCTCTCTCTCTCTCTCTCTCTCTCTCTCTCTCTCTCTCTCTCTCTCTCTCTCTCTCTCTCTCTCTCTCTCTCTCTCTCTCTCTCTCTCTCTCTCTCTCTCTCTCTCTCTCTCTCTCTCTCTCTCTCTCCATCTTGCCTCTAATTCTTCGGTCATAGCTTGTTCAGATTGAGACAATCGGCTTATTTTCCTGTACACCATAGACGCCTACGGCATATACATGTATCTTATGCACTCTCATTTCCAAGAAATACTTTAAATAGCGAACTCAGTGGTACCACGTGTAGGAATCTGGCTTTATGTAGTGCAATGAACTTTAACTCCATAGCCGTAACGTCCCAATCATGTTGACACTTTCGACAAAATGCCCCCCGCCCCCAAACTTTTGGCTATGGCTACCTCAAATTTAGACTAATCGCCTAAGAATAAGCAGCTACTACAGTACTCGAAAGCACTATATAAATTCACGGCATTTCTCTTACTTACTAACCTAGTGAAACAGTCTTTATGCATAGCCTACTATAGCGTAGGCCTATGTTAATTGGAGAGCTTTGGATGCTTTCGATATCCGATGGCGTATTAGCATAGATTTTCTTCTCCGTATCGGCTTCATTAGGTCCGGGAGCCACGCGTGGACGGAAAATGCAAATCGTCTTAACCCCTTAACCGTGTATTTAACTGTAACTCAATGTAAAATGGACGGGATATATCCGGGATCCCCAGTTAAGGGGTTAATAATAGCAACAACGACAGCAAGACTCGTGCACGCCAGAGACTTACTGGCGCCTTTACTGACCCGGATAACCGCACATTGAGATAACCTATAAGTAGTCCGTCCTAACCGTGGAACTGAAAGTTTTCTCGCAAAGGCCTCTACGATCGCCGTAGGCCCAGGCCTATAGGACTCGGGGCAGTGGCGGCTCCACCGGGGGGTAGGGGCACGTGCCCCCCTATTGAGAGCCTGGCCCCCCAGTGCCCCCCAGTTGGGACCCTATACTTAATGCTACATACATTAAACAACAAATGGTTGGCCCTCCATGATTAGAAGTTGCCACCCCAACGCCCCCCCACTTGCCAAATCCTAGAGCCGCCACTGACTCGGGGGCTAGGACCTATAGGTCTAGCCTATACCACGTTCCGGAGTTATTTATTCTTAGCACGACCTTAGCATGATTTAAACTTTAGAAAGTGGCTTAGAAGGCATTACTGCCTGTGTGTAAGCCACTATAGGGGCACTAGCGGGGCTCGAACACGCTCCGTCAGCCTGACGCTCCAGCACGTAACCCACTCTGCCGTCTTCCGCCCCCCCAACGGACGTATGCCATTTAGCACGACCTTCAAAATATACGGTGGCGCATTCCTCTTGGTCAGGACGAGTGACGTCACCTAAAGGGACATCTAGACTGATCGTAAAGCGCGATCACGCAACCCCCCCCTTCCCACTCCCCCATCAGCCTCCTCTTCGCCCTCAAGAATGTTGACGTCACTCCGAGCGATTGATCGTCAAACGGAGCGGCCAAGAGGCGGACCAGCGATGACGTCATTCCGTCTGATGCCCATCTGCTAATCCGTCTCGCCGTCACAAATCCTCTTTGTACTAATTACCCCGTAACCGCCCCCTTTCCTCCCTCCCTCCCCCTCCTTCCTCCCTCCCCAACTGAGAACGTATTCCTAAACTATGTTATTAATATATTTGAAAATCCGTGTTAATTAACCACAACCGTTGATTTGGCGGTAAATGAATAGCAAAGCAATAAGCACAGGGCCTAAAGGCGCAAGAAGTTCGTTCTTAAATAGGCCTACGCCCTACGGAGCTATCTTAATTAAAGCCTACGCTGTTTAAAAAACTGCTTCCAATTAAAGTTAACGCAACAGATGCATGACTTCAAATTTGCCATGCCCGTTATAATACTACTACTACTACTACTACTACTACTACTGCTACTACTACTACTACTGCTACTACTACTGCTACTACTACTACTACTGCTACTGCTACCACTGCTACACCACCTGCTGCACCTGCTGCTGCACTGCTGCTGCTGCTGCTGCTGCACCACTGCCACTGCTGCACCACTGCTGCACCACCACTGCCACCACCACCACCACCACCACCACCACCACCACCACCACCACCACCACCACCACTGCTGCCACTGCTGCCACTGCCACCACCACTCTGCTGCACTACCACCACCACTACCACTGCTACCACTACCACCACCAATAATACCAATAATAATAATAATAATAATAATAATAATAATAATAGCAATAGGTATAATAATAATAATAATAATAATAATAATAATAATAATAATAATAATAATAATAAAATAATAATATAATGATAGTAATACAAATACTACTAATAATAATAAATAATAGCTATAATAATAATAATAATAATAATAATAATAATAATAATAATAATAATAATAATAATAATAATAATAATAATAATAATAATAATAATAATAATAATAATAATAATAATAATAATAATAATAATAATAATAATAATAATAATAATAATATAATAATAATAATAATAATAATAATAATAATAATAATAATAATAATAATAATAATAATAATAATAATAATAATAATAATAATAATAATAATAATAATAATAATAATAATAATAATAATAATAATAATAATAATAATAATAATAGCAATAGTAGCAATAATAATAATAAATGATGTAAGTAATTAGCCAATTCCATGGATAAACATCAGAGCCGAAAGCATTGAGGTTAGGATGTGGTCCATTGGTCATGGCCATGTGATTTTGGCCCGATTCCGTTGCACAGGATGTCTGAGTCAACCTGCCCGATGTGATTTGCTCATTTGGCTCTAAATTGGCAGGAGTCGGTGCCATTGATGCAATCGCGGTAGCGTTGGCAACTTACGTCAAAGGCGTTTACTTTTTGATTCGCTTCCTTATATAAGAGAAATGGATGAAAACCCATCGTCCAAACTCCAGAGTACTTCTAAGTTCTAACGATGGTCCTTTCAAGTTTCGACCGCTGGCTTTTCGCCAATTATAATTGTTATTACCGGTCAGACAAAGAATAATTGACTTGAAAATCTGCGTTCATTTAACGCGAACTTTGCAGTTTGAAGGCACGCGAATAAGCTGCATGGAAAAACCAGCGGTCCACATGAGTCTCGGTTGTTTACTATTGGATGGGAGTCGAATGCGCTCGTTGACGTCATCTGACTGGGTTTTGTTTGTAGTGATCGAAGGGAGAGGGGCCACAAGAGGAGGTATGCAGCAGGATAGGATAGAGTGGGGCGATTGGGGGCGGGTGGGAGGTGGGGCGGATTGGTCAGTCGGGGTCTTTATCTTCGTCGGCCTGCGAGCGAGAGCGGGTCTTCGGTAGTCGGAGATGCGAGCGAAGGAGGAGCGCATGGCGGCGGCGGCAGCGGCGAGCGAAGAGGCCCTTCACCGGGTCGGGTTCTACAACGTCGGTCGGAAGATCGGATGCGGGTCGTTCTCGGTCGTCAAGCTCGCCACTCACCGAGTTACGAAGTCGCAGGTAAACTGACGCTTTCCATCACCGTGGAAAAGTTTCGAGAACATTTATTTTTAAAAACCCCGATTTTTCGAAGAATTTTCACCCCACCGGGGACAGCAATGCTAGTGGGAGGATGGGGTATTAATTGGTATTTCCTGTGTGGTCTACAGGAAGTTGACCTTTGTATTATTGTGCTGGAAGCATGTTACAATGCCAAGACACTTTCCACTCCTAAAAAGCTCGTACAATGCTGATCTAGGAGTGCTGCAGAGAACTGATTGCATTTTTCCTCTTAACAGTTTCTTTTATCCAATTAGTGAAACGCATTAACTATTATTGTTTAATAAATTGCTGTATTAGTTTGGTTAATATTGCTGTCCAGAAGGTAGTGAGTTGTGTAAATAATTATGGTAATGTATTATGCACTGTATTTTGATGCAGAAATTTAGTTCTGTAAGATCTGTAGGATTTTAAAATTAATGACGAGATGTGGCCCCTTTTTTGTAAAAAGTAATAGTGGCCAGATGAAATGTAAGTTTCTCCAATGCATTGCATTGAATTTTTATATCTGTAGTCTTGTGAACGTTCTTAAACTTACGTTTTGTACACTTGGCTTTATGCAAAGATCTTTACCAGGGTTAAAGTAGGTTTGGAAACAGCAGTTGTTGTGTGCAGCTGCCATGTTAGTCTGCTTTCAGGTTTTTGCATTGCTAGGATCTTCAATCTTTCATGGCCATTTACTGGCATTGACTGAGTTTGAGTCAGAATAGCCATTTTTTGTTAGTTTCGTTGTTGTACATGCCGGGAATTTGCTTTTAGTGCGTCTATTAATAATCAGAAGGTTTATACCCTTTGATGCTTTCTGTTCTTTGTTAACAACAACAACAACAAAAACAACAACGGCAACAAAAACAACAACAGCAACAAAAGAGCAGTTTTATCTCTCATTATGTGCAGCATATGATTATGTTTGTGGTTTGTAAAGCGAGACAGATTTTGTTTCTAAAATCCATTCTGTTCACCAGGATTTTGTTGATCCTGTTGGTAATTTGATCGACAGTGGTGTCAAAAAGTCTGGAATCATCTTATTTTTTTGCGATTATTTTGCAATTATCTTGATATTCACTGTTATGATTTGAGAAAGAGAAGGAAGAAAGAAAAAAGAAAAGAACTGGAAATAGAATGGAATAAAGTAATTTAAAAGAGAAAATTTTGAAAAAATGTGCCCACCGTTCTGTGGAATTGCTGTTCTTTTGAGACTTGGGAGTTGATCTGTTTAAGTGATGGTTAATACCGGTATGCAATGTTTGTAAAAATGAGTCCGGTAGCACGTGACCAATTGTATGACCTATGACCTTTTAGTTTTGGTTTCTGCCACATCTGTTATGAAAGGCATTTGTAACTTTATAATATAATCGAACCATTATTTGAATTTTAAAGCTATTTCAGTTTGATGCTTTGTCCTAATATCAGATGATACCATAACGGTAACAAGAGCACATACAGGTAAATACCTGGTAATGTTACGGCACCGCAGTCTAGGTGATGTACCTGGGCAGGTGCAATGACATCTGACACTGCGGTCAAATGCATTATGACATTGAATTTAGAATCATTTGCAGAATGTAAGCAGCATTCCTGCAATCAGTGGCACGTTGGGCTACAAAATTGGGCCCTGGAAATTATCGACCTCACGCGCAAATCGGTCACGGTTGCTAGGCATTCCTGCTCAGGTTGAGTGCCAATTATATTTTATTGAACTGTGGGTTCAGTAATAAGAACACCAGTTAGGTACCATACCTACACTCAAGAGACCCCAAAATTTTCCGTGACGTTATATGATCAGTATACCCCTGTCTGCAATATTATATTTGCATAAAATTTTGATTATTCGAAGAATTTCTGGCATCAGCTACACCGTATTGTATGTAAAGTTTTTGCACGTTGGACTTTCGCGAGTGGTTTTATCGTGTCGTTCTGCGTGGTATTTAAACGCGTTTTGAGTTATTCCAGATTTTGATGCGCGTTTTGCTTGCATCTGGTTTCAGGTGGCGCTTAAAATCGTCGACAAGTCGAGAATCCCCGAAGAATGTGTCAAGAAAATGTATCGTGAAATTGCCATCAACAAAAACCTTAGGCATCGGCACATCCTACGCTTCTACCAGGTAAGTTCCTGGCAGAAGTTGCTTAAAAGTTAGCTGCCCTGTTTTTTTAGACAATTCGGGCATTGGAGCGGTGGCATCCTATGTCTTCCACCGCGTAGTCTTACTCTTCTTGGTGTGATTTGCCTTTTGTTGTGCATATGGAAATTGCAGACTTTGGCTTTTATGTGCAGTTGTTTTCGTTTTGTTATTGCGTCTGTTGTGAGGGAATTTCTGTTGTCTTCTGTTAACCTATTGTCTTCTTTTACAAAATCAGAGCGGACAGTGTAAATTTCTGAGCGCAAATTGATGCTACTGTTTTTCTGCACCATTGGATTTCCTGTTGATGCATGAATCCGCTTCCTGGATTTCGATCGGACCGGCCGTTATTTGTGTGCCCGATAATTTTGAATGTTTCTTTGCAATTAAAAAATTATTTATCACTTGTGAACTTTTGAAAAAGTGAAACCAGCCCATTTATTTTGCCGACCTTTCTATTGTCAGGTAATGGAATCGGCCGATATGGTGTACACAGTTCTCGAACTGGCTCCCAACGGAGACTTGTTTGGTAAGCGATGAAGCCTATAGTCCATGCAATTCATGCTGCAGAATAATAATAATAATAATAATAATAATAATAATAATAATAATAAATAATAATAATAGGTATAAAATAAACATTGTAGGAGATTTCTGGTTTTTAGAAATGATTTTGAAAACATTTACAGATTTACGTGTGTATGAGAGTGTGTTTTACGGAGAAAGCTGTTTTAATGTAGGTTTCATCGAAGCACATGGTAGGCTGCCGGAGAAAGAAGCACGGAGGATGTTCTGGCAAATAGTTGAAGGCGTTGACTATTGTCATAGAAATAACATCGTCCATCGCGATTTGAAGGTGAATTGCGCTGTTTGCATGTGTCCTGTTGCGATCATTTTGACATTTCTTGAACTGTGTTATTTTTTATGTATGCAAAGCTGTTAAGATGATTTGAGAAATGAGTTTGATCGTTTCAAAGTATATTTTTACTTATATTCTAAAGCATTTTAAAAACAGATCATGTAAAAGATTTAGTTTTTGGTCACTTCTATATACACTGGACAGCAAATTTTACAAAAATCATATTACTTAAATGAGATCGGTCATTTCTTATTAAATTTTATGCGCAGAACGTGAATATGACAATAAAAATGCTAAATTGACTTTAGTTTATTAACTGATATATTTAATTATGTATATATTTCAGCCGGAAAATATTTTACTGGATGCCAACATGAACATCAAGCTAGCAGGTAGCAATGCCCTGAATTCTTGTGCTGTATGGTTATTTGGATTCTGTGCTTAACCCCTTAACTGGGCAACTATTTGTAACTCAATGTAAAATGGACGAGCGTTACTCGGGGCACCCAGTTAAGGGGTTAAGAACTACAATTTTTAAAAGTGTCTGTTGTAACGTACTTTTTAAGTTTCTTCTAAACGTTCGATATCCTTGCGACTATTTTGTCAGGGGGTGTTGTTTCTTTTTCAGATTTTGGTCTCGGAAATTTCTACGCGCCGAACCAAACGCTGTCGACGTTCTGCGGTTCCTTGATCTACGCGGCTCCGGAGATCTGCGAGGGACGCGAATATTACGGACCGGAGTCTGACATATGGGTAAGCATGGTCCATAAGTCACTGCCACTGCTGTATCTCTTATGCAATGCACATTTTTTCCACTGTCACTTAAACTTATTCGCATCAAAACTCATTGAAATGCTACTGTACGATTTCTAAATTATTGTAATGCATAATGCATTGCACTGATCTCAGTATTTCTTTTTGCTTGACGAAAACTTAGTGCATCGGAAGGTAGATTCAATGCAGAGAAATATTTCTCTTCTCCTGCTGCCTCTCCTTTTAGTATTCCACAGTTAATGTTAATCCCTAACTGTATATTAAATTACAAATGTTATTACAAATGTTATTAAAATTATTCTTTGGATTTTGTAATGTTCTGTGATTTTTCTCTCTCTTTGATTTGTGATCTGATACTAATGAACCGGGGTGGTAAGTTAACAGAGTGGTAACAATGTTGGATGATGGAGCAGAAGGTCGCGGGTTCGAGACCCACGGGAACCCTAAGGTCGACTCAGCTTTGTTTCACCAGATGGCGGTGGCGACTGAGTAGCGGATTAATCTGCGCGCAGTAAACGGGCGCGTTGCATGAGAACACTGGCCCCCACATCATAGAATCTACACCAGTTGCCTGGCTGAGGGCCTTGAAACTGAGATCAGCGCCACCCTATGAGCCTTGAGGTTAGCCTTGAGAGCTGCTCGGGAAGGTCTTTACTTTTACTTCTTACTTATGAACCGAGTATGGCGTTGTCTGTGAAACAAGTACTTTGTAAGAAGAGGATGCAGAAATTTACCTGTACAGGTATTGCATTTCAGAGTCTTGGAATGCTGCTGTATGTGATGGTCAGCGGCTACGCCCCCTTTACGGAGCACCGTCGGCCAAACATGCGCGAGGAAGCGTTTGGGTCTTGGTTTCGCGTTCCTTTCTTTGTCTCGATGGGTAAGAGCAATGGCATTTCTTTGCCACTTTTGCTACGCCAAGATCTCGGTGCGAGGAGAGTTAAAAATGGAAATGTTCCTTGAGTTTGTTTATTTATTTATTATTTTTTTTTAATTAAATTATTTTTAATGTTTTTATTTTAATTAATTATTTTTTTATTTGTTTGTTTATTTATTTATTTATTTATTTCATCTCATATACTCAAATTTTTTCAGTTTCATATTGCGCAAGAAATTCTGAAAAATATAACAAAATTTTGAAAAATCGAACACAATTTTGGGAACGGACGGACACAAATTTTTCGGGGGCTTAAAGTCTTTCTGTTGCGCGATCGAGAGTGGAGATACTGATTTTGGTCGGATTGTCTTTCTTCAGAATGCGAGAATTTCATTCGACAGATGCTCGTCTACGACGGAAAGAAACGTCTGACGATTCCTCAGATCACGAACCACCCTTGGATGCTGCAGGACAGACAGGCGGCAATCCAATACGCTGAAAGTTACGAGATCTTTGGTGGCAACTCGGAGGAAATGCACGACGAACGCGTCCTCAATACGATGGAGCTTCTGGGAATCGACAGACAGAAGACTATTCAGGTTTGAAACTGCAGGGTTTTCGTGTACGGGCGGGATGTTAGCAGAGTGGTAACAAAGTCGGACGATGGAGCAGAAGGTCGCGGGTTCGAGACCCGCAGGAGCCTTAAGGTCGACTCGGCCTTCTTTCGCCAGATGGCGATGGCAACTGAGTGGCGGATTTATCCGTGGAGTAAACGGGCGCGTTGCATGAGAACACTGGCCCCATGTCATGTAACTTGCACCAGTCGCCTGGCTGAGGGCCTTGGAAACGGAGATCAGCGCCGCCCTAGGAGCCTTGAGAGCCTCTCGGGAAGGACTTTACCTTTCCTATATCCTGCTAAACTAGGGAATTTTACTTACTTACTGATTGCTAATCCAAACACCAATGGATTCACTAATCCACTGCATGTCATTTGTTTCGAGAGCATGTGTGTCCACTATCCACTGCGAGTTTGTGCATATTTTAAAATGGGAAGGTGATCGGTACTTTCAAACGAATAAATCGAATTAATTTATTTGGTTTTCTGTCGATTGGAGTGAAGTTAGGTGAGACGAGTATTAATTGACGGCAGACTTTTGTCGCCATTTGTAGGCGTTGCATTCGAAGGCCTTTAATAACTACTCTGGCATCTACTACCTTCTCTGCAAAAGGCTCGAACACTTTGCGATCATACGACAGATTTCTGCCAAGATCGAACGACAGAAGAGCCTCGATCCGCGCAGCGCTTCGCCCCTTTCAGCCGACAGCGTTGAGTCCTGTGGCAGCGATGTCGCGCCGCACAGCATTCCAGACGGGACGAAGGATGCGCCCGCGCGCGCGGTCCTGCAAGGTTTCAGAAACGTTGCCGACCGTTCGGTCGAAGGTCCGGTCGGCGTCCTGAAAACGGACGAAAACGCGAACGCCTGGAAGCTCTCGGCGGAAGGTTCTCGGATCTGCCGCGCCAATTTTCCGAAGGGCTCGTACGAGTCCTTGGACAGTAACTGCAGCGTCTCCGACGCGTCGTTCCCGGAGGTCGTGACCGAACTGGGCGACAGAATCACGAGACACTGCGCGGTCGAAAAGCCCTCGGTCGCCGCGCGCGGTTCTTTCGTCGCCGGAGGGGCTGGACCCCGCCCAATCCGGCGCTCCGGGTCGGGGGTCGCTCTTTTGGCGCCGCGAGCTTCAAGAGGCGTCAGCTGTCCGACGACGTCCTGAGCCGTACGAGAACTGCGCGTCGACAGGTTGCGAGGATTTGTACTGTTGCAGAATCACCACCGGTTGGCCTCGCTCCGGCAGAGGCTGCATTCTCCGAGGGATCGGCGCCTCCTCAGATAGTCTGTTTTTACTCGAAGTGCGAACAGGACATACGAAATGCAATTCTGCGATGCTCACTACTTCAAGATTTTTCGGTGCGTTTTCCTGCCAGGTGTGTCTGTCCGCAGGATGGAACTCTGTTTTTAAACGGACCAAAATCTTATCGAAGCCGAAACTGTTTACTGACGGACGTCAAAATGTATTGTAATTTTCGGGACGGTTTACGCAGATTACTTTGATGCTTTCTCGTTCCGTTACTTCAGCATACTACGGTAATGCTTTGCTTGCAAAGCGTACATGTATGTAATGGACACAGGCGTTTTTACTGGTCCGTGGTTTTATTTTCATTGGAGTTAGTATTGTTTTTAATTGTTCTATTCTGAAATTTGTCATTTAAATCGAACAAAATAGCTTTCAGATTAAACTTATCTTGATCTTTAGTCACATAAATGATTTGTGCTCTTATATCACAACTTTCAGAACCAGTTGACCTGTACACAATGTGGTCATGTGCTTTTATAGCATATAGGTAAATTGAAAGTTTTATTGTCATACATATTCCATTGTCAGTACCCTATATAAATTATGCAGAGCAGTAAACTTAGCCAAGGTATTGATGTTTGTAACAGTGGTGAATATACGTTGATAGCAAAGTTGTCGATTTCAGATTTGCCAGCAGGTTTGCCTTTATGCATATTTTAGTCTTCATTTGAATGGACAGGGTGGCGCAAAAAAGCGGACTATATTAAATGCAAACCTAAATGTGACTAGTCCGGTTTTTTGTGCCACCCTGTAAATGGGTAGCGCCTGTTGACCATTTTTTAAGCTAACATGTATGTGCTTTCTGGTCTGTGTCAAAGGGGGATTTTTGCCCTAAATGTGTTTTAGTTTATATTTTAGTGGAGCCCAAAATTGCTCCACACCAACGTCCTATTAATTATCCAGAAGCTTCAGTTGCATTTATTAACAGTTGGTTCCTCTTTGAAAATCGAATCTCTTTTTATTAATAATATTAATAATAATTTAATAATTAGTAATTCGATTCCTTTACTGTTGGGTCAGAGTATCTAACTTAAACTCTATGCTAAGTCTATCTAAACAGAAGTTCGTTGTGATGTAAGTAGCAGTGTTCGTGTGCTAGTCATGTGATTTATGCTATGCTATTTTGAGTTCAGTCCGATTCTTATTGTTGTGCTTTGATTGCCGGTATTCTTGACCATCTTTACATATCAGATCTTTTTCAGGGACTTTGCATAATTATTGTACTTTGATGAGTTGCTACTATAATCTTGATTTGGGGCTCATCCATATCGTACGTACGCAAGAAAAGGCATATTTTCACCCCCAACCCCCGTTTGCACACGGTACATACACAAAAATCTCCTAAATCCCGCCCCTCCTCAGTGCATACATACTATATGGATGGTCCCTTATTGTGTGAAATGTATCGTTGACCGCCTGCAGTAGACCTGTGCTGTGGAAATAATCCGTGTATTGCCGAAACGGGTTTTCTCGTGTGTTTATTTATAGCGATGTGTTTCATCAACTTTTGTTTTTATATACAAATATAATAAAATAAATTGCAACATTTGAAGCTTGGAATGCAACAACACTCATATTTCGGACTCTCACTGAGCGGGGATTGAAAACAGCGTGTAGGACACAGTGTTTAATCTAGGCCGTTTCCTGGGGGGAATCGCCCTTCCCCCCGGACATTTCAAATTCCCCCCGGAAATTTTGGCATACTACATGGACTAACAGCAGCCCCTAGCAGAATTTCCCCCCGGCTTTGTCAGTTTCCTCCCCGGATTTTTCAGTTCCCCCCCCCTTTCCAGAGTCCAGGAGTCTAGATTAAACACTGGCAGGACACTAGATTCTTCTGGGTGAAGCACTTATCAACAGCATGGGTTTGTGAAAAGGCAGTGGGGAAATTTCAAAAGTGGGGGGTGGGATGGGAGACGGTTCAGGGGCTGCAATAATCTGGGCCACTTCCAAATTCAATTCCTTTGCGTGGGGACATAATATATTTGATTGTATGCATTGAATATATTTCTATGTATGCGTTGAACTTTATTGTGCGTTGAATACAAGAATTTGAAGAAGATATTACTCTATTCGGTGTGTTGTTTCAGGCTTATGAATGTTTTTAGGTTTTGTTCCCGTTTCTCAAATTAGAGAGGAAGATGTACGGACAATCATACCATCTTTGTAACCATTTATTTTTACCAGTATCTAGTTATACTGATATCATGAAAGTAGTTACACACAGCAGTAGACCCACACTGTCCTACAGTTTTTAGGTCGTAATAAGGAACAGCGAGGCCACCGAATTATTGGGGGCTTGGGCAGTGGCGGCTCCAGAATTTGGCAAGCGGGGGGGAGACGTTGGGGTGGAAACTTCTAAGCATGGGGGGCAACTATTTGTTGATAGGTATGTAGTAGTAAATATAGGGTCCCAACAGTGTTTAATCTGGACTCCGGGAACTGACAAAGCCGGAACTGACAAAACCTGGCCGGGGGAACTGACAAAGCAAAGCCAAAGCCGGGGATCAAAACTGGGGATCCTGCTGGGGGCTGCTGTTAGTTGATGTAGTATGCCAAAATTTCCGCGGGGGGGGGGAGAATTTGAAATTTCCGGAGGGAAATGGGCAATTTTCCCCGGAAACGGCCCAGATTAAACCCTGGGTCCCAACATGGGGACTACAGAGGGGCAGGCATAACCAGTGGATGTATTCTCGTGAAATAAGGCCGCCTACTTTAAGATGATTTAAATCTCATATGGGTCGTATTGACGATTTTTGCGTGGAAAGAAATTACACGTAGTGTGTGTGTGTGTGTGTGTGTGTGTGTGTGTCCTTGTTCTCGACTGGAAAAGGCAGACGATCGATGTTTGTCTTCGGGGCTTCAGTGCGGAAGAAGACGACCGAGAAAGGCGATGACGTCAGAGAGCGGGAGGACGATGAGAGACTAGAGCAGACGACGCTGTCGTCGGCATGATGTCATCGCGGAGGTGGGAGGGTGGGGTGGGGGCGGGGGCGTCGGATTGTCGGTCGCACTGGAGGCAGGCGTCGTGTGTGTGTGTGTGTGTTCCCGTTGAGTGACGCAAATCCAGCGCCAAGCCGGCCATTTGGCAATGAGAGACAGAGACAGAGAGACAGAGACAGAGATGACTCATCGCTGCCCCGACTGTTGCCTCTTCCTGGGAATATCGATCGATATCTGACGAATGGCTGGGCGCCGTCCAGCGCAGCGTATTCAACAACCCGACGATGAGTCACCGCACACTTTGCGTGCGTCATTTCTCGTGACGCAGCATGCCTTAAAATATTATAACATGACGTATAGCGGGTCGATACGTGACGGAGCAGACGGCGATGTTGTTGTGGTTAGCGAGATGTCGACATCAACGACAAATACTGTGCTATATTCAAACCATATTCAGATGCAAACCTATTTATGAAATGAAAACTATTACTCGTTCATCAAGGCATGTCTGCGCAAGACATCGTGCGAAAAATGTCCCGAAGTAATGGCGAAGCAGTATGGACGCCCGCACATTTGGGGCAAGAGGGGGCACTTGCCCCCTTCTGGAAAAATGCAAATACTAACATTTCACATTGAAATTTGAAAACAATGCTAAAATATTAACCGTGTCCATTGTGTTAAAATGTGTTTTGCCCCTCCTGGAGAAATTTATGTGATGTAACCGTGACCACTATGTTTTGCCCCCTCCTGGATAAATTTCTGTGAGCGCCCATGCGAAGCAGCCATGCGGCCGATATGACTCAGACAGAGGCGGTTCCACGTAGGGGGATGACTGGGGATGTATCGACCCCCGCTGGCCCACCAAAAATGCGTCTTCAATGGAAGATGATCGTCTAAACGGATTAGCCTTGATGTATATCCATAAAGATATGGATATATCAAAAATTATCCATAGACAATGCCATCGACAAATTCGCTTCCAGCAACAGAAAACTCGATTTTGCACTATGAATTTGTACAACCAGACTAAAATGGCTTCTAAACCATATCAAGTGACTCAATTATGAACATTTTACGGTATTTTGATAAATCAAATCTACAAATTTCTTCTGAACCGTTTACACTATAATTCTTGGACCTTAAATTCTTTAGCGTGTCTGCTTACTTACTTACTATAAACGTCAGCGAAAGTCAGAGAACCAGTCTCGTCCGCAGGTAAACTGTATAGGTGAATTAAAAATTATCTTGTGGCGTACGTTTTATGCTATTTTGGGGGTGAGTTTTAGCTTTTATGTTTTGTCAATTTAATATTAGTACATAACAGTCAGCTAAAAAAAGATTTACATTTTCTGGGGGTGTTGGGGCGTGCCCCAATGTATGGCATCCATGTATGTATATAAGAAGGTAAGTCTTGTATTCAAGTTCTATTATTTGGTTGCGGCGCTTATCTCCGGTCTAGGCCAGCAGCCCTGAGAGGGGGCAGGGGGCAGGTGGTATGTGCAGTTAATCTGGGATAGGTTGCCAACTGATGAATATGTTCCCCAGACCCAAATGAATTAACCTAAAGAACGGTTAAAAATGACAGTTCAGCACCGCCCTCAGGCGAGCAAGACTGGGACCGTCCACCTTAAATAAACGGCAGACGGCAAAAAAAAAAAAAAAGGTCGTCAAGAAAAAATTGACTTGTCAAGGGGGGTCGGCCATTCTGCACAGTGGCAATTTCTCTCGGAGGGCCTGGGCCAGCAGCGAACCATTTGTTGTTTAATCTGGGGTAGGTTAAGTATTAGGTCCCAACCCACGGGCACCTCGGGGCAGGCACTCAATGGGGGCACCACCCCTCAGGCCTCCCAAGACTGAGTCCACTGCTTAGGAACAGAGACAGCATATTTTTTGTATTTTTTCGGTTATATTGTCTACAGCTTCTGAGTATGTAACTAAGTCTTTAAATCTAGTTGCTCGCAACTGCTGCTGTTATTAGGCACAATAAAACTGAAATGAAACAGAATGAAGGTGTTTTGGTTTCAACAGATTCTTCAAAAATCTTGTAGAATTTTTGAAACATCATTGTTGCATTTGGAAGTATGTGTAAAAGGCGATGTGAAGCATATGTCAACATGCTCAACTTTATATCTGCGGCTGTTTTGCGTTTGTCTGTAGCCGATGGCCCTTCGAATGAGAAGTGCGATCGTTATCTGTTGTATTCTGTCCACCGTCTTGATGACATATCAACTGCGAAACAGCATTCACCTTTTGTTTGGTAACTTGGCATCTACGTCCGCTGAGAAAGAAGGATACAACGAGGTTGAAATGAACAATCCAGATGGAGACGATGCTGCCGTGGAATCAGATGCTGAGAAATTCAAGCAGAAACCTTCCGACGAGAAGTTTCCGTTCGGGGAGAAGTTTCCTCCAGTTAAACGGGCGGAGTTCTCCGACAAAGCAGTTTCGAAAAAGGCGGGCAAGCAGAAAGTTTTGCCGAATGTCGGAACTATTAGAAAGACTGTTTCCAGTTCCTTGGTTTCGAACTGAAGCGTTACGCGGACTCTGAAAAGAGAATAATCTTGATCGTCGTCGATTACGGTTATCTCGATTTTGCGCTGAATTTTAAAGAATCTTCACTCGATCGCCTGAACATCACGAACTTCTTGCTGATATGCGCGGATAGGCGCTCTCACTCCGAGCTGAACCTGAACGGCATCTCGTGCTGTTACTTCGAATACGGAAACTCGAAAAGCAGCGGCCCTAGCGACTTTGGCACCAGGGATTATTACGAAAAGTCGAACACCAAAACCGCGGTCATGGTCCAAGCGCTGAGCCTCGGTTATTCGGTGCTGATGGTCGACGCCGACGTCATTCTGTTTCGAAATCCGTTTCCGTATTTTCCGTGTTCGGATTGCGACATCCACGTCCAGATGGATCGGGACATGTACAACAGCGGTTTCGTGTTCGTCCGTCCCACGTTTGCCACTGTCGCGCTGTACGAGACCGCGTGGACTCTGTACGTTCGATATCAGAAGGCGCACGACCAGGCGTACTTCAACATGGCCGCCAAAACTCTGGAACAGCAGAACCGCCTGCCGAAGATCCACTCGTTGTCCACGAAGTTGTTCCAGTGCGGCGTCTACTATTTCGAGCACGGCAACCGGATGTTCGAGAACGCGCCGAAGTGCGACGAATGCGTCATGGCGCACAACAACTATCTCGGCAGTTACGCCGCCAAGTTGTACCGGTTCAAAGAGAACTTGCTCTGGACGGTGGACCGCGACGGATACTATTCGGACACGTCCCGGAGATATATCGCCTACGGAAATCCGGAAGACTTTGGCGCCGAGACGGTGCGGATGGAAGTGGCTGCTCTGAAGAACGCCATCGCTGTAGCCGTCCTTCTGAATCGGACGATGATTTTGCCGACGTTTCGTTGTTGCAGCTGCAGTGCGCGAATCGAGTGCAGTCATCCGATGCACCAATGTTCCCTATTGTCGGTATTAAAGTTGAAACTTTTCGACACTGCATTTAAAGGCCTGTACCGCGAACACAGCTTTCTGAACCATCCAAAGGTTCCCTGTCGGTGAAGAATTCGCTGGGTCCATGTCTCGCAATAAATTCGTCGTCGTCGCCGTCGCCCGTGTATAATGTTTCCAGGAATTGTCGGATATTCCAGCCGGTAGATGTCCAGAACGGGGCGACGGTGGAAGAGCTGGAAGAATGGTTTGCTCCGTACCAGAACATTTCCGTTCTGCGGTTTCACTCGATGTACGGCGGAATTTCGACGAAGAAGCTGGAAGAAGATGGAAGGCTGAAGAAATTACTGTCTGATACTGAAGATGTGTTCAAGTGCTCAGAGTATGAACAGTGGGATGAAAGTGTCCTGAAAATCTAAACTCATCAAAACTTAATAGAATCCTCATTAAAAAAGGTATCGTAGGTTTTGAACATCCAGTCATGGTTATTTCTAGGATTATCAATTTGGGGGTTGCTGATATATTCTGGGGGTCCCCTCCCCAGGCCTGAGGAGAGGGGGGCACAGCCGGTACATTGTTCCGGGGCCCATGGAGCTCAAAGAGGCCCTTGTGTGGCTGCCGAGAGGGGGGCAAATTCACAGGGAGACCGGGCGATCTGTAGGGGGCCCGGGCAGGTGACGTATTAACATCCTGAAAAGACTAACAAGCAAAAAAGTAAAAAGGTCATCAGCAGTTTTTCACATTTGTTTAGGGGCCCGTGACTTCCCTTCTGTACAGGGGCCCGGAATTTCTCTCGGCGGGCCTGCCCCTCCCTCCCTCCCCTTATGGCGAGCAATAGCATCTTAACTGCATCATAATTACGGGGTGTTGCTCTCGGATTGCGGGGGGAGGGTGTTGGAAGGGTGTTAGGAGGGTGTAACAATATCTCTGCATCCAGTTGATTCAAATTCTAGGTGTTGCAGAAGATTAAAAGCCTTGCTAGTCATACGTGACGGACCCTGCGGCATGCTAACGTTAAATAGACGAGATCCAATGGCGGCTCTAGGATTTGGCAAGTGGGGGGGGGGGTTGGGGTGGCAACTTCTAATCATCGGGGGGCAACCATTCGTTGTTTAATGTATGTAGCATTAAGTATAGGGTCCCAACAGGGGGGCCACTGGGGGCCAGGCACTCAATAGGGGCACGGGCCCCCTGCTCGCCCCGGTGGAGCCGCCACTGACGAGATCACACTAAAATTGCTGTCACATTGCCTTAGCCGTGTCAGAGACTTGCTTTTGTCAATCTAGCAAGCCATGTTTTCTGTACTAAACACTCGGCATTGTCTGTGATAATAAGCTTTAAAATGATGGACATACTTTTGCAGTCAGCTTTTTTTGATCATGAACCGTTTCGTTGACTTGTAAACTACTGAATTTGCTGAAAGACGTGAACTTATGTTGGTTTTGTTATAAGCCAATTATATTTTTAAAAATATACATAACTTAGAATATTAATTCCAATTTCTGCATAGGCGGATTTAGAGTTTAATATTTGGGTAGGCTAGCATAGGGGTCTGGGGGTGCCACCCAGCACGCGTGCCATCCAGAACGCGACAGACCTGGTGTTGATGGAATTAGTTGGGTAGGCTTAAGCCTACCCTAGCCTTTAATAAAATCCGCCTATGAATTTCTGCATATTTCTCTTTAATAATTAATGGAATTAAGGGGCGTAGCGACAGGAGTATATCGATATCCCTCTGATATATATATATATATATATATATATATATATACCACTTAATTGCTGTCCACCCCCTCACCCCCCGAAAAAATTCAGTCTACGCCCTAGAAACTGAATATGAATTAAGATCATCAATGTTCTTTGCCAGTCACTGCATCATCTTTTTGTAATCGTCTTCTGCGTCATTGTTCCGTAAAAATCCGTTTACAATGTTTCAAAAGTAGGCCTACAATCGAAAACAATCCTCAATTCGTTTATTAAAAACATAGACTCTAATATTACCACAATTAATAATTGAAATGATAACTAGAATCTATGATGAAAATAGCGTTGCCACTGTGAACGGACTGCTTCAAACAGTCTATAATCTTGTCGGAGTAACATAGGCCTAGGGACCTATAGTCCGCGGTCGTAGCCTGCTAGGCCTATATAGGCTCGTCAGTTAACATCGTTGGGCAAAACTTGCCTTAAAATTCAATACTGTAGTTAAATGCAAAAGTTTTCTCCGTCTGTTAAGATCAATTTCTCGAAACGCGACTGCGATATACAGCCCTACAACAATAATAATGAGTAAGTTTCTCTATGATCCTATGCGTTTTTGGCCTTCTGCGTTGGCGGATTAAGTGGTGATTTTGCAGTGGCGGCTCAAGGAGTTTGCAAGAGGGGGGGAGTGGTTGTGCGTTGGGGTGGCAACTTCTAAAAAGCATCGGGCCAACTATTTGCCATAAACTTAGACTAGTCTGGTTGCTTAGAATGAGTGCTCTAAAGTATGGGGGCCGCGTTGAGGGAGGCATTGCATAGGGGTCACGGGCTCTTTGTGCAGCCGCCAGGGCCGCCCAGAGAAGTTCCGGGCCCCGGTACAAAAAAATTGTGACCGGTGGGTCCCAGAAAAAAAATATCAACTCTCCGAAAAACCTGACGAGCAAAAAAACGTTATCGCCTCTCAAAAAAAGAGTAACAAGCCAAAAAAACCCTTATCGGGCACGGGCCCCTTTCGGATCCATGGGCCCCGGAACAATGTACCGGCTGCACCCCCTCTCCTCAGGCCTGGCAGCCGCCTCCGTGCTTTCGAGTTGAGCTAGAGGAGAATTTGGTGGACCAGAGAAAGATTTTCCTGCCCGAGTGACACCACAGAGTGGTAGAAGGCCCTGATATAGTCTACGACGCTTTATCTAATCATAGGCCTACTTATTTTCGTATCCATTTTTTTGCCAGACAGGAACTGGTTTCCGTTCGGCATAAGTAACACCGGTGAGTCGTCGTCGTCATCATCACCGTCGTCGTCACCAGAGGTCGTTAAGTACAGAAACAAAGACGAAATTCGACAGTTCTGTCCAAAACGACCTCTGACGGCGTTCAACTTTTTTGTCCAGAAAGAAGCGAAAAAATATCGAGTAATAATGATACTACTACTACTACTACTACTACTACTACTACTACTACTACTACTACTACTACTACTACTACTACTACTACTACTACTACTACTACTACTACTACTACTACTAATAATAATAATAATAATAATAATAATATAATAATAACCAGTTATATTCCAGTTATATGTTTTGGGCTTCCTACAGTGTTTATTCTAGGCCTCCTCTGGGGTGAATTCCCCCCCCCCCAGTTTTAAAATTTCCCAAAATTTGTTATATGTTCTCCATCAAAAGTGTGGAGACTCAAACCTTGTCCTCCAAACATTTCAAAATCCCTCTCCCAATGTCAAGGTGGCTAGAATAAACACTGGGCTTCCTAGCTAGGTTACAATAATCGTTCTACTCCGGCGTTCGATTTGTCGGTGGTATTGGGGGGTTTGACCCAACCCTATCCAGCCATCCCAAATGGTCGAGGCCGACGACTCCCTGTTGAGGATAAACATGTCTGACATCAACAGCCCCACCCGCTGGAGGTAAAAAAAATTGGGGTGGGGTAGTCCACTCGATCGCACACTGCTGCGCTCTTAACCAGGGTTATTTCTAGGATTATCAATTTGGGGGCGGTGGTGTCGGTAAATTCTGGGGTCCCCTGCCAAAAAGAAGTCTGACAAGCAAACAAGGTAATCCAATAGCCGAAATTGGGGGGGGGGTGCTGGGAGTGTCGGTCTCAAATTGGGGGGTGTTAGGGGGTGTTAAAAATTTCCCTGAGTAGGTCGTGTCTAGGGAGGGGGTACTGGAAATATTTTACGCAAGGGCGGCGACCACCCCAGTGCGTGACCCTCCAGTGGGGTGACGGTGTGGGGACGGTTGTGACGTCAGTGTGACGTCGTTGTGTTTCAGCCGCCGATGAACAGAGTAATGATCGAACTGGCCGACAGGTGGCGGAGGATGTCAGCGAGCGAGAAGAAGACCTACACCGATCAGTCGAAAGAGGACAGAAAGCGGTTCGACAGAGAGGTGAAACGACACCTACTTTTCTACCCAAGTAGGCTATAATCTACCCAAGTACTTACTACTACGTGCAAGTATGGGCGTACCGATAGCCAGTAGCGTCATTTCACACTTTTCTTGGGGGCAAGATAATTGTTGGCAAATTTCCCAAAATTTCTGGAAATTTTTGGCACATGTTTGGCAATTTATGGGCCATTTTTGACAAATTTGCAAATTTTTGATATTTTTTGCAATTTTTAAAGCAAATTTTTGCGATTTTTAGTCATTTCACATTTATTTATTTTTTAATACATTATACATTATTTCTTCATTTCCTTGTGGGCCACGCCCTCCCCCAATGACGCCACTGCTGATAGCTAGTATAGGGGGCGATGGCCCCGTGCTCCTCAGTGGCTATGCCCAATTGCACTGCCTAAATATAATCGTTTTTATAATAATAATCGTAAATGTTCCTCTGCAGAAGGCGATATTTGCGTTGAAACGACGACAGGTCATAAAGAGACCGGTCAGCGGATACGCTCTCTGGACGAAGGACTACATCACGAAGAACAAAGGATCCGGATACGACAACCTCATGCCGGAACTCGTCTGCCTCGGTACGCCTACGTCTCTCTCTCTCTCTCTCTCTCTCTCTCTCTCTCTCTCTCAACGGCGCCGCAAAAGACCAAAGAGTTGTCTGCATGATGCTATTTTCGCCGGAACTTCATGGCATGTAGTTGAGGACACCAGGGGCGGAGCTAGGGTGTCCGGCGCCCGGGGACAAAACATATACTGATGGTGCCCCCTCAACTTGACGAAAATAATTTTTTAAAAACAAAAAATCGCGTCGTTCTGCCCATTTTGGCGCCCCTTCATTCTTCATTCAACTTCGCGAATGACCCGACAAGGAAAAAAAGGTCATCGCCCATAGCGGAACATCCTACCTGAAACCAATTTTGGCGTTCCCCACCTCGGCGCCCCGGGACATCTGTAACCCCCCCCTGCACCCCCTAGATCCGCCTCTGGAGGACACGCAGCAGACCTAACTGAAACTGATATTCAGGCATCGCCCAACTTTCTCTTCACAGCAGTTAGCTTACGCCAGGGACGTCATTTGGGGAGGGGCAGGGGGGCCGTTGCCCCCCTCTGATTTTTGAGGGGAAAAATTTTTCCACCAATGTTTGTATAGCTGACAAGCAAAAAAGGTCGCCAACTTTTTTCTAACTTGACCGGTCGAAAGTGTCTTGACCCCCCCCTTGAAAAACAGTGAAATGACGTCTCTGGCTTAGGCCTACGTGTTTTGAGTTTTGTTGCGCTGTAGCTGATAATCCACAGGTCCTGTACGTTGTGCTGGGACATGTTTCAGCTGCGGAGAAATGGAATGCCATGAAATTGGAAGAGAAGGATGTCTGGAACAAGCGCAGCCTGGAGTCGAGCAACGAATACGCAGACATGATGAAGAAGCTGTTTAACCTGGTAAGACTCTCATCATAACCAGTGGCGGCTCCAGGATTTGGCAAGCGGGAGGGGGCGGCGTTGGGGTGGCAACTTAATTGGCAACAGCATGGGGCCAACCATTTGTTGATAGGTATTTAGTAGTAAGTATATGGTTATAACAGAGGGACTACTCGGGTGCCAGGCATTCAACAGGGGCAGGGTCCTCTGAGTCCCTTTGTGGAGCCGCCACTGTTCATAACCTGTCAAGAATGGGGGATTATAGGGTCTACGATTTAATCATTCAAAACAAAGAGCGACCATCGACTGCGATGTCAAAAACATTATTAAAACGACGCTATAGAAGTTCGATGATGACGACGACGACATCGACGACGACGACGACGACATCGACGACGACGACGACGACGATGACGACGATGACGATGATGATGATGATGATGATGATGATGATGATGATGATGATGATGATGATGATGATGATGATGAATGAATGAACTAACTCGGGGCAAGCTATCATTTGCTTGTGCAAAAGACAATTATCCAAAGTCGTCGTTTCAAATGCCTTAAATTCTGGCGCATTTCCTTCGATTTGATACAGTCCCCTACACCCACCCAACTACTCTCCTGTTTTTGGACCGCCCTCTCGTCCCCCCCCCTTGGCTGCGCCAATGTTCAGAGATGAAAGTGTTTAGGCCAGTGGGGCACAAACGATCTGGCAAAAGGACCACAAATAATTTTCTCCAAGACGACCGAATGCAAAAGAAGCGATTAAAATAATTAAGATGAATAATTTTCTTATTAACTAAAAACTCTATTACCAAGTAGACCTAATACTGATTTTAGTGCAAAGGTTGATCCTGTGTGACGTTTTGGTATTTTTCGATAATTAGGCCAAATCATTTGAGCAAGGGAGAGGCACTTTCCTCTCCTGGAAAATGCAAATCTAATTTTTTTGCAGCTGACTAGACCTATACTTTAGCTTTTAGTCAATATTTTCGCACGAAAACATTACTCAATTAATGTGTAACAGTTTTGTTTCGATGTTACTGTACCTGGCATTCGGGTAATTTTTAAATTTGTCAAATCTTGCATTTGAAAGCCATGCTAAAATATTAACCGTGACCATTATGTTTTGACTCTCTGAAGAGATTTCTGTGAACGCCCATGGGCCCAGCCACGGCCTCCTGGGTTAGCCCCGGCTCTGGACAAGGGGTCGTCTATAAATGACGTAACGCGATTTTGGCACTTTTTTGATCCCTACCCTCCTAAGTAACGCGACGTAACAAAAAGTCAGACCCCCCTAAAATATGACGTAACAACGGGCCGACCCTCTTTTTCCGTCTTCTGAAAAGTCTTGACAAGCAAAAAATGGTCATTCATCCTCCTATTTTCCCTCTTCAAACATACAGACAAGCAAAAAAAGGCCATCCTTGTATTTTTCCCTCTCCAAATACCCTGACAAGCAAAAAAAAGAAAAAGGTCGTCACTTAAAAATTGTGTTATGTCACATTTGTCACATTTACGGAACCCTCCTTATCCCTTCGTCTCACTTCGTTACAAATTTCTGGACCCGCCCCCCCCCCTATAGGCGCGCTACGTTATTTGTGGACGAGCCCCAAGACCCTTTTAAAGCCGTTGACTCTGACAGCAGGATTAGGCTGATTAAGCTAATTGTTACTGTAAAGAAAAATCTGGTGCTATATAAATCTGATTGTTTTTTGTATACGTTCTTTACTGTAGTCCGTAAACCAGAGATATGGGAAGTATGATGCAAGGGTGAATTTCATGAAGGTCAGTGCTTATTTCAAGTGCTTCTTCTGCAGTTGAAATTAGAGACGGGGGCGGGGCGGGGAGAAACGAAGACTATATTCGATACCAAAATAGATGAATGCATAAGTGGAGACTGAAGAACGCGCTTAAGAACAAGGAGGGGCAATCATGGACTAAAATAGGAGAATTGGGCAGCCAGCCAGACAGCCAGATAGACAGACAGACAGACAGAAAGGAAACAAGAGAAAGTCAACCTCAGTTTGAGAGGAATTGGGCTTGTAGTATTTTTTCTGTATTATTTTGAGGTTATATACATTGCAATTAAAAGTGCACAATACATAGAAGATTGCAGTAACACAGTATAATAATTAATAATAATATTAAACTTTATTTCACCACTCAAAGGTATCAATTGATGGTACTCAAACTCATCAAAATACATCTGAAAATGATCAGGTAAATTCTGATTTTTATATATATATATATATATATATATATATATATATATATATATATATATATATATATATATATATATATATATGGCAGAAGTGGTTATTCCAGGCATGCTGACGAAACGGGTTCAACTCCTAGGAGCCCCTAAGGTCGACTCAGCCTTACTCACTAGAGGGCGATTATAACATCAAATTGCGAAGTAAAGAGCGGGCCTAGACGTTTGACTGGCAGCCTACGCTAGGTTAATGGCGTATGCCACCCATGTCGTTGTATGCCTAAGAGACCGGAGTTCAGCACCGGCCCCAACACTCGAATCAGGGACGTAGCGACTGAGGTATATCGGTATATATACCCGCCCCCCCAAAAATCAGTCTACCTTAAAGTTTTTTCTGTGATTTATATGTGGTTATTATATCCCCCAAATATTTATAGGCTACCCTCCCAAATCAAATGCCTGGCTACGCCCCTTACTCGAATCCCAGCATGGAAAACTTTACTTTTTTATGTATATGTGACTGAATAATAACAGAAATATAAATATTAGATCCATTGAAATTGTTATGATTTAACTTTTCCAGCCTGCAACTTTTGGTGAAACAAGTCGTTGCGCCACCAGCAGCAGCAGCCGCAGTCATGCTGATGATAAAGATGATGATGATGACGACGACGACGATGATGGCAATGATGATGATGATGATGATGACGATGATGATGATTAGGCGGACTAAGATCGATTTGAGGTAAGATTAATTAACAATCATTCTATGGTAAATTTTATTTAAAGATTTGCTTATCAATTGGTGCAAAAACAATTCAAATTTAAAAACCTAAATGTGACTAGTCCGTTTTTTTTCACCCTGTAAAAAGTTGCTAAAATCGCTTCTCTCAAAAGGTGGTGCAAAAATCTAAACTTGTATTATATTCAACATCAAAACCTAAATGTCACTAAGTCTTTGGTTTTTTTGCATTGGTCAAGTTTTTGCATATACAGTGGATCCCACTTAATAAAATCGCTTCTCTCAAAACAGCAAAGCCCCAAAATTATCTAAACCATCCACTCAACCCCCTGTCAACATCAAATGCACTAACATCACATAAGTCTTTGGATTTTACATCGGTCAAGTTTCACTGCATATATCGTAATCCTATTCTGTCCCCTCTATTAAACTCTATATATGTGTGTTATCAACTCGGTCATAATAACATGTAAGACTTTTACATGACTACAATCAAAACTGCATATTTTTATGCTGTATTTTCTCATATCTCCAATGAAATCCACTGATGAACTTGTAAGAAGCACCTTTACAATGTTCATGGTATCAATTTGATGTTATACCAAATCCAAACCATGAAATATGGGTGCACAGTGGAGCAGTGGTCAGTGCACAGGCCTGCCAACCGTGGTTCTAGTCCTGGGGCAGCAGTAGAAACTTTTACAGTGGTATTAACACAGGCTTACTGAGCCTCCTAAACCACTTCAAATCATCATCATCATCATCATCATCATCATCATCATCATCATCATCATCATCATCATCATCATCATCATCATCATCATCATTATTATTATTATTATTATTATTCATTCATTATTCATTATTATTATATAAAATAACAAATTCAACTCAAACTGCAATTCTATAAAATAACAAATTTATCTCAAACTGCAATTCTTGAAGCACACTTAGCACAAGTTAGCAGTATGAAATAGCAGGTCTTTCACGATGTTACAGTAGTCAAACTCTAAAGTTGCCGCTATAAAAAAAGTCCCGGAGACATAAAATGCTGTGCACAGCAATGTCACGGAAACAAACGCTATAAACAAACATTCTCCATTTATATTTTTTTTAAATAAAATACTGAAGAGCTACAAGAAGTTTCACATTTAACTAGGTATGTTGTTGCAAGTTGTCAAAGCAGTCACATCTGCAACCACAAACAACGCCACATTAAGTCTCTGCTGTGCAGGTTAACAACGTTAGCCATTGTTAAACCATATCAGAATATGAGGTATATTAACTAATCGATCAAATTCCTTTCTCTTTTCTCGAGAATAGTTTTTCCAGTCAAGTCTAGTGTCATCTTCAAGTTACAAAGTAAAACAAACATGTGTGCAATTCAACCAAAGATATCAAATAATTATATAAATTGACAAAATACAGCAAAACTGGAACTATTAACAGTTTCGACAAGTACTGAAATAATAGATTATTCAAATATATGCACAAAAATGTCCCTTTATGTACGAAGGTTTTGCCTCTCGATTTTTAAAAGTTATGTGTAAATTTTGACGGAAAAGACAATACTGCAAATTTCATTCAATTCCATCACAACTGAGCTTGACTTTAAATTCCTTCATACATGAACTGCATTTAATTGGTGACTTTCAGTTCAAGATCTCCACACTTTATGGCCCATCATCTTGGTTTTCTGACCATGACCACATTAGTTTCCAGTCTCTTGCAGAGTCTCAGGATTTGGTGTCCATCCTGAAAATTATCCTGATAGCCTATATCTCGGTTTGTGTCATTTGGCGTCATCCCGTTGGCTGTTCACGTCTCTCGTAGAATAACAAATACGGTTGTCCTGATTCTAGTTTCGACAAGTTCAGAGTAGAGACACTGGCAATACAGAAACAAGTACCATATATCATCATGTATAAGACAATATTTACAGAAACAAGTACTGTATATAATCACATATAAGACAATATTTACAGAAACAAGTACCATATATTATCAAGTATATGTCAACACTACGTTTAAGTGAAGATTCGTTCTTGGCCCAAACAGTGACATTTGGCATGTCTCATGCATAGGTAAAGTCAATTCATAAAATTTACCCTAAGTAATTAATTGAATACAGTGCAGTGCAGGTCTCATCTGTTAAAGTTACAATCTGCCAAACCTGGAGCCCGTTTAAGTGAGGTTATGTTGTAATTTTTGTTACTCTTGGATTTGTGCGTAAAACAAAAACTCAACCAACAACACAGTCAATATATTATCAGGCTTCCACATTGAACTCAAAATTTTCCAGAAAGCAAAAAACAGCAGCGAGCATAGATGTCAAAATCTTTTCAAGAATGATTTTTGTGATTGCACGCTACATTGGTTCTGGTTTGACGAACTTTTAAAACTGCAAAATTCTTGAAGAGAAATAGATACTCACTGGCGGTCATTGAACGAATACCACTGCTGGCTGAAAGGATTCTTAGCGTATGATGTATAGTGACCGCTGTACAGAGAACCAGTGTGGTTAGAAACGGCATAGAGATCATATATGGGTGGATCGTCTAAAAATAAATAAAATACTATCTGTTGACCAGCAAGAAAAGCATGAATTTATACTGTGCTTATATAGTATGAGCTAACTCAAATTTATTACCAAGCTTTTGTTCAAAATTTGCTCTATTTCAAGTGACACTATATGTTAAAGGCAGTTTCTAAGTTTAATTGGAAAAACAAAGTTCTAATACACAGTTCATTAGGATCTGACCAGGGGATTATGATCTTACCAGTACTTCAAAGCAGCCATCGACTGATGCCAAGTGCATTGTAAAACGGCACTATAGAAGTTCTTTATTTAGTTAGTAAGTTAATTGGTTAGTTGTCAAAGGACAAACCAACAACAAGTGAAAATGTAAGAACGATGTGAAAGCAAACACAAAGCACTGCAGTTTATGAAACATTTTGAACAACAATAACTTACCAAATTGAGATTCGGGCGTTACAAACTCCGAAAGGTCAAGGTCTTTCAGAGGACAGGCAAGTTCCGTTGTAAGCTTCACAGAAGAGCCTTGTTTAAATCTCATCAGATCTAAATGTCCAAGTCAAGTCGATTTTTCGACACAAGAGATATAAAAATTTCTTTGCGAAGCAAGCCCAACTACCAGCATTTTCAGAGAAGAACTCTATGCAGGATAAATTTAGTGTTACACAATTGTCCCCTCCCATATGGCAATATACAAAACGTGATCAAATACAGTAGTACCATAGAAGTTGATTGATTGATTGATTGATTTTACTGAATACGGCAACCACGGCCAAAAAGGATACGTATGATAAGAACTTTTGGGAACCTGTGGATCGCCATTTGTTTGGTGCAAGTTTTTGCTCGCAGCAGTTGGCACACATCTGCACAAAATGACAATTCAAAATTTTGTGAAAACACCGAGGTACCTTAGACTGAACACACTGAAAAACCTACAAGTCTCAAGGAAATCCCAAACAGCTCACATTGCTTTGAAAACCTAAAGTGGCACACTGCATGGCTTAGGAATCTGGTTATGAAAATAACATAAATTTCATATTGTAATTCAAAAACTATTTTCGATTTTTAAAAACAAAATGTTTGGTCCCCATTGGATCATCCAAGACTAATGGATAAGTAAGTAAGTAAGTAAAAAAATCTTGCGAATTCTATAGCGCTTTCACTTAAAGGCATAAGCAAAGAGATACAATTAGATTTTCACAGCCCCCTGCGTATGGTTTAGACTACTTGAAGTGTGCTAAAGATCAAAATTTGTTTTTATTTTAGAAGAGATGATATCCAATACCGGCTGGTTTTCCTTGTCGAGCACTTCTTTTTGCGAGAAAAGTCTGAAGCAGTCCTCCAGCAACATCCGCTGTCTAGTCTTAAGAACAAAATAAGAAATCATTTAAGTATTAAAGTGATATATCGTGCTTTGTATAAATAACATATATATACACAGTTTTTGAGACGCTGGAACAATACCAGAGTAGAAGCTAAAGCGAAACTACGGACGACGCTAAAAAAAGTTGACTGCACCTGATGATCAACTATAATGGAAGTAAAACAAAATGAAATCTCAAAATCGTTGACAAATACCTTTTTTAGTGGAAGCGAAAGGGCCAGAAATGGCTCAAAAGTGTCTGAGACGTGCTGACAGTCGAGGCAGGTCAGCGTACTCTTCAACTGGCCAACAAATATATCTACAACATACTTGCCTGTTTAAGTATACATAATTCGCAGTAAAATTGACGAGTCACTCTGAAATGGGAGTTTGTCAGATAGGCAAAATGTCTAAGGAAGTTGGCCAGTTTTTACTAACAAAATCTGTGCCAATATTCCGTGAATAAATAATAAATTGGTATAAAATAAAACTAATCTAAGAATGGTGATGGGGTCCAAATGACATATGTGCAAGTCATGTAGCAATCATCCTGGTTTATTTCTGCACATCCAGTGGCGGCTCTAGGATTTGGCAAGTGGGGGGCCGTTAGGGTGGTAACTTCTAATTATGGGGGCCAACCATTTGTTGTTTAATGTATGTAGCATTAAGTATAGGGTCCCAACTGGGGGGGCCACTGGGGGCCCAGGCACTCAATAGGGGGCACGGGTCTCCTCTGCCCCCCCCCGGTGGAGCCGCCACTGTGCACACCTAGCTTTTAATTAACTGAAGAAGCATTTCAACAGTAGACAGGCTGTAGAAATTCCTATGATATCACAGTCAGACAACAATAGTATCATTTTAAAAAATTCTGATAAGAGTTAACTCGTTTTTACCAGTGATCTGGCTGTTATCACATTCAAGATAACGTTGCCACGATATAGAGGCTTGATCAGAAGTGCTACAACAACAACAATGACAAGTCCAGGTTTGAAATGCCATGACGTCATTCAGTCAATCAATCAATCAATCAATCAATCAATCAATTGTCTAGTCACTTTTATCGCACTAACACTGACCAATATAAGATGTGTCTTTCCCCCAAAATTATTTCAAAACAGCCAATCAGGTTCTAGTGCTAATGAACCCAGCCACTCAGTGGCGGCTCCACCGGGGGGCCCGTGCCCCCTCCCTATTGAGTGCCTGCCCCCCCAGTACCCCCAGTTGGGACCCTATACTTAATGCTACATACATTAAACAACAAATGGTTGCCCCACCCCATGATTAGAAGTTGCCACCCCAACGGCCCCCCACTTGCCAAACCCTAGAGCCGCCACTGCAACCACTTGAAAAAAAGGGTGAAGACAATTCAAACCTACGAAACGAAAAGATCAAACGATACAACCGCAAACAGAAACTACACAAAACTGAGCAAGCGCGCGTAGGTAAAGTGCGCGTGTTGTTATTATGAGTGACGTCATGTGCTCACCTTGTTGCCGATTTGTCTGCATCGTCGGTGATTCTCTTTCGCTTTTCCTTCACTCTGTTGACATCCTCGTGCAGAGCCTCGAGAAGATAGACGAGAAATTCATGCGCGTCTTGTTCTCTGTTTCACAGAACAGGAGTGAAGATAGATAGTGCAACGGATTCACTTCTCCAACTATTTTAGTGCCATTTATAATGGCAATACACTAGACCTCTGTTAACCCCTTAACTGGGTGCCCCGAGTAACGCTCGTCCATTTTACATTTAGTTACAAATAGTTGCCCAGTTAAGGGGTTAAGGAGCAGGCAACTTGTACTGTGTTGCCACAGCAGATGAACTCAACACCTCATTAAGTAGATATGCCTTTTGGATATCCGAACATAATGATACAAAATACAGGTTATTTGAAGTCCACTATATTGTGATTCTATGGGACTGCTTCATCATCATCATCATCATCATCATCATCATCATCATCATCATCATCATCATCATCATCATCATCATCATCATCATCATCATCATCATCATCATCATCATCATCATCATCATCATCATCATCATCATCATCATGGTGTGCCATCTTCAAGTTGAAGGTTGGCAGTCACTATTTGTCATCAATTTATTGTCTCACAGTTTTTAGTTCTTCAGTCATTCTTTCCATTTCCCCATAATTTTTGATGCCAGTCCAGGTTTTATGTCATCCAGCCATGTTCCTTGAGGTCGTCCTTTTGTGCTGTTTCCTTCGTATTTCTCTTCCAAGACATTTAGCGCTTGTTCTATGCGCGATCCTCTGCATCGTCAGGTCAGGTTTTTGTCCTCCAGCTGTGTCCAGCTATCCACTTCTCCATGACATATCTCCATAGCTCTCTGTCCTTTCCTATTTCTTCCAAAGTCATTCGGCATCTTCCGTTAGTTTTTCCATTGAGGTTCAGCCCTGCCATGAGCAGATCCACTTTCAAACTGTCCACCCATCGTCTTTTAGGTCTTCCTTTAGATCTTCTTTCCTCTGGTTTGTAGTTGAAAATTCGTTTTGGGTTTCTTATTTCTTCCATTCTGAGTACATGTCCAGTCCATTTCATTCTTCTCTTTCTGATTACCGGTACTTCTATGATCCTCGGTTGCAGTGTTCTCTCTCTAACTTCTTCATTTGTTATATGTTCTTTGTATATGTTATATGTTCTGTATCATAGGTTGGCTAAAATATGAGATTTGGCAGTTATTGCATTACAGCTTTTCTCTTCAGAATAATTAAAATCATCCTAATCATTTCAATGTTATTTTCTATGAACTTGGAACTATGAAATCCCTGTTACACCTGGACACAGTACTGGCTTACCTGTAACCAACAAACTGCTTAGCAAAGTTGGAAATCTCCGATTTGAAGTCTCTCGGCGATAAATACTGTTGCGCTCCTGTCCACAAGTCAGACATCAGCTCGGCAAAAACTACAAAATATAACAGCAGGCACTAAATATCATTTGTCCCCAATGTCAGTGTATTTATAAAATAGTACTGTATAGTGCAATTGGAAAACTCAATTTATTTATATAGCATTAATAATAATAATAATAATAATAATAATAATAATAATAATAATAATAATAATAATAATGGTTTACATGATTTTGCTGTGGTTTAGGAGGCTAAGAAAGCTTTATGTATTTTGGTGTGCACTGTAGTAACTCCACATTCAATAACATAGTTTTCCTAGAAAACCTTTGAATAATAATAATACTGTTATTAGTAATATTATGCACATTATGCAGTTATAATACCCAAGGCTATATTGAAAATCCATCCAAAAAGATCCAGGTCATTCCAGAGATCAGTCAGAGGGAGAGAGTAAGACTATTTAATGGAGTCAAAGTTTAATTGAAAGAGATGTATGTGACGTCACCATTTTATGGATTTAACTGTAACTCAATGTAAAATGGACGGATATATCCGGGATCCCCAGTAAAGGAGTTAAGTCTATTTACTGTTTCAACTGTCACTCCCACCTCATCCAAATGTAACTATCTGTCCACAACCTTTCTGCAATATAAATGTTCACCTGGACCCATCCTCTGCTTAATATTAAAAATTTGACATGTGCGGCCTTTGTGCTGCTACAGCATGTTTTGTAAAGAATCGAAACAAAGGCACATCTACCTTCTGAGTCATTGTACAGAAATCACCATGCAGTCACTTCAGCATTAATGTTACTGATGAAGAAGCACATTTGTTGAAAGCCTCATGCTTCATTGGGTGACAAAGGTCAGCCCTTCTCTAGAAAATGCAGTTTCAATGGTCTTGTAGCTTTAATGTATATTAAATGAATGTACAATGTACATTCATTTAATATAATCATTTCATTCCTAAAGAAATCATCTCCTGCAATGCATCTTCATAATATGTCCACAAAGACAAAATCTTCCAACTAGTTGACCTGGTAATCATACCACTGCTTTGAGACCAGTTGCTGCTACTAGCATACTGTAGTTGTCAGAAGAAATATGAAAACACCATTGTTACTCAGCAGGCTTAACAATGTGAAAATAATAGCAATGATCTTTTCACTGCCCATCTGTGCCGTGACCTTCGACTGCAGATGCTTGGTGCTTGTCTTGGAGTGCAAACTCCAGAGGTTATCCCAAGGGCAGTGGATCTTGAGCATCACTTCTCAGAACCTCAGAATGTCAAACAGTGCAGCAAAATATGTGTGCTATTAAAATCTTTGATTTTAAAAACCATGGAAACGTCCAGCGGTGTAGCCAGGGTTCCAAAATTGGGGGGTACATCCATTGGTGTAATCCTGCCATCAACATTGGATCGAGGAGTTTGTTCATACATTCATCAATTCATCAATCATGACTTATTGAAACAATTTTTGAATGTTATTGTTGTAGTCCCAGATGCTGGTCCCAGCCAGATTAGGACTTGGGCAACCTAGTCCCTGTGGCTTATCACCTTTAAGTTTACAATATACCTTTCATCATTTTTCCTTTGAGCAAACTTGAAGACTTGTTGATATCATTTTTGTAGTGTTTGTTAAGGCAGTAATTCAAAAGAGGTTGCGTGTTAGAAAGACACTGAAGCACGCTGTTCATGAAACACTGAAAAGAAGCAAACAAACTTAATTTAGCACGGTTTATTTAGCAAATGCAAACAAATTACATCTTACATTACAATATAGTAAAAAAAATGTTACGCATATCTTTGAACATATTATATGAAAACACTTCAAAACAGCTTGTTTTTTCATACCACAACTCCTGAACTGCAATATATATATAATATATATATATATATATTATTGCTATATTAGGGTGAGATGAAATGACTCAATTTTAAAAGAAGAAAAATTGAAGTGCTTTTTGCTTAAACTGTTCATTTCTAATAAAAAAACATTGTATGTTTGGCTTTCAACACCCCTAATTAACCATGTCACACTTACATTGAAAATTACAAATTTGGTCATTCCATAATTTTGACTTCATATTTAGACAATTGTTCACCTCACAATCTCAAATCTGCAAAAATACTTAAGGCAGCAGAAAATTTTTTTTAAAATGAGTAAATCTTGAAATAATAGTTAAGCTGTCAAAAACTTTACAAGATGATATTTTGAAGATTTAAGGCTAATAAGCCTGTGTCGAAAACCACTGTAGTAACTTAAGTTTTAATAATTTTTAAGTTTAATATCTTGAGAAAAACAGCAGATATCAGGCTGAAATTTGCACTTGCATACACTTTTCCCAGCTGAGTTGACTGGTGTATTAGTTCTTTATCATAGGTGCTCAATCGATGCCCTAAAATGTCCAAACATCCCAAGAGCCAGTTTTCCAGCGATCAGACCCTTTATTACCATGAATCAGACAAAACAATAGAGCTATGTTTGTTGTGTCTTTATGTAACTTAATATATGTACTCATCAACTTAACAGGATTTCTGTAAAATGATGAGATCTATACCCATCCCCAGTGTTCATACCAATATTTAGTTACTGTTAATAACAAATGTTCTTTAAAAGTAGTCCAAACTGTTTCATAGTACCAAAAAGGCATTTAACCAAAAACTGTTGAACTTTATGCCACTGTAATCAAATGACTTTCCTGGACCCACCCTCAAATAATCAAACAATAATCAATGAGTTCTGTGACGTGTCACTGGCATACGAATCGTAAAGAATCGATTGTATGCTGGCTACCTTCTGTCGTTGGGAAACTGCATGAGATGGATGCCACTGAACAACTTGTAGTAATTAACAGCGTTGCTATTTGTTGACAGCAGTTTCTACTAGTGAAAATGCAGTTTCAATGTACATCTGATTCATTTAAGGTTATTAAATGAAACATTGCATCAAAGGTCGGCTTAATCATAATCATTTCATTTTACTAAAGAAATCATCTCCTGCAATGCATCTTCAGATCGACCCCGATTGCTATGCCCAAAGTCAGCCACCAGAGGCACCTGAGTCCTGATCAGAACATCTTTGATAACCAACTGCTAACGTTTCTGAACTTCTTACTGAGAGTCAAAACTAATATAAAACACCATTGTTACTCAGAATACTGTGTTGTGTCAGTCATGAAAAAAATTTCTTCAGTGATGGATCATTTTGCAGTCTGTGGAACCATGGCAAGATTTTTGCAGATTACCCTTGAAGAATTGTCTGGAGTGCAAACATGTTAGTGTTAACCCAAAATTTATGGTGGGGGATGCTTGAGCATCACTTCCAGAACCTCAGAATTTCAAACAGTGCAAAAATGTTGACTGGATGGAAATCTGCAGATAAATAAAAACATTGACATTCTAGCCATATTCCAAAAATGTATGCATCCATCAGCTAAACAGCTGTTTCCATAGCAAGTATTTGTTTCAGGACTGCAATGCAAACTTGTCTCAGAGCGCCCACTGTTGCTTGTAGGAAAAAATCAGTGAGTGACCCATTTCATTTTTGCTTGTCACCTGATCTTTTTAATAGAGACTTTTAGAATGTCAAAGAAGCACAAAAAAACTAATGATGACCTTTTTCCCATTAAAGAATCAGCCGCAGCAAAAAACTTGAGCTGATTGAGTCTCTTTGATCCCTGGAATCACATCATAACACATGAGCACCTTGTCAAATACTTGTCCATTCCATGATGATGTACGCCCCTGGTCATTTAGTCAAAAAGAACAAGGTACAAAAGTCTAATGACAAACCAAAAAAAATCGGCCCTTTCAAGGCTTTTTTATAAATTCAAATATTCAATCATGATGCCTACATCCCTTCCCCCACAAAAAACCATTTTTCAACGGTTTTGTGCAAGTCCCACGGCTGGTCCCAGTCAGATTAGGGGGTGGGAGCCTAGTCCCTGTGGCTACATCAATATCCATTACAAAACCTTGATAATTTTCTGGGAAAACTTGAAGAATTGTTGATATCACATTTTGTAGTGTTTGAAGGCAGTAATTAAAATTGATACAAAACAATATTTAATAACTGAAGCACGCTGTTCAAGAAAATCTGAAAAATATCAAACAAACTTTAAAATACATCGTTTATTTTGCAAATGCAAACAAATTACATCTTCCATTACAATACAGTAAAAAAATGTTATGATATCTTTGAACATTTTAATTTGTTTTTATTCCAAAACAGAACAGTTTTTGCAAAAGCACAAAAAAGTATAACTGCAATTTATATATATATATATATATATATATATATATATATATATATATTCATATTTATATACCATCAATTGCACAAAAGCAAAGATTAATTTGAAAATATACAATGTCTGAAGTCTACACAGTATCTGAAGTAGTCTAGTTATCAGAATTAATTTGTCACTGTGACACAAAATGAATGCAATTCAGTTGTTGACAATCAATCAACCAATCAATCAATCAATAATAAACATCTATGGTGCCACTATCATAATGCCTGAGGTATCCGCTGATCACGCACCAAATCTGATTTGGGGTCAAGGTCAAGGCCGGGTCAAGGTTAAAGGTCAGTCAGAGTACTTCAAGTAGCTTCTGGGCTTACACCTGGTCACTGATCAACGGTTAAACACATCTCAACTTGATAAAATTCAACCTTTATCACATCTAATACGTTTCTACCAACTCATTTAATTTATTATTTTGCTACATGTTCACGACCAGCGTTAAAATTAGGAAACAAATATCTGTGGAACTAGTATTGAAAGCGTAATACTGGGCAGTAAATGAACTCAAAAAGAATTGTACCAAATGCCAGGATGGTTCAAAAAGTTTGTCAATCCTGTAGTATAAAAACCAGTTTCAAATGCCAAGCAACTAAAAAGATCATATGCTACAATAAAGTCCAAATAGTAATATTAAGTTCAATAGTTCACTTAAACCCCAAAGTTTCAAAACATGACATCATTGGTGCATTACTCTTGAACATACAGATGACAAGTTTAATATGTCATTTATGACTGTTGCTGAATTTTAAGGAAGACCCTGAAACTCTGGAAATCTGCACAACTGCTTTGTGTCAAGACAGTTGGGGCACCATGGCTAATAAAATCAGGAACATGGTTGAAAATGATACATAAAACTGTGAGAACATCTTGAACATTTAAAAAATTGTATGCGATATCAATCATATCATCAGTAAAAACATAAATGTATCAAATTTAAACCTGACAGATACAGAGAACACCTCTTGAACATTTAAAAAAGAGTGATGAAACGAATTAAAACCACATATTCTTGTGTCCCCATCTTTGCTGTGTCAAATCGTACTAGAATTGTCAATATATTCTGCCTCAGTTTTTTTCAGAGCTAAAAAAATAATGAGCCATAAATGAAATCTATTGTCTGTCAAATGTCTAAAAATCAATCGAGAGATAAGATGGCGCTTAAGAGAGCTGGTTTATTCTATTACAGGTTTTATAGACACAGATACCCTGTTTGAAATTGGACAATGAGACAGATAGAAAAATTCAGAGAGACAGACAGAAAAGAGAGAAGATAAAGATGGACAGAGAGAAATAAAGATGGAGAGAGAGCAAGAGAGGAAGACAGAGAAGAAGACAAAGACAGAGAGAGAGAGAGAGAGAGAAGTAGTATTCAAAGTGATATGAAAAGACATGACACTAAAATCGGTGACATTGGTATAGAATGGTTATATGCAGATTCAACTGTAATGACTTTCAAAAGAGAATGACTTTCAAAATGATAGACAATATGCCACTGATGCAATAAATGCTAACATGGTAATAGGCAATAAAAATACATTTCCAACTGTACCCAAGAACTACTTACGGTATTTCCAAGATTCTTTAGACCAACTACACCCGCTTTCCCGCTGATATTCAATTCTGAACACTAACACACACACACAAAACACACACACATATAAACACACAAATTCTGTAATTAACACAGTATTTACTGAGTTTCGGCAAATTTATTCCTCTTAATCAATATATTAGATAAATTGCTGATGTAAAACTCTCAACTTAAATAGTCTTAGCTATGCTACTTATCTATGTAATAATAATAATAATAATAATAATAATAATAATAATAATAATAACCTTAATAATAATAATAATTTATAATGATCTATAATAATTAATAATGATCTTTACATAAATTATCTATGCACTTATTTGGAAAATTTGGAAAATAAACTAATTTTGAATAAACTAATTTTGAATAAAATTTGAATAATAATAATAATAATAATAATAATAATAATAATAATATAATATATTAATAATAATAATAATATGTAATATCAATATTGGCATAAGACAAATACCAATATTGGCAAAAGAAAATACAACAAATATAGTATATATAAGTTACTGCATGCAACTGCTTACAATTCTGTTTCATCGAGAAACAAATTCAGAGTCTTAGGCTGAATTTTGATACAGTCAAACCCAAGTAATAGCAAGCACTCCTCTTATATGTTACAGCACTCCTAGACCCCAATCAATATCAATAAAATATTAAGCCTAACCAAATGCTTGATACATCAGCTCCATGTAACATACATCAAATCAAAATGATGGTCTTTCAAAATATGACTTTATCCTGGCTAGACATTTATTTGAAAATGCTAGATCAATTAAAGTATGGCACAAATCAAGCAAAACTTACATCAACTGCAGTATCTCCTGACAAATCTCTAGTCAAATGGCCATTTCCACCATCGTCAGAATTATGACCAGCGCTAATAATAAATGTTTCCGTCCGACAGTCTTTGGACTTGCTAACGTCGCTGGAAACAGAACCGCAAGAAGCCCTTCTTGTCTTTGGTACGTCCAATTCATTCTGATCAACAGAATGAGCGGTCACTTCTTCCAGCGGCGACCTGCCCCCCAGAACTTCTCCCTTCCTCTCCGACTGTGTAAACCTACGACTTCTACTGTGAAAACCGCCTTCATCGGGCACCACGTCACCATTACCGTTTGCCGGACCGCGCTTAGGTTTGTTATCAAGCGATAATTTGTCCACAGATTTTCCAGCATCGTCAGTGCCTTGATCTTGGTCAGCGTGAGCGATGATGAATTTCCGTGTTTTACCAACGGCCGGTTGTGGACCGGTTTTCTGATTTCTGACGGACAAATGCGGCTCTTGAGAAAATCGTTTCAATTCAGGAAGTGGCCGCGGCTCACCGCTGGATATATTCAACATGGAATTCGAGTGTCTACTAAGCGTATTGGGTTTCTTCTGCGTTGTTGCCTGCTGCTGTTTGGGGCTTTTTGTACGAAGTGAATTTCCATTCAAATCCTTTGGGATCTCATTGTCGTTTAACGTTTCTGGTGTGTCCAGTGGACTGTCGACTGGAACGGCTGAGCGAGCATTTGCTGCTCCACGAAGCGGAAATGCTTTAACTGGACCATTGCTTGTCTTGTTGTTGACTTGAGGTCGAACACGAAGCTTCCTTTCATGATCCTGTTTCTGAGCTTCACGTCCGTAGGTGTGCCAATTCAAGTCTCTGGTGCTGGTCGAATGTTCCACCGCGGTCAAATTGGATGCTGAAGGAGTCAACTTAGTCGCCGATCTGTCTCTCGATCTACTACGGTTGACTAATGACACTTCGTGGGACTGTGACCTTTTCTTCGCAGCCGAATCTGAAGGCTTCTGTGTTCTGACCGGATCCCGGCTTCTAGAAGTCGAAGTGGCCCTCTGGAAGGGATCGACGTTGCTCCGCGGATGCGAAGAACCGGATCCGGACGCCGTTCCTCCGTAAGCTGGCGCCATGTAAATGCGAATCTTTCGACTGAAATTCTATTCTGACAACGAATGATTCTAGCGAGAAAATTGGAATTTCGTCTATTAACGAGCACAGAGTGGAAAATAACGACCGAGGAAGCTTCAAAATGGAGAACAATAATCATGCATTCCAAAAATGCGCTAAATAATTCCTAAAGCAAAAACCAACGAAATCACGCAAAACATGTCGCGATCTACGGTGTAGTCGTATATCTGAATTAAATTCGTCAAAATGTCTTAAAATTTCATGTTTTAAACGTTAACTCGACTTTTTGTGGCGTTTTATATTCACTCGACGGAATTTTTCAGTAAATATTTTGCGGCTGCAGTCGTCTTAGCAACGAACATCGCTGTGCATAGAATGCAACATGCGTGCATAGACTTCGTAATATTCAATAACTCTATGTATTTCATGTGTATATTTAATTCTATGGTTGTTCTTTTGGCTGTTCGAATGCTGGCTTGTAGACCTATATGAACATCTAAAAGCATTATAAATGATGGTGTAACTCTTTCAATAAAGAATAAGCGCATAAGAATAAGCAGCTCTACTGTACTATTCCAAAGCGCTATATAAATTTACGAGATCTTACTTACTTACTTAAATCGTGGTGGTTTAACTTTAAATCACACTATAGTATAGTGGTAGTGGCTGTACCTGATAGATATCCTGCATTTGGCTTTGAACAGTATGCAATTAGAATTTGATGTGCCATCGGCATATGCTTCTATGAATTTGTCAGCTTAAGTAGTGCTATGGAACTTAGAAACTCAAAACATTTGTGCTGTCATTTGAAATACCTTGAATTCGGGCTAAAATGAGAAACTCTACTCTCTGGAACGAATGCGGATCCCAATAATATTATTCCTGAATTACCAAAATATCCCAGTGGTAGCACGGCCAACGACTCAACGAGTACATCCGGGTACTTTTTGTGTATGGAACTGATTAAATCAGTCACTCGGTGGAAGGAAGGGTGGTGTGGGAATCGAGGCAGCCACCCTAGTTCAACGAGTCTCAAATTAAGGCTACAACGCCTAACTGTGCAGGTTTTCCATGCAAACCGGACGTTGAGAGCCAGTAAATCGACTTCCAATCCAACGTTTCATCTCGTTAGAATTTTGTCCCAATTTATCATGTATCCATTCAACTATAGGCCTACCTACCAATTGAACCAAGGATCTAGGTTGGCAAAGACAGTGTCTTATACAGGCCTGATAGGGATAGCCCTCCCCCCAACCACAAATATCCATCCCTCAAATCCCAAAAGTATGCACATGATTTAGACAGCAAACTATGGCGAAATCCTTACTACAGCTAGGCTTGCATCCTACCCGCCGCAAATCTTGTCATCCTCCTCCATAAAAATACTTGTTGCGACTACCTACCTAGATCTACAACCTTGACCACCACGGATTACGGACTGTGGATTTCACCCAGATTGAGCGCTCGTGAATAAGCTGGTGCACTGCGCCAAGCTTCTCGGGCAGCGCTATAGAAAGTTCGTTTTGTCACTTTTTCTTAATCATTTTTATACTGTTAGGCCTCCAAAAAACACCTCAAAATCCCACCCCAAAAATCCCAGCACTTACACAAATTTTGAACTACCCCATCATGTCTGCAGTTGTTGACTGCAAGCCTATCATTCAAAATAACAAGATTGTTGATATCAGGATATGCCCATTGCCCATACTGGTGTGTATCTGTTAATTAAGTAGTCACGTAGCCTATAAGTTCTTGTTACTGGAAGCTCTGATGCTGAGCCTTCCCGATGCAGTCGGCCTACCTGATTAATTTTCATCATTTTAAATTTTCACGTTGAACTGTGTCTCTGAGCTGAAAAAAATTCAATCCCCTCCAGCCAAGTCAATCCCTCCCTACCCCAAGGCTTGGAGTATGGATAAAACACTGGGTCAAGGTGAGTACACGCGGTACAGTATTACGTATCAAGTAACTGACCGCCGATCGATTTACTGCATAACCAGTACATCAGTGGTATAGACTCGTAGTCAGGGTTTCAGAATAGACAGTGGTGGCTCCACATAGGGGCATGGAGGGGCGTGCCCCCTTATTGAATGCCTGGCCCCAGGGGCCTCCCAGTTGGGACCCCAATACTCACTACTACATGCTGTACCTAGCAGCAAATGGTTGCCCTTCCCCATACTTAGCAATTGCCACCAACCCCAATCCCCCCACTTGCTAGATCCTGGAGCCGCCACTGGAAACAAGAGATGGGTATTGACATTTGCTGGTAAAAAGTCTCAGACGAGCCAAGGAGTTATTCGCGTATTCTCTTTATTCTCTTCGATCATGCTACACCCCTCCCCCTCCCCCAATTTCTTAACGGTTTAGCGCAAATTCCACGACGACCAGTCCCATCCAGAATAGAGTCCCCCCCCCCCCCCCCCACCCCACCCACTGTAACTCCCCGTGGCTGGCTATGCCAATGAAATACATCGAACGGTCGTAAAAAGCCATGTTCCAACACCGACCACGCCGGCCACGCCTTAGACACCAACCGTGGAAGCCTGGTTGGGCTTCCATGACTTCAACCGATGTGACATCGCGGGCGCTACGTACGCTGATCCAACGACTATGGGCGAGGCCTTGGCAAACGCCCGCCGTTCCACCATGCATCAAATGTCTCTACTCTGCAACAGCACAGTCAGCCTCTGATGTCTTTGAAGTTCAAAGGTCACAGCGGGTTCATCCCTTTCCCACGAGACGGAGACGATTAACTGCAGGGGCAGGACGAAGGGAGAGAGTGTAGTCGAAAAATGGGACAAACAGGCCTTCACAAACACTCGCTCGCACGCACGTTTAGTAGTTTTCACACGGGTCAATGCTTCCAAAGCTACACGAAATCACGCTATTATTATTATTATTATTATTATTATTATTATTATTATTATTATTATTATTATTATTATTATTATTATTATTATTATTATTATTATTATTATTATTATTATTATTATTATTATTATTATTATTATTATTATTATTATTATTATTATTATTATTATTATTATTATTATTATTATATTATTATTATTATATTATTATTATTTTTTTTATTTTATTTTTTTATTATTATTATTATTATTATATTATTATTATTGTTGGGAACTAGGGAAACTAGTTGGCACCAGTATGGCCAATAGTTGTTTCTCAGTGTGTGTCTCTAAGCTTTGAAATTCATTACCAATATCACTTCGTAAATTTAACACTTTATCATCTTTCATATCCGGTCTTAAAACATACCTGTTTGACTTGACTTATCCCCCTTAGTTTGCTCCCCCAGAGAAAATTTGCGTCAAAGAAACTAACATGACTGGATTCAGAGGGTATCGACGGGGGTATATCGACGGGAGCTGTTTGTCCCCCGAGGGCTATTTCTATAGGATTATAAATTTGGGGTGTCGGTATGTTTTGGGGTCCATGCTTGCCGAAAAAGCCTGACAAGCAAAAAGATGGTAATCGCAGGCTCAGATTTGGGGGAGGGGGTGTTGTTGAGGGGTGTCGGTCTCAAATTGGAGGTGGTGTTAGGGGCGTTAGGGTGTAAAATATCCCTGTATACCCCCTCACTAAAAATCAGACTACCTTAAAATTTAATGCGTTTTTTAAGATTTTCAAAGTTTTAAAAAGATTTATACCACCCAAATCACATTATGCCCCCAAATCAAATTCCCGGCCACGTCCCTGACTGGATTAACAGCAGGAAAAAGAAATAGGACGACACCGGCAATAGCCTAGATCGACAGGGGTCGTGTTTGATGAGCAAAGCCAGAGACAGGAAATCGACAATTAATCGTGTTTGATGAGCAACCTTCATCCAGAAGACGACCTGGAAATCCTAGATAGATATAGGTTCAATTAATTAATAACTGGTCTCATCACTGTGGCACACCCATTTCCTCCCATCACGTCCAGTTTTCAAAACGCTGACTGATTTACTGTTTACAGATTATAATTCTTTAGCTATATTGACAAAAGATAAGGATGTGCAAAAAGCTGGTGGATCACAACAGTTTAATAGGCAGTTTTAAACTGCAGACGTCAGCATTTTATGGATATAGGCATATATAAGCAGCGTGAAACCGACGGCAGCATTCAGTCGTTCATGAGGCTTACAAGTTGCAGCAAATGTAACTATTTTAACTAGTTTTCTGTAGAATATATAAACCAGCACTTGAACACTTAGTGCAGGAATGATCCTGACAAATTTTGCTACATTTGTGTTGTTTTACAGCACCTAAACAAAGGAGAGAGGTGTTTGAATTTGTGCACAAAGCAGAATATTTTTGGGTGAAAAAACCTTGAGCACGCATAAAGTGTGCAGGACATTTGAAACCTCAGACAGTTCATAATGTGACTAAAGGTCATCTGTCTTAGCTTTCTCTGGTCTTAGCTGCATGTTGATAACCTTTAAATATTTCAGGCATGTCCACAAAGACAAAATCTTCCAACCAGTACCCAAATCACCCCTCTGCTCTGAGACCAGTTGCTCACTGTGACGAAGTTCCTGTACTGTTGCACTACTTTGGGTGTTTCTGACAACGATGAATTTAGTCAGTCAACAGACACGAATGGTGAAGATTTCATGGCCTCAGAAGTTGACGCTGGAATGCACCAAACATTCAACCAAGCTGAGTTGTAAGACCTTATATGAGATCTAGATCTGCCGTCGTCAGCAGAGTTACTGTTCAAGACTGAAGAAAAGAACCTGTTCAGTGTTGGCTCCAGGAACCACGCTTATGTATCATGGCAGAGAGAATGATCTTTTGAAATATTTCCATATAAAAACGATCAAATCAAAGGACTTATTGAATCAATGGGATGTTATAGTTGTAGACAAGATGCTTTTTACGACCTGATTACTGACTTACTTAGCAACTTAGAGTCGAAATTATGACCTTTCAGTGTTGCTTGGGAGCAAACATAAGTGTCAAGTTGCATTTCCTTCATAGCTACCTGAACTTCAAATCTTGGAGCTATGAGTGAAGAACAAGGAGAATGCTTCCATCAAGACATCAAGACCATGGAACGTAGATATCAAGGCAGATGGAACTCAAACATTATGGCAGACTACTGCTGGTGTTTACAGTGTGACAACTGTGACCATAACTATACAGAGCATCCAAAAAGAGAAGATTCCTTTCTCAGAACTTAAATTTAAGCAACTAGCTATTGCTCTTATTGCTCTCTTGGTGAGATGACAGACTCATTTTTTGGCTGAATAAAAATATGTGTTATCGGTTCTTCAAATTTCCTATTTTCCTTTATGTTTGACTTGAACACCTTTAATTAAGCATTCCTCATTTGCGAAAAAAAATTTGACGTATTGCAAACTTCATATCTGAATCAGCACCTGGCTGTCAGAAAATTTTTTTAAAATGTAGACCAGTGTAATTATTAACATTTTGACTGCACTGTTTGGAGAGCTAGCACAGCAGAACGTTTTAGGTAAAGAGACGCGTAATAAAACGGAGTAGATTATCATCTAGCTGGCGTCCTTTCCGCCTTATTCGTCTGTCTCTCGCTGTCTGTATGTCTGTATGCGTGTGTGTCCGTATGTGTGTGTGTGTGTTGCATCTGTGTGTTGGAGTCAGCTATAAGGCGTTAACCGAGCGTTAAGAATTCGTTAAAAACGATAAAGAAAAGACAAGCGTTGAAAAAATTATGCAGAAGTCGTCAGCAAATGTTTGTTTAGCAGCAGCAACGCTCTTAAAAAGGTTCATCTTTTGACTTCTGAAGCTGGCTGCAGAGTAATAGATCATTCTAGTCTCTGCCTCTGTGTCTGTTTCTGTCTCTGCAAATCTGTGTGTCTGTGTATCTGTCTGTGTGTCTGTCTGTCTGTCTCTGTCTGTCTCTGTCTGTCTGTCTGTCTGTCTCTCTCTGTCTGTCTGTCTGTCTCTCTGTCTGTCTGTCTGTCTGTCTGTCTGTCTGTCTGTCTGTCTGTCTGTCTGTCTGTCTGTCTGTCTGTCTGTCTGTCTGTCTCTCTCTCTCTCTCTCTCTCCAGATCAAGTTCATATTATGACGCAAACGGCGTTCCATAGCAGCCTTCGCTCTTAGCTTCAGGGTCGCTTTCTACGATGGCTCAAAGGTGGCATCAGCAATGTATGGAGCGGCAAAGACCACATTCTCAGATACTTGTCTATGTGTACCTCCATTTCTTTTAGGATTATGCTAGGCCTTTTACAGAATATTTGTGTTAATCCATCCAAGTGACATCATCATCATCATCATCATCATCATCATCATCATCATCATCATCATCATCATCATCGTCGTCGTCGTCGTCGTCGTTCTTATTCATCTGAATTCCCGATGGTTAGTCGTAGACATCGCTACATTTAGGCCTACTGCTCATCTTCTATCGTGCCACTCTATTTTCACGAAGTCCAACTCAACCGATTTCGCAACCATTTGTCGACAGTAAAGACGATCATTGGGTCTCTGTATAGGCCTATATTTTGAGAGTTTCAATGCACTCTATACAAAACGATGTCTGCTGCGCTGAGAGGCAGCCAGAGGCCGGCAAACTGTTAAGTGGGTACCGGTCGAGAAGGCCGGGAGGGGCCGAACGACATAATATGCGCCGCCGTATATTATTAATTGCCTCTGTCTCCGGCGAGAGGATCTGCCGGCGTATTAATTGCGCAGAGGGACTATTACTCTTGGCGGAGGCACTCGGGGGTCGCGGCTAACGGTGACACTAATCTTCGGGTATTTTTATTATTATTATTATTCTCTCATCTCCGTGTGTCTGTCTGTCTGTCTGTCTGTCTGTCTGTCTGTCTGTCTGTCTGTCTGTCTGTCTGTCTGTCTGTCTCTCTCTCTCTCTCTCTCTCTCTCTCTCTCTCTCTCTCTCTCTCTCTCTCTCTCTCTCTCTGAGCGACATTGATATCATCTATTTTAAATAACCCGGACCATAGAGACGCGAAACAACTACTGTACATGTGTGGCAGAGACTGGATTGGATTGTCTGCGCGAATTTCCTGGATGTTTCTGTCTGGGATTTAATCAGAAAGACACTTTGGCGGTCACGTGGCGTGGATTTTTGTAGCGCCAGCGCAGGATCGTCGGGGCGTTCGATAACGGTTGTTATCGGGTGCTGGGCTGGACTGCGATCTTCAGTTTAACCGTGGATCTAGTGTGGAAGGGTAAGTATGCAATTTATATTGTTGAGTATAGCCATATACTCGTCCAGTCTTAGGACGTTTAGTACGGCATATTGCTTGTGTTGAAATTACCAACTAAATCGAGACTGAAAACTATTATTTTTGTGTATAATTTGTATTCAGTGGGTGACCAGTGTTTATTCTAGGCCCTTTTGGGGGGATTCCCCCCAAGTTTGAAAATCCTCCCACCAAATTTTTTTCTATATGTTGCATTGGGGATGAAAATTCCCCCCAAAGTGTGACGAGAGGGGTTTATTGTTTTGGAGAGGGGAAAAAGAGAAGGATATGACCATATAGAATGTATTTGAAAGAAAAGGAAGGATGTGATGACTTTTTTGCTCGTCAAGGTTTTTGGGCAGACAAACCTTAATTCTCCCCCAAACATTTCAAACTCCCCCCAATGTCAAGGTGGCTAGAATAAACACTGGTGGGTGACATAGCTTCCTACCCTCCCCCGTTGATATGGCCTTGGCAATAAGAATGGTCCAAACTTTGGGGCTGAGTTTCGTTTTGGAGGGGGACTCAGCCGCATTGGCGTACTTACAGGGGCGGCACTAGGGGGGTGGGTCCGCGGGTCCGGAACCAACCCAGTCTCGGGCAGGGAAACCCGAGCAAATCGTGCAAATCTGGAGAGAAATTATGATTTGGGGTGGGGGGGTGATGGGGAGGGGTAGTCTGAGCCGGGTCCTGGTTGTGTAGATTACATTAGACCCACCCAGCCAGCAAAACCCAGCGCCGCCCCTGTGTGGCGTTAGTGTGTAGTATGAAATGGCTGGGAGCGCTCTATTTCGAACGATGCAGACCGAAATTGATGAATATTCGACTGATTTCTCTTACCAAAGTTAAAGCAATGAAGATTGAACAAGAGGAAAATGTGGATTTTGTCGGAGGATTTCATCAAATCGATCGTCTACATGACTAAATAAAAAGTAAATAAATAGTAAAGCTGGTCCTTATTTTTCAATGGGCCTATGCAATAGCGTTATGGCATTATGGAGGGTGTCGCAGTTGACACATCCTCTTTTTCATGTATAGGCATGCAAATATTTCAGTGATTTCAAGAATATCTCCCACTAATTATTGCGGGGGAAAGTCCTCCGCCGTCTCCTCGTGGTTTACGCCCCAGTATAGGCGCTAAAATATTTATGGTAATATTAGATCTGACAATTTCCCAGGAATTTGCGTTCCGGGGCTTTCCAAACATGGGCGTCCGCAGAAATTTTTCCAGGGGGTACAAAACAGGGTCTTGCGACGAAAGAAATGAAAAAAATTTCCAGGCGGGTGAAAAAATTCTCCGCGGGTGCAAAACATGGTCTTGTGAGGAATGAAACCAACAATTTTGTCCTTTTCATAGATACACAATTTTTCCTGGGGTGCATTTGCACCACCTTGTACCACCTCCGAACGCCCGTGTTCCAAAACATTTTCGAACCGCGGGTCACATTGAGGGTTTTGCAACGTGCCGAAACCCTAATCATGACATGTAATTTTTTTAAATGCATTAGGCCATCTGGCGAACGTTAGTTTAATAAGAATCTTCTAAGTTTTGAATAAATGGCAAAACAAAAGCTCTGATTCAATTCGAATGAAAATATGGCAAATTTATTAGACAGATTTATTCATATTTTTGCAAAATAAGAAAAAAATGAGATAAATAGACATTGAAATTTCTTGAAAATCATCTTTTTAAATTTTGCCAGGAACATACCCTTTTTACACGTCTTAAAAATCACATGAGAATGGCAAAATCGCTTAACCGTAGGGTGCGCAACTTAGGCCACTAGAGACTTCTTATTGTTAACGGAGTTTCACAGCAAAATGGTCGGAATACGCTTTCCTTGCGTTATCGCGAAATAAGGTTAATTTTTAAAAGTACTATTGGCAATGGTTTTCCAAAAGACTCTGCAAACTTATTGTCAGCTAAAATTGGATAGAACGCTAATCATTTTAATGTAAGCCGTATATGGAGGATTGCAGGCATATAAATTTGTCAAAATGTAAGCCTACTTGCAACATTCAAGGCTGGTGACATTGTGGTATTGGTTAGAAAATGGCACGTTTGAATCTAATTTTGCGCTACTCCGCGACCCACTAGGCTGAGCCATGCGACCCACTTTTGGGTCGCGACCCACAGTTTGAGAAACACTGATCTACACTGTAGACTCCTTGAACCCAGGGGAAATTGGGCGGGGGAGGTGGGAGGGATTCAATGCTTGGCTCCCGGAAAAAGGAAAATACAAGTAAAAAATATGATTTCCGTTGTCGTTCTAATACGGTCCATTCTAATGTTTGTGGAGTCAGTTATAGTGGCTCAAGTTTCAATTTCCAGGAGTGAATTTCTCCCTTTAGAATTTTAAATGAATAGTTTTTTTAACATCAGCCTGTTTTGGTGATAGCCAACACCACCCCTGGGAAAGAGTTTAGGGGCAGAGGGGTGTCCGTCTGGATAAACCGGGAGGGGACCCCCCGCTTGGGGTAGAGGAGGCGTAGGAAAATTCCTGTGTTAGATTCGAACCTTTAGCTCTACTCCTAAAGTAATTCTGTAGACTACAGTATATTAAGACCATGGGAGTAGCCGTGCGAGTCCCGGGTCCAGCCGTGAGATTCATAGTCCAAAACTGGTGAGTGGTTGGGGGAAAGGGGGAAGGGGGAGGGCAGGAGGTTGGGGTAGTATCAGATCGAGGAGAATGCACCAGACTTTAAAGCGCTTGAGACAACTGCCTCTTTTTTTACTCTTCAATACTTCTGCAATCCTGGTACCGCCACTGATGATAAACTTATCGGCGATGATCCTCAGGGAGGCATAATCCCTGGACTGAGTTCTCGTCGGAGAACCGAAGGGTTATCGCCTTCAGGTTTTTTTTTTGGGGGGGGCATCGGTTGAATGAGAGCGGTTGTCTGCCAGTCATTCCATCGCCGCCTTTCATTTCCCTCCCTCAAAGGTTTTACCAGAATTTCGTGACCAGTTTAGATACGAATTAGGGGGGGAGGGCTCGGTCTCCCCTGACCCCTCGTGAACACGTTAATGTTCTACCGCCCCATGAAAGCCCATGCCTGGTTCTTTTGCTGTTTTGATTGGCATACTTACTTACTTACTAATCACACGTCTAAAGCTGCATAACATCTCCACGGCTGAGTTCTTATAGTTCTTAATAGGAACTTGGAGATATAGCGTGCTAAAAGCCAGTGGTTGTCACCGGCGTAGCCAGGGTTAAAAATAGGGGCGCCATAATTAAAGGCGGGCTTGGTCTGATCGACCTCGCTAAGGGATTTACTGTTTAGCCTACTATTTATTTCCAACTATAGAACATCATAGAACATAAATCATAAGCACAATGATCACGTAGAAAAAATAATTGAATATTATATAAATCATAAGATCATAGGATCATAAGCAGAATGATCGTGTAGAAAATACTAAACTGAATGCTATTACAATTCCTTAATTATGCTCAGGGTGCGATTTGTGACCTGGAGCAGTGCAGGGGGGGTATGTCGAGCTTGGGGGAATGTAGTTGTTGGGGAAGTGTAGCAGTGGGGGAATGTAGTGATGGGGGATGTAGCAGTAGGGGGGATGCAGTTGGGCAGTGGGGGTCCCCTTGCCCCTACAAATCGCGCCCTGATTATACTATACTTGAAGAAGCGGTTTGAGCCACAGTGCATGGCGCCCACAGAAAACGACGACTGGCTAGGCCGCTTCTTCTTATTATGAGACAGATAAACATGCTTCTGACATCCAAACCAAATTCACGCGGACTTTCTATTTTTAGCAGCTACCAATAATAAATTCTAATTAGTTTTGTCGCATCCGTCTGCATGCGTTCTCTGCTGGTCTCGGGCGTTACGACACGCAGTGACAGTTTTAAATAGCGTGTTTGCCTCTCTATTAATTACTTGGCTGTTTCAGCGTCCTGGTTTAGTTGGTTAATTGTTTTGATAAGCTATGTCTGACTTGGTAAACTGATAGGGAGGCCTATATGTTTTGGGACGGTCGGTTAGTTGAGTTTTTTTAGCAAAGTCCCTGGTTTTTAAGTTTGGTTTCATTTTCGGCGTGGATGGTTGCTGCTGCATGTGTAGGCTGGGTGATTGCTTGACGGTGGGCCAGCATGAAAATGGCCCAGGGCCAGGAGTCAGGGGCTCAGAGGCCCCCGAGTCTAAAGGGCCCTGCTATGATCGATCCCAACTTTTGGCAGCGGAGCATAGGAAGTTGGCAGACATTTTCTGATTACGGAGAGCGTCTGCTGCTGCTGATAATGATGATGATGATGGTGGTGGTGGATGGTGATGATGACGATGATAATGATGATGATGATGATGGTGATGATGATGATGATGATGGTGGTGATGATGATGATGATGATGACGATGATGATAATGGTGATAATGATGATGATGATGACGACGATGATGATGACGATGATTATTATGATGATTTCCGGTCATATGCCTGTATAGATGGAGCTGGTTCGAGGTCTTCCGCCTCCGTGGTCCTCCTCCTCCTCCTCTTCGCCGTTGCATCGTCTTTCTAAGCCGGTCAAACTCTGGGACCTCTCTTCCTCCTCCGCCTCCTTCTCGGACGACGAAGTCTTCGGCGCGTCGGCAGGCGGCGCCTGTGTCGCCGTTCGTCATCCGTCGGACGTCGCTTTCCTCGCTCCCTTCCGGTTCGCCGTCGCCGATTCCGTCGGTCACCGGATCGTCGTCGAGGACATCTCGACCGGCGTCAGCTCCGTCATCGCCAGCGACGACGTCTGGCCGAACTGCATCGCCGTCACCAACGACGACAAGATCATCGCCACCGATCGACGAAGGAAGGTGATTCGATCGATCAATCAGTCGATCAATCAATCAATCAATCAATCAATCGATCGATCAATCAATCAGTCAGTCAATCAGTAGATCGATCACTCAATCAGTTAATCAATCTCAAAAAAGTCAAAAACCATTGAGTCGATCAATCAATCAGTCGATCAATCAATCAAATAATCGATCGATTGATCAATGAATTAATCAATAGATCGATCAATCAATCAGTTAATCAATCGAAAAAATCATCGAGTCGATCAATCAATCAATTAATCCGTCGATCAATCAATCAGTCGATCAATCAGTCGATCGGTCAGTCGATATATCAGTCAAGCGCACCCTTGTCTTAAAGTATTTGGTTATGCTATTCTTGCGGCGCTATATGAATAGTCCAGTATACAATGCAACAGTGGCGTAGCCAGGATTTCCGGAAGGGGTTTTTGGTTTTGACTTTTGACCGTGACCCAACTTTCGAAAAATCCTAAAAGGCATAAAAGGCCATCCTGTGTATTTTCTTTTCTGACTAAATTTGTTCCTTTCAGATGCTGACAGGCAAAATCGGTCGCCATGCCTATGGCTCTTAAATTTTTTGGAAATTTTGGTCAGCAGCCCCAAAGGGAAGTTTAGAGCCGCAAAACCGCGTCCAAAAATTTAAAATACATGGAAACACATTAAAAATTTTTCTCGTCGGCGCCCAAGGGGGGTTCAACCCCCAAATCCTCCATGGCTACGCCACTGCAATGCAATATGACGGCTATGGAAGGAACGTGGGTGCTAGAGCAGTTCAACAGCTGTTGCGAATTCTGTATTTAAAAAGCAACCCCTGGGTTTATCCCCCCATTCAGGTCATCAAGACGTACGACCTGAGGGGCGACCTTCTGACCGTCTGGGACCCGGGCGAGGACGTCCTCCAGCACCCGCACGGGATCGCCGTCACGTCCAAGGGCGAGACGATCGTCACGGACACGGGCACCAGCCGCGTCTACGTCTTCACCGGCGACGGACGGATCGCCCGCCACTTCGGGTCCCGCGGCGACCTCCTCCAGCAGCTCCACCTGCCCTTCTACGTCACCGTCGATCCGGACGACGTCATCCTCGTGTCGGACAACATGAACTACTGCGTCAAGAGCTTCGACGGGGCCGGCAACTACCTGCGCAAGGTCGGGTCGGGCAACAACTTCGGCCAGCGCCAGTTCCAGTGTCCGTACGGCGTCTGCGTCGACGCCCGGTCGCGCGAACTGTACGTCGCCGACTGTCAGAGCAACCGCGTCTTCGCGTTCGGCCGCGACGGTCGCTTCCTTCGCTACCTGCTGACGTCGACCGCCGACGGGTGCCGGAGGCCGTGCGGGGTCGCCGTCGGTCCGTGCGGGACGCTGGTCGTAACGGAACTGTGTAGCGAGGAACCCGGCGGCGGCGGCGGCGGTGAAGGAGGATCGTCGCCGGAGCTGGGCAACGTGAAGGCGTACTCGCTGTACGAATCGGTGGACGCCAACCACAACGACACCAGACGGCACGGGGACAGACGAACAGGAACGAGTCGGAGGCGTAGCCGGGCGTCGTGTCACGTGCAGGGGCGGATCAGAGATGTCCATGCATGCATGGTTCGGTTAATTAACCGTTGGGTTGGGTCAGACTTTTCCATATTAATTAATGGTGGGTTCGGTTCAGAGGCGCAGCAGCCATATGGACAACCTGGCCAAATGCCAAGGGCCCCCGACCTGCAAAGGGCCCCTGACCCGAGCCAAAAAAAAATTTTTCTTCACAAAGTTGTAAAGTTATCAGATCGAAAGACCGACAAGCAATAAAAAGGTCGTCAACATTTTCGCAAACTTGTCAGATCGTCTCTGGAAAGGGCCCCTGCCCGTTTTTCGCCAAGGGCCCCCGAGCATATTGCTACGCCGCTGGTTCGGTTGGGCCAGAAAATAAGTCGTGGTTTAGGAAATTGTAACGTTTTACGGTTGGTCGGGTCGAGTAACCACCGTAACCATATTACGGACATGAGTTGCTGGGGTGGGTTCTAAAAATGGACTCATGGACATCTCTGGGGCGGATACAGTTGTTCTAAATAAGAAATTATCAAGAAAAAAATTGCAGGGGCTTGGAGCCCATTCCCCCCAGTGTAGACCCGCCATTAGAAACGAGAGATTAGGAAAGAATTTGGGATTGAGGTTGGGGGTTACTCCCCCCCCGTGTCGATCCGCCCATGGCAGACAGTGTTTAATCTAGACTCCTGGGCTCCGGGGGGAGGAACTGACAAAGCCGGGGGGAATTCTGCTAAGGGGCTGCTGTTAGTTGATGTAGTATGCCAACAAAATTTCCAGAGGGATTTTGAAATTTCCGGAGGAAAAGGGCAATTTTCTCCCGGAAACGGCCTAGGTTAAACCCTGATGGCAGATTGTGCATGTAGGTGCCGAGAATTTGGCGTCCGATCAAAGGATTCAGAAAGCACCTGTTTACTTGGGCCTAAGTGATGTTGGCTGTCTATGACCTCAGTGCCCGGTGTCGGAAGGCTTCGACCACCTGTTTTCGCCAGTGTTCGTTAGATAAGTACTGCCTGTGCAAAACAACAATAATACACAGCTGCTAGTGTACTGTATATATGTTACACAACTGACGCCTGTTTATTAGGCAATTGCTACAGTTACTGAAGACTTCTCTCTATAAGCCTATAGCCTGACGCGAGGCAACCAACGTGCAAGGCCTACTGTATCTTATTTAATCTCTTTATCTTGCTCCCCTCTGGCTTTCTCTGTCTATCTATGTCTTCCGATCTGTCTGCCTCTGTCTGTCTCTCTCTCTCTCTCTCTCTCTCTCTCTCTCTCTCTCTCTCTCTCTCTCTATATATATATATATATATATATATATATATATATATATATATATATATATATATATATGTCTCTCTCTGCTCTTTGTCTCTTTCTCTCTTCTGTCTGTCTGTCTCTCTGTCTTTCTGTCTGTCTGTCTGTCTGTCTGTCTCTCTCTCTCTCTGTCTCTGCCTGTTTGTCTCTGTCTCTGTCTGTCTCTATCTCTGTGTCTGTCTGTCTATCTGTCTCTGTTTCTGTCTGTCTGTCTGTCTGTCTCTCTCTCGTGCACAGTCGCTATAAGCTTCGAATTACGTCTTATTAGTCGCCGACATTTGTTCGGCATAAGTCAGATCTTTTTTACATTCTGCCGATTAAAGAGTTCGATGGGCCGTCTAACCGAGCGTCATTTACATTTAGAGAGATAAGTGTTCTCTTCTGAGGTTGCGTTGCAATAACAAACAGATGTTTTATCTGCGCTATATTCTTTTATACTTAAACTACGGTTAAATCGTTTCGTAGGAAATTCTTGTGCAGACTGTTCTTACTTGCTTATAGCGGCGTTGGGCAAAGGAGGGGCCAAGAGATCTTGTGGGTCCTTTGTTCCGGGGAGTGTCCCCCTAGGGACTAGTTGAGAATCCTAGAACTTGTTTGAAAGCCCTTTAATTATTTCGAATTTTTCGACAAATGTGAAGAAACCCGTTCCTTTAACTTCCTTACAAAACCTTTCCAAGAATTCTGAAATGAAGGAAATAAGGCGCGATGGTTCTTTCCCATAATTGCAGACGAGCAAAAAGTCCACGTATAAATTTCGAAGGTGGTGAGTGATTGGCAGGGCTCGAATATTAGAAAACAATGGGGTCGGACCAGCTGGGCAGCTTCCCAACATTTTCTTAATCTAAAAACCAAGATAATCCACCAACACGTAGGTTGCATTCGACTAGTAAAAAGGTAAAGGTAGATCCCATACTAGAAAATCGAAATTTTGGAGGATAACAATAATAATATTATTATTCAAACGTTGGAAGTACAGTTAGATCGCCTCACGTACGTGAACGCATTGCATGTCGCTACTGAGAAACTATCTTCTATACAGCTATAGGGCAACAAGGTTCTAACAACTTAATATTTTATTGCAATCTTGGATTTTTCAAGGAAATTTTTGTTATATAAAGGCCTAATTAACCAGCCAAATGGGTTCTCCTCTACTTCAGGCCCTTCTCGAACTGTACACGGCATAGGATCCTGTACAATTGTACGTCTCGTGTATACAGTAGGCCCTATACTGTTTAGTGTTTAGCCGAATCGGAGGTCGAATTTTATTTCTAGAATACATCCTGGAGCGTCTAGATCGCAAAGGCAATGCCGGTCCAAGTTGAAACTATAAATACATATGGGCCGACCACTGGCGTATCCCACGGGAGGGGCTCTTCTCTTATTCTGTATCTTTGAGAAATTATCGTAAGACAGGGTTATTTCTAGGATTATCAATTTTGGGGGGTGTCGGTAAATTCTGGGGGTCCCCTGCCAAAAAGCCTGACAAGCAAAACAAGGTCATCCCATAGATGAGATTGGGGGCTGTTGAGGTGTCAGTCTAAATTGGGTGGGGGATGGGGAGGGGTTTATAGGGGTGTAAAATATCCCTGCCGTAAGAGAAAATGTGAACGTGCGAAGAATTCCATTACGACGATTTTTGGCTCGTCGAAGACGTTTTACCCTAGAAAATGTCTACATGCCTTCACCCCCGATTTCGGAGCCCTATCTGCGCCACTGCTGGAGATTTTGGGGGCGTTCGGCCTTTAAATAAATGTGCGGGCGAGACAGTGGCGTCGAGAAAAGTGCGGGGGTGCGGACCTTCCAGTCAGACCGAACAAACCTTTTTGCTTGTCAATTGGAGAAAAAATAAGAAAGATTTAGAAGAGGTCCCAAGTCTAAATGGGTGACACCACGATTTTACCGCACTGGGTGACACCAACCCTAGCGACGCCACTGGGGCGAGACCACCTCGTGCGAAAAGTGTCGCTTCCAGTCAGACCGAAAAAAAGAAAAAAATAAAAGTAAGTAAATAGTAAAATCTGATTATTCTTGGAAAGCAGCACAACAGTAGCTGCTTATTCTTAGGCGCTCAGCCGAGTCAGCCTCTTTAAAAATAGCTATGGGGAAGGTATATACCCATCAGCCAGGCAATAGTCAATATGTATAAAAATATGTATAAAAATAGTCAATATGTATAAAAGTAGTAGTCAATATGTATAAAAAGATACCGCGAAATTAGCCTACTAAGTACGCTGTTCCGTCTGTGAGGCTATAGACTATAGTCATGTCATAATAGGATATTGATGTCATTGATTAGGATGCTTATAAGCTGTAGGCCCTACGGACTAGAGTACTGCGCCTGTATATATATAAGCATTGCACTCAAAGCCTACGCAACTTTAGAACGATACCAAGTGTTTTACCGATGGCCAGGCAGTGCTGTTGTCGAGAATGCATTTGCCGGAGTATTTGCAATTACACTTGTAATCACTGCGCCGTCGGCAATCGATAATACTGTAATCATTTTCAGAAGAACACGTATTTACAATTATTATAGATTACGAAATTTACAGTTCTGTCACGCTGTAAAGCAATGCGGACGCTGGTATACATTGCAAAAGCGAAAACCTCCAAAACTTAGAAGGCGAAAACAAGGGTTCAGTTTGGTTCGAGTCATGGACGTCCGCAGAAATTTGTTCAGGGGTTCAAAACAGGGTCTAATTGTGACGAAAGACATGAAAACATTTTCCAGGGGTGCAGTCCGTGCAGAACAGGTTTATGTGACGAAAGAAACAAGTAGGCCTAATTTTACTTTTTTATGGCTTCACAATTTTTCCAGTGGGGTGAAATTGCATCCCCTAATTGTACCCTCTTCGGTCGGACGGCCATGGTTCGAGTAGGCATATAAAGCATTTGCATTTACTATTTAACTAAATGTTTGTTTTGATGCTAATACTACTACTACTACTACTACTACTACTACTACTACTACTACTACTGCTACTGCTACTGCTGCTGCTGCTGCTGCTGCTGCTGCTGCTGCTGCTGCTGCTGCTGCTGCTGCTGCTGCTGCTGCTGCTGCTGCACTGCTGCTGCTGCTACCACTGCTGCTGCTGCTGCTGCTGCTGCTGCTGCTGCTGCTGCTGCTGCTGCTGCTGCTACTGCTGCTGCTGTGCTGCTGCTGCTGCTGCTGCTGCTGCTGCTGCTACTACTGCTACTACTACTACTACTACTACTACTACTACTACCACCACTGAGGATCAGGACACGTTGAAGGTCAGTACACTGCAGTGTTTAATGAAAGCTCCATTGACTGTAGAATGTCTAAACAGGCACCACGATCATTGCCTTCTTCTTCCTTGTTCCTTCACGAACTGAAGTTGAGCATAAAATTCACTGCTTATGCAATGTCTGTCCTGTTCTTCACGACTGATATATTCCAGAGATGTAGTACTTGCAGTGTTTTATACAGACCTGTTAGGAGGAGAGATTCCCCCCCCCCCCAAAAAACAACTCAAAATCCCCCACACAAAAAAAATCGCAGCACTAAAACATTTTTGCATTTTTTCTCTCCAAAATTCCTCCAGCAAAAAAGGTCAGACAAACAAAAAGTTCAAAGGTCTGGACCTAAAACACCTGCGTGACGTCACATTTACGACACCCTCATCGTCACGCTTCGTCACAAATGGCCGGACCCCTAATCGCGTGATGTAATTTATGGATGACCCCTTAGCTATCAATACGTGTTGAATCTTTCTTTATTCTAAAAGATGGATCTGCATAAAAAATTGGACGCGAAAGGTATTCCACGAAGGAAAAATTAAATAGAATGTCTAAAATCCTGACCTGAAATCGTATTTTACAATACCAAAATCGACTTTTAGAAATACCAGTACAAGACTCGAGTAATACTAGCGCTATATAAGCGCCATTTGCGATCGTCTATGGTTAGGTGAACACGTCCTATATTTACTTTGTTTCCGTCATTTTCTGTGAATTTGTTTAATAAATTTCTATTTTTCATTCGAAAGACTTGGAAAGACTGGCGTAAATGACGACAGATTTCAGGCAAGAAACACGATCGCAACTGTTATTGTCGCGATTATTTGCTTAGTTTTTGCGATTTCCCTCCTAATCCAATGTTATCTAAACACTGCACTTATGTAGTGATTATGTAGCGCCATTCCAGGATTCTGTTATTTGTTGTGATAGTTCGCCTAATTTATGCTATTTTATTGTTATTTAATTATTTTTATCGTTATTTGATAGAGTTTCGGAATAGGCGGACCATACGTAGGATAGGGTTAAGGTTATGGGTTAGGGTTAGCTAACAAGGCTAACTTTAACCATGACCACAACACTGGACCCTTACCCTAACCCTAATCCTTGTTAACGTTGGTCTATCGCATTTGTTGATTTTAAAAAGAACAGTAGGGGTAGTATTACTCCACCCAAAGTGTTTTGAATGCCAGAATTTTCAATTCCTGAATTCCTACCATGGGTAAACTCCAGCCAGTTGAGGCAAAATCGAATCGACAGATCGAACATTGGCCAACAGTTACTGAACTGAACAGAAATGTATTTTATCTCTTAAAATTCATATGCAGAATGATCTAACTTATTGTACTTTTGAGTATATGTAATTAGTTTATAAAGAACAGGAACAATTATGCATTATCTTAACTAATGAGTAGTACTAACCATGTGCTAAATGGTAGATTCAATAAAATAATACTATGAATGGTAATTTACAAATTAATTCTATTTATTTGCAAGTCAAAGTAAACTTTAAAAGATACAGAGAAGAAATTGGGTTATCAGAGGGGAAGTAATTCCCATTAAGTTGGTAACCTAGGTAACCTAACAGTTTCATCTGCTTTCAGTTTTCAATATTTGTTATGGCTAGCACATGTAATGAGAAATTTTCGACGGAAGACATTTTTCTGCTTTAGAATTTATCTGCTGACGTGGAATGTCGGTGAAACTTTTCCTCCGGAAGATTTGACGAGGCTGCTTGGCTTAAATGGAAAGAATCTTCCCAACCTTTATGCCGTTGGGTAGGGAACACACTACTTTGGTTCTTTTCACTTTCAGATCAATTTATTTGAAGTATAAAGACAGGGCATTTGTCCCTCTCAAAGGTCATGGCAGAGTTCATAGGGGTCAGAGTGGGGTCATAGTGGGGCAGTGGCACAAACCTGGTCAGAAAAGCTGTCTTGTCGTAATTTCTCAACAAAAAAGCACATTGGCCAGGGTACTTTAAAATTTTTTCCTTGTCAGGACAGTGATGTCCTTTTTTTGCTTGTTACAGTTTTTAGGATATTAAAGAAGTAAAGAAGCGCGTAGAACGAACATGTGGTAACCTTTTTAAGCATTTTTTAAAGCAGAAACACCCAAGTCCACAGTATTGAGGACATTACCTCTACAAAAAATACCCATGTCAGGTTACTTGGACATGGGTCATGTTTGTGCCCATGTAAGAAAGGGTGTGGTGAGAAATTGAGCAGTTCGTAGTATTTAGAGTCCTCTGGAGCATTGGTAAACTTTGTCAAAGAGCTGGAGGACTCATTGTGACCGTATTTCCACACTGTCATTCATACATGACATGCATATGTTGTGTATATGAATCTATATGTGTGTGTCTGTGTGTTCTTTGTTGACTTGAAATATCTGCTTTACACCATATTATATATATATATATATATATATATATATATATATATATATATATATATATATATAATATATATATATATATCTATATATATATATATATATATATATATATATTACATATATATATATATATATATATATATATACACACATATATATACATATATATACATATATATATGCACAACATTCCATGGTTCCATGACATATGTTATATACTTGTGTGTGTGTGTGCTTGTGCTTGTGCTTGTAATGAAGTTGAGTATTTGGTACACTGTGTTGCTTCTCCCTTGCTTTTTTTGCGTGCTTTTTTTGCGTATAGGCTGGAGGAGATGAAGTCCTCAACGGCCAGCATAGTTTCCGACCTGGTTTTTGAGGACGTTTGGACTTCAGCCATCACCGATTGCCTCAGCACGAGGAACTACGTGCGGGTCAGTTCGCTTCAGAGATAATGGCTTCCAAGGGCTCATCCATATAGTACTTATGCAAAAAAGGCATATATTCAACTCCCCCCTCTCAGCCCCAGTTTGCACGTCGTACATATGCAAAATCTCCTAAATTCAACCCCTCTTCCCCCTCCCTCACTCAGTCCGTACGTACTATATGGATGGACCCTTACCTTTCTATGGTGTAGATAAAGACTTCCTTGCATTCGATATTGTTTGAAAGTTTGAAAGCTGACAGCAAGTTTCATCTTTAATTATCCGTAAGATATTCAGCTTTTCATACAAGGATGTGATGATTGATTGGTGTATTGATAGACTTTTCCGTATTACACGGAACACATATGCGAGTTGAGCTATGCAATTGGCAGCTATTAGTGCTGAGACTTTTAATTGCTTCTAATTTGTAATCTGTGTTGGTGTTGTGTGTCTAATGGTGTTCTGGTTTAGATCAAGATGAGACGTCTGCTGGGAATTCATATTTCCGTTTATGTAAGGAGAGTTGATCTTCCGTACATCACGAACGTCGAATCCGAATGCACGAAGACCGGTCTGGGAGGATTTTGGGTGTGCATTCCTTCAATTCATTTCATACGTTGAATTTATGAAAGCATTTCTGCTTTTCAAAATAAATTTTTATTCTGTTTGTATGATGCCTGAATAGAATAACTTGATGATGATGATGGATGATGATGATGATGAGGAAGAGGATGAGGATGATCCTCATCCTGAGGATGAGGATGATGACAATGAGGACATTGATGATGACAACGATGATGATGACAACGATGATGATGATGATGATGATATGAGCTTAGTCATCTGTTTATAATCATGACTAATTATCTTTTAACCCCTTAACTGGGCAACTATTTGTAACTCATTGTAAAATGGACGAGTGTTACTCAGGGCGTCCAGTTAACAGGTTAATAACCTAGTCCCACTGTTCTGTGGTGTTTAATGTTGAAGTGTTGGCTAATATTTTATTTTTGCCTTAAAATGTTTCAGGCCACCGTACATAAGTTGTTTGAGAATTGATTGGCTGAAATATATGATGGCTGAAATATTTGATGGCTGAAATATTTGATGGCTGAAATATTTGTTGGCTGAAATATTTGATGGCTGAAATATTTGTTGGCTGAAATATTTCAGGGCAACAAAGGAGCGCTTAGCATTCGTCTCGATGCTTTCGGAGTTAACATTTGCATTGTTAATGCCCACTTCACAGCACATGCAGAAAATTTCCGCCAGCGTTTGGAGGTAAGTTAACCTTTAAGCCACCAAATACTTTGTAACTACTTGCAATTGTAACCAAGTAAATACTCAGTTCTGCCGGTTTAAGGGTTAATGCCCCGATGACTTCAAATTCTCTTGTGAAATCAGTTTATTCTCTCTGATGTTTGTGCAGTTAACTTAATACAGAGCTCACGACTATTCAGCTCCTAATGGCATCATATCACGTTAACCCTTAAACCACCAGATATTTTTAAACTATATGCAATGCAACCAAGTATACTCAGTTCTGGCGGTTTAAGGGTTGAGCTTTTGGCAGGGCTTAGTCAAAGTTGCCCTGTAGTCGGATTTGAACCGAAAATGTACTTTGTTCTGTTCTTCAAAGGTTATTGAGCACATTCTGAGTTTGATTTTAAATGTTGAATATTTTGATTTGTGTGTGATTTTAAATGTTGAATATGTTGAATTGTGTGTGATTTTGTTTGAAAGATTGCTCGGCTTTTTTGTGTTTCGATAGGATTACAACTTGGCCCTTGAGACTCAACGTTTTCGGGACAAAAACTCCGAGACCATCTTAGACCACGAGTGAGTGCTTGCCAGCATATGCAAATTCTTGCACTTGCTGTGCAGAAATTTGGTATTCGTTTTTTTTTGGTATTCGTTTTTATTGGTATTCGTCGGTGGAATTTTTTTGTGCTATAAAGTCAATGGTGTCCAAATTAAAGGGTTTTGGCAGCGACAGAACCTTTGAAAGTTGCTTTCTTTTGGTAACTATTGTGGCCGTGTGTTTGTTCTAATGTGTGCAAATGATGCCCGTGGCCGATTTCATTTGAAGTTTGCACGTTCTGTTTAATTGTAGTTATGTTTTCTGGATGGGCGATTTGAATTTTCGAATCGAGGACATTTCTAACGAAGAAGTGAGGAAACTGGCGAAAGAGAAAAGTTTTGAGTATCTTTCAAAGTATGACCAGGTTTGTAGGGACCGTCTCAAAGCGTTTCATGTTACAGTAAAATGGCCGACACACGCCATCAAATTTTAGGCTATAAAGAACTGTTCCTGTTCCTCTATCATATGTGCTGTACTAACAATAGGGCAGCACAGTCTTTGAGAGGTGCTGATATCAAAGGCTTTAAAAATACCAGTAATTTGCAATATGAGTAAGTAAGGCAAGTAAGAAACGTCAAGATTATAGTAACTTGTCTAAAAGACTGTGCTGATATTAAACTAAGTTCTTAAAAATACTTCAGTAATTTGAAAATATCTAGCGGCGACTCGTGTTCACCAGCAAGCGAGTTGATGAGAGCAAAATGAATTTGATTTTATATTTATTGTTGGAAATGTTATCTTCTGCTTTTGGTGACTTTTGCTTTTGGTGACCTTTGTATTGTTGTTTGATTTTCTGGTTTTCTGGTTTCAGTTGACCAAGGCTGTGAAGGAAGAGCTTATATTCATTGACTTCTTGGAAGGTCGACTCGATTTTCCTCCAACTTTTAAGTATGATGTTGGAACAGACAATTATGATACAAGGTATTTTCTTGAATCTTATCTTGGATGTTAGTTGCTATTGCATGTAAATTTATAACAATTTGTCATCTTCTTTCATGAAAGAAGTTCATTGAGGTGAAATATTAGGCATTATTATGACAAACTGGTATAGTAGTTGTACTGTTGAATTAGGTACTGATCATGCTGATGATTATCATCAGCGTTAAGTCCATCTGGAAAACGAGTACTGAGTAACTGGGCTAGATACTTATTGAACTTACCACTTATAAAGTACAATCTCTGCTTCAATTGAAACCTGTGATTATATTGGAATAGTATGCTGTTAAAACTTAAGTATGGATTTCTCATAAAGGTATTGAGATTTTAGCCCTTGTTGAATGGGAAATGTAGCACAATCACAGATCAGAGTTGAAGCATGAAGCCAGTTTGCATTATCACTGATATTCACTTTTTCATTCTTTTATTTCTGAGAAGCATTCTTTTTACAGGCAGTTAAGTTAAAATAATGCCAATTAGAGAATTAAAACCCGAGTTTTTCAATTATTGCTAACTGCCACGTTTTTCCTAAATAATTTGAGTTTGTGATTTTGTTTGATGGAGTATTTAAATTAAGAAGCACGGTGGAATAGTGGTAGGATTTTTGCCAGGCAATCGGAGGGTAGCGGGTTCAACTCTGACCCTAGTCACTCTGTAGTAACCACGTGCAAGTTGTTCATCCCTTAATTGCTCCACACTTGATGATTCTTCACTATGTGAACAACTTAACATGGTTGGTTTAACAACCATGTAACAGCAGTAATAATAATAATAAGATAAGTAAGTAAGTAAAATCTTGTGGATTTATATAGCACCTTGAAAAGCAGCACAACAGTAGCTGCTTATTTTTATGCGCTCAGCCTTTCTTAAAATAGCTATGGGAAAGGTTTAAGATCAGCCAGGCAAAAACAGCAGTTAGATATTAAGTTTATAAAGTAGATATCTGGTTTTTTTTGGCAGTACAAAAAACCGTGTGCCAAGCTACTGCGACAGAGTTCTGTGGAGAGTTCAGGAAGATTCGTACGAGGGCGTAGACCTTGCCGTAGAGCAGCTCAGCTACGGCTGTGTTATGGCCGAGAAATCCAGCGACCACAAGCCTGTCTATGCTGAATTCATAATTCAAGTGAGTAGGAAGGACGATCATTTTCCGTCAGTCACCGATACGTCATCATTCCGAGACGCTCCTTTGGCTTACGGCAATTTATTCTGTCGGTTAAGTAAGTATGTAAAATATCTCGCCTGTTGTACTAGTAGGTGGGCTTGGTTTCTTTTGGAGTGACGTTTGGCCGACAGTTTTTGTACCGAACGTCCGCTTTGATTAGGTCCTGAAAAGCCCGCCAGAGCTGCCGGTGATGTTCGAGCCGATGGGTGGTTGGTGCCAGCACAAGGACAACGGCGTCGTGATCGCCCAGTCTGACCTTGAATTCCAGTCCTGTACAGGTCAGTCTGACCTAATAATTTTTCATTTCAAATTTTTGTTTTGGGTATCGGTAATATGCTGGTTCTTGTTTTTCAATATTTGATGTGGTTTGTAGGTTTGTCAACTGTTGATAATTCTTAGCCTATGGACCCTCTAAGGCAGTGGTTCCCAATAATTTTTGGACTTCCTAGAAGTGCGCGGCGGGAAAGTGGAAAGTCAGTGGAATTTCAAATGATTTTTTTGCAAAAGTTCTAAAAATTGTGATTGGATTTGATTTTCTCAAACTGCAGTGACAGATGTAGACCTTTTGGACTCCTCTAACCCGACCCTCGCTATAAGTTTAAATTTTAACCTGTCCTATCATATGCTGGTCAGCTCAAAAATCCCCTCAATATATTATTACTGGTTTTAAAGTCTATGTCCTACTGATAGCGTTAACTGATCATAAAAATATTTTTTGTTTCTTATAAGATAATTCTTAGCCTGTCACGACTGTTTAAAATAGATACAATGGACAATTACATCATCTTATTTATCCTCGCGTTGTACTACAATACTGTAAAAAAATCGAAAGTGTGCTTCCTTAAATTTACTTTGAAAATTAGGGGTACACGGATTTTTTCAAAATATCTTTGGGAACCACTTTGTGTCCTGGAAAAATTTGGGAAAAACAATTTGGGGGTGGCAACCAACATGCTACATTATTTGTCAATTAACCCTACATTTTAATGAAACTGACAACTCAAGAGTCCATCAATAAAGAAACAATTGGCTTTGAATATTCAATATTTTTACGACACTGACCAATATCTATAATACTTTTGCTGCTGCTGATAAATGCTACTGTTACCGTTGTTGCTACTACAAGTAATTGAAATTGTATATGTTCCATTTCCATGCTGTCAGGAAGGTTATAAGAACTGGTTGGACTACATGACATATGTCTGGGCATCGGCAAAAGGTGAAGACATGCTCGACGGATCGCTTATGTACACCGTGTCGTTTGAGTCGCGCTATCTGCAGAGACTGCCGTCTGACACGTACTACCTTCTGTACTTCAGTTTCGTCAAGAACTGCGTCGTCGGATACTCCGATGGTTTTCGAGTATGTGGAATTAAATTCCTGAAGTATTTGAAGCCCATACTGTTGCCTTTCATTCAAAATCTTGACAAGCAAAAATAGGTCGTCTCATATTAAATAAATGCCGACAAGCCAAAAAAGGTCATCACTTACATCTTTTACGTTGGAATAATTTTTTTTCTGGTCAGCGCGGGCCCCTTGTTTATCGCCGGCCCTGGTAAAAATGTACCCCTTGCCCCCCCTCCTCCTCTCGTCAGCCCTGATGATGATTGTCGGTGTGCAAAGAGTTATTGTTTATGCAAGGGATTTTTAGCAAGATGCATGCCATGATACACAGCTGAAAATTCTTGTCGATTTCTGCACCACGTCTATGGTGAATTTCATGTTTTGTTGTGTGGGGAAATACGTAGGATCACACTTGTTTGAAAAAAAGAAAAATACTCTGTCATGAATACACCTTGTTTGAAAATGATGACAATGGTGGTGGTGGTGGTGGTGGTGGTGGTGGTGATGATGATGATAGCAATGGTTTTAATGATGACATGCTACTTATGTTGCAGCTGCTGACAACCGAGGAGTCGTCTGCATCGTCCTCGGAAGTGGAGCCGGAAGCAGAAGAAGAAAGCGCTGACTTGAAACCGGACGAATGTGACGTCATCGACGATTTCTCGTCCAACGTTTCTCTTAACAACAGCAATTTCTCTGGCGACCCGTTAGATCCAGAACCCGATCGAACGATGGTACAACCAGCAGACGAAGAAGAGGCAGGTCGAAGGTCAGACGACGACGACAAAGACAACGAAGAACTTGGACAAGAGTGCGATCTGCTTGAACACGTAGAACCCGATCGATTGATAACAGAGCAGCGTGAACCAGTCATCGTCGCAGGACAGAGCGGATTAGAGAAGCTCGGAGAGCCCGAGGCGACGAACGAGTCGAAACAACCGATTCTTTCGGAGTCGCCAAAAGTCGATAGATCAAGCCATCTAGTGTCCGGCGAGATGGCCGAACCAGTGTGTGGTGGAGAAGAGATGGTGGCACTTGACCAAGCCCCACTTCCGGTGCTCATCGAGTTGGATGGATCAATAGACGGTGAGCCAGGCAAGTTATCGATCGCAGAAACAGAGAAGGAGCCATTGCTATGTGAGCTCAATAGACCAGTGCTCAAAGAACCTGGTTGTACTTCAGTTGACGGGTCAGAAAAACCTTCGTGCCTCGAGGATAAGGAGTCTTGTGAGTCCGAGCCTGCCAAGCAGTTGAGTCTTGTCGATCAAAAGCAACCACCTGTTAACGAGATTATGGGAACAGTCCTTATAGATCGTGAACAACAAGTACCTGATGAACGGATGAATTTGTTGTATAGCGGTGCTGAACCTCTGGCATGCGCTGGATCAAAGGACACTGGATCTATGGACACTGGGTCGATGGATGCTGGGTCGATGCTGGGTCGATCAATGCTGGGTCGATGGAGCTGGCAGGTCAAATGATTGTGGATTTTGCACAGCCAGTGACTGGAGAACTGGTGAACGAGAGACCAGAGGGAGGAAAGCTGGAAAGAGAGGTGGTTGATCCCGGAATGGATGGATCTTTACCGAAGGATTTGCGCCGGTCATCACAACCTGAAGAACCCGAGAAACCTGATCGACCGCTGCCTCTGGGACCTGAGCATTGTTCGCCGGGGAACCAAGATCAGCTTGTAATACCTTGTGATACAGAAGTCGCAGAATCGAAGCAGGCGACCGAAGGGACGGGAGAGCAGCCTGTCGCGAGCGCCGAGCACGGAACGCCGTCGCTCGCAGACCCCGCTCGGCGCGTCGTACTCGCCGATCAGTTCTCGCCAGTGCCGTGCGCACAGCCCGATAGGCCAGACCCTGAAAAATTCGCCAGTTTTGAAGAGAGATATTGTGGAACCAGTCGGTTGGAACAGCGGCCAGTTGCACCGTCAGTGCCTGCCGAAGCCGTGCCCGACACGGGCCTCGGGGCGCCGAGCCAGCTCACCGTCGCCGAGCAGTCTACCTCACAGGAAGCCGGTGCTGATAAGCGGTCGGAACTCTTGAGCGACGCGGTCCCGGATACGGGCAAGTCGTTACTTTAGAGCCTGGCTTTCCGTCCGGTGCCCTTGTGTGAAGACACCCGTGTGTGTGGCAGTGTGAGCAATTAGGATCGTTTCAAAAGTAGTAGTTTCTTGTATTTGAATTCCACATTTTTCAGAAGATTCTTTGTTTGACTGATCTTTTTTTCCACAGCAGCAGCAGCAGCTGCTGTACTTAGTAGGATCATTTTTACAATTTTCAGGTTATTTTGTAAATCTTGATTGCTGTTTTGAAGTTCGTTTTGCTTTTCATTTGTCGACTTTTGTTGATCAGGCTAATTTGGGTTTGCGCAGATAGAGTTTTGGTGTAATTTGATTTTACTTTGAATAATGTTTATTATTATTATTTATTATTATTATTATTATTATTAAAAACGAGATTATTGTGGCAACTAATACAGTGACTGCATGGACACATTACAAATGTTGAAGCCGATGTCTCAAGACCAAGAGCAAATGCCTGTCATTATCTCGAACGATTGAGTTTTTTGAAGGTCTTGGGATAAGAGTTTGTGTGGTTAAAAATATCCAGTGTTTTCACTTGCTTATGATGAACAGTATTGCTATTTGTCATGCTTCTGTTGACTGTTGGTGAACTTTGTAGCTTATGGACTTTTGTCCAGTATTTGGAAGACCCTAAAATACAATTTTTGGGGGCTTAGGTGTCACACGTCCATATTTCCTTATTCCTTGTAAGTCCTGCGGCTTTTTGAAGGGAAGGACCTTGAGAACAACACTGATGCTTAAAAAGTTCTTAAATATCATCGTTGAGATTTTTGAAATCTATTTCCGATAAATAGTTATCAGTATGAAAACCTTTTCAAGTTCATAGTTACAGAGCAATTTTTACTAATAATAATTATTAAAAATCTTACTTACTTGGTTTTTGCGGTTTTATTGTAAAGGTATTTGTTTTCATTTTGCTCAAGCGAAGGTCATGCAAAACACCGCGATGTTTAGTTGGCTTATGGTGAACAGATGTGTTCTGATGCATTGTTAGGTCTTTCGGTATTTTTCTAATGACCCTTAGGGAGAAAAATTTGATGTATAATGAAAGTTCCCGAAATATGTGTAAGGTTCCCGGGGCGGGCGGGGGGGGTACCTTGGTCATCTGAACAGAGGTTCTTCTCAGGAAGTAGGCTGACAGTTTGACGTCGAGACACAGCAGTGAGATTACTAACTGTGAATCGCACTCAATGGAATCCAAATTTTACCAATTGTGGAGATGTTTGGTAAAGGGGGGAATGCCATTTTTCAGTAGGCAAAAGCGGCAGCACCAGTCACCGTAAGTCAATTTGACGAGATGATGAAAAAAATTGATGCACTTTTTTTCAAAAGGTCAAAATCATTGGTTGACAAGAATATGGACAACTGGCATTATACAAAAGCTGTGGTTGCTGGTTTTCTTTACGGTTTGCTCATAATATTTATTGAGACAGTTTGGTATTTGGAAGAATTTACTTTATCTTCAGTTGAGAATTATGGCATCAAGGGAAATTGCTTTGTTTAACCCCTTAACTGGGTGCCCCGATTTACGCTCGTCCATTTCACATTGAGTTACAAATAGTTGCCCAGTTAAGGGGTTAATGTACAATTAAAGAATTAAATTTACAAAATCCCTGACTGGCTCTGCTTAATCATATCAGAGACTGAATAAATTTGACAGTTGCAATTTTGGATGAATAAATCTGAGATGAAATCTATGTTTTTTTCAGTACTTGCTACTGTATTTCTTGTTCATTTCAAAGCATTGTGTGAGTATGAACTAGTATACTAAGTTAATCCTACCTAAAATTTTTGACTGGCGTCTGCAGTTCTTGTAAATTGCCAAACCAAATCTGCTAATACTTTGATGTGTTAGCCAGTTAAATAATGTTATGATTGTATGAATGCTTGTGTTAAAAGTCAAGGCAGCTTTTTTATATACCTGAGCTAACTTCACATCCCTCGCTTAATTTTGTACGCCATTGCTAGTTCGAGGTTACGAGAGACGTGTACTGTATTTAATTTACTAGCTACCTATGTATGCAGTAATTAATATACCATAGTTTTGATTCACTTAGTAGAAGTGCTGCATAAGGTGTTGATGTTCAGTGGTGGTTCCACGTGGGGGATGAGTGGGGATGCAGCCCCCCACCGGCCTTTTTTTGCTTGTCAAGCTACTATTTTTGGGTAGAAGCCAAGTAAAATGACGGGAAAATTGCCTTTTTTTGCTTGTCAGCCTTTTTCTTTTTCGGCAAAGTTGATTGATTTTCCCCTCTCTTTTCAGCCCCCCCACCAGCTTCCTTTGAATTCATTCAATCCCCCCACCAAGAAATCCTGGAACCGCCACTGTTGATGTTTATATGCATTGAATGTTTAATTGTAAATATTTGCCAAAATGTGAAATAAACCACTTACAATTGCATGTACGAATTGATCTTTATATTGTACATGTCTTTTTTATATACTATGTTAAGTATTCGCTAATGCAACACCAGCGATAACGTTTAATTTATGATGTCACTAAGTACAGTAATTAATTATTTATAAAGTATGGCCATTAAAACGTTTAATTTGTTATTCTCGAGATAATCATTTTCCCGCTGTTACTTTAAATAGTAACGGATTTACGTACAGCAGCTGGTGTCTTGCTTTTCTTGATCTGTGGTGAATTTCATAGAATTAAGTACACAGAAAAGTAATTCAGAATCACTTTTGTTTGTGCCTGGAGCAATGATGGTTTTATGTTAAGAGATGTCTTCCAGGATGTCAAAATATTCTACGCTAGAGGCGGTGTTTTGGATTTTGGAATGAAAATCCTTGTATAATATGTTGTATGCACGGACGGTCCAAATGCTGGATTAGAAGTATTACAACTGTGGTTTTATCGTCGATGTACTTTGGTCTTCGGGGTTGTTGTTTGTCGAGCGTAGGTTGGATATGTTTGTGCAACTTTTGCTGGATTTTCCAAACGTGCCTTCGAGTGTACACTGCTTTTCGAGTTTCGGTTTTTCGCACTAGTTTTCGGATGAGGCGTTTTGAGTGTAATATCAGTTTTAAAATGTGAGCAGGATTTTAAAGCATTTATTCATTCAAAATGAGAGTGTTGTGATATGTTCGTGCAGTGCTGTTCTGTTCTGTAGATTTGTTTTTTGGGCGTGCGTGCGGTTGGAATTTTTGACTCGTTCTGGAAGCAATGTCATATAAAGTACAGTAAACAGTGTGTCCAAATCGGTTGTAGGCCTAGTAGTGTACAGTCAAACTTTTATTGCAGTTTTGAGCATTTCCTTCTGTGATCAAAATATTTTTCTTATTGTGTCGTGTACTGTACTTAGATATGCGGTGGTGAGGTCACGTGACAGATCAGAAACTGGGACGTCATATTTTCATTCTGTATTTTGATATTTTCATACGACAGAGGGGGTCTGGAAGGTGTTATTTCAAAATTTTATTTAATGTTGAGCTTTTTTAAAAGTTTACTTTTTAAAGCGTAGTCAAGAAACGAGTTGTGTTGTTTTTTTAAATTTGCATTTGTTGACTGCAGTATGGGCATGTGTGATAATAATATTATGAGGGGCCGTCCACAAATGACGTAACGCACTTAGGGGGAGTTCAATCATTTGTGACGATGTGTGACGACGGGGGGGTTCAGAAATGTGACGTCACATAATACTAAATATTTTTATTACTACAGCAATGCTATGTTACCGCAAAATTGAACGTATTTTACACTTATAATTATCATGCACTTCATTTGTAAAAAAAGAATTTGAAAAGTTTCTGAATTTTGTTTTAACTATAATAATTAAAATGAATATTTTCAAACGAAACGTTAATTTTGACATTCGAAAGATGACAAGGGTTAACGCGTTCTGGCGTTTTATTTGAGGGGCGTCTGACTTTTTGTTACGAAGGGTGGGTAAAAAACTGCCAAAATCGCGTTACGTCATTTATGGATGACCCCTGACCGTGAATATTCGACTCTGTGCGAATAATTCTGCACAGATTTTGAACAGAGGCATCCAACTTTAGTGAAAACTACCATTCTTTTTGAGCACGTCGATTGAGCCTCAAGAGTACAGTCAAGTCTTGGTTGGTCACAGTCTGATATTTTGGGGGAAATAGGGGGCGGTGGCATTCCTGGTCACTGTTTTATACCAGCTTCCTCTCAACTGGTCCACTCTATACTGTATCAAGATTGTTGGGAATGTCTTTTCTTCTGAAGAGTGCTTTGTATAAAGCGACCGTCCAAAATTCACCAATCTTTCTCCCAGCTCTCTCTCTCTCTCTCTCTCTCTCTCTCTCTCTCTCTCTCTCTCTCTCTCTCTCTCTCTCACACACGTATACATACAATTGCTATCTGACTATATTAATTGCTTTGCAAGTTTAAAATATTCTCACGATAGCGAGATAACGTTGTCTCAGGTTTCCCTAACTAACTACACTGTATATAGGTCTATAGTAGCCATTGGTTATTTACACTACGTTGATCTTAGGCGACAGGGCCTACGACATGAATCTGACACACGCCGATTCTGCCTGTAGCGTTCGCTCAATGGTTCTTTGCCCCCCCTTCGCTACGTAGCTCGTAAACCAAGCTAAAGTACGGGTGATGTTTCAGCCAAACAACTTTTGTTGGGGCATTCTTTCCAACTACATTTCCACTGGAAATGTTGTAAATTTTAGGACATAAAAAGATTTGTTTTAATTCCGTGTAAATCGTTGTCAGTGGGAAACTGATTTACTTACACAACACTCAAATGCAGACATACCAGACTGCTTCCAGACCTAGTCCTACCATTTGACCAACACGGATTGCATTGTTGAGCGACTTCATAAGGCAGGAAAGATGGAAGGAAGGAAGGAAGCAGTTTCGGTTCCAGGAATTCTTGATGGGGGATGAAAATTAAGTTATAGGAAGTTGGTGGGGGGGGGGATGCAAAGTTAAAACAAGTTTTAAAAGAAATGATAGAAAAAGGTAGGCCTAATTCTTCCTTGGTATTTTGCCCACTAAATGTTAATAAACTTTGCCGGGAAAGGTTGACAAGCAAAAAAAACTCCGGTGGGGGATGCATAGTTGCAAAGTCATCAACATGGTGATTTTACATAGGCTAAATGCGGTACAGAAACTTGCATGTCACCGGGCTTAATTAAGGGATCCCAAGCAAACAACAATAATTGAAAACGGTAACAAATGTAAAATGCGAAGCTGTATTCTATCGTACAGTAGATATAAGCCTACTTTAAACGCTGTGGAAACTTAAAAACGCCATGAAGATCTCATAGAACATCCCATTTGTGAAAGAAATTAGGCTACCATCATCATCATCATCATCATCATCATCATCATCATCATCATCATCATCATCATCATCATCATCATCGCCTGTAAATCTTTTCAACATTCGTGAAATATTCGTGACTATCGCAATCAATAGTTCTATAATCTCGTAAAAAGCCAGAATATAATTTTCGATCGATCTCATCCGCAGAGTCAGGGCCAATTTTAGAGGGTTCCGGGCGGGGGGCATGATGATGTATTAACAATAGCCTGAACCCTGCAGAAAAGACTGACAAGCCTGCATCTCGTGATCACCACAGGGCCGAATGTCAGGGCCCGTTAATCATGTGATCTTTTTTTAAAAAGGAGCGAGAATCAAAAAAGGCCATCAACACTTTTTCACACTTGTTTGTTACGGGTAACGGCGGAGATCCGGAAAAATGATGGTTTGGAAAAGACCGACATTCAAAGAAAAAGGTCATCAACTTTTTCACAGACTTGTCAGGCCAGGGACCCGTGACTATTTTTTGCACAGGGGCCCGCAAATTCTCTCGGCGGCCCTGTCCGTTCGAAGTACACCTACATGCGAGATACAACATTGATACAGCAACTATAACATACTAGGAACTATTACTCACTCAAGAACCAGGTTCTAAATTCTACTATTTCCAGCGCTGAACTCTCCTCTGCCATGGGAGAATTTATGGAAGTTTAGGGGGAGAACGTGGGGGTTTGAGAAGGGGCGGTGAGAAATTGTCATCTCTTTACACATTGAGATGCAAATATTTCAGAGGGAAAATCTAAGACTTGGGGTGGGGTGTGGGGCATCCCCTATCCGGCCTATATTCAGGGATATTGTTACACCAGCCCAACAACCCCCCCCCAATTTGAGAGACCTATACCACCACCACCCCAACACCCCTCAATCTGAGCATGTGATGACCTTTTTTTGCTTGTCAGGCTTTTTCGGCAAGGATGAACCTCCAAAATATGCCGAAACTCCCCAAATTTATAATCCTAGAAATAACCCTGCCCATATGCAACACTGTTACACCGACTATACCGAATTTGGACGAATCGAACGCAAGACAAAGCGACGGACTTGCTGCTTAATTAGGAAGCGATTGGCGCTAAACTAAGTGAACACAGTTTTCAGAGCAGAGGCGTCATTAATTTGCAAAAATTTGAAGAAAAAAAAATTGCAAAAAAATTGCAAAAAACGCCTAAAATTTGCCCAAAATTTGCCAAAATTTGTCAAAAATTTGCAAAAAAAATTTCTCGCCCCCCCAAGAAAAGTGTGAAATGACGCCACTGTTTCAGAGCAGTATGAAACTTGGCACGCCATCCTCGACGCACCGACAGTCCTCCTGGCGCGACTGCATCATCCATCGGCCGTGACAGCCGGGCTTCAAGACGGCCTTCCATCTGGTCTCGCGAAGCAGTACGCCCTGACCTCTGCACCTGCCTCCCAGCTGCTTCTGCATCGCCGTCGTCTGGCATTCGACGCAGACGTCGAAGCCTTTGCCCAGGCCGTCGTCGTTGTTGTTGTTGTTGTTGTTGTTGTCATCGTCTGCCTGTTGGTCGGTGGTTGTCGTTGCGTTGCACGCCAACGTAGCCTCCGTTATCTTGAATTTGACGCAGTATCTAAATCAAGATGGAAGATATTAATCTCTTAATAAGAATAATTTTGTTTTTCTCTTAGATAGTAACTTACAGTAAGCCAATGAAGCCATGTAATAGTACTGACTGTATATTCAGAGGAGTAGCCAGGAATTTGATTTGGGAGGGTATAAATATTTTGGGTGGGTATAAATCTTAACTATATAAATCACATAAAGTCCATGTAAACTACATATAACCACATGTAAATCACATAAAAAGCTTTAATGCAGACTGACTTTGGGGGGTGTATATATACCGATATACCCCCGTCGCTACGCCTCTGGGTATACTACGTTCTTCGAATAGACTGTTTTATATATTAATTAATTTTATATATTAATTAATTTTATATATTAATTAATTTTATATATTAATTATTGATACTGTGGCTTTTGTTTCTTTGAAGAACTGAAGATATTAACTGTTTTTTGATTACTTTACTATATGTTACAAATATATCTGCATTCTGCACGCTTGTTCACTTATGAGTTTGAAGCAATAAACTTTACTTTAATAAATATTAATTTAGGCTATTTTACTTTAAAATCGAAAATATTATTCGCTAGGCCATTGGCGCAATGGACAAATCTTGACCTGCTAAAAACGAGCAATAAAGGTCATACCCCTGGTCTGTAGGTGCCCAAGTCAGATTGTAACAAAATTGTGAAAAGGGGAGAGTGTTGTGTGTGTGTGTGTTTGTGCTGTTTGGCATTGTATAATGTCAGAGTTATTTCTAGGATTGTCAAATTGGGGGGAGGGGTGTCGGTACATATTTGGGGGCGGTGTCGTTTCCTGGTTTAAAAAGTCTGACAAGCAAAAAAAGGTCATCACCCGGCATCCCTCTTGAAACTTCTCGAATATTGGGGGGGGGGGGTGTCGAGATAACTCATCCCTGGCTCAGATTGGGGATGTCGGTCTCAAATTTAGGGGTGTTGAGGGGGTCTTAAAAGGTGTAAAAATATCCCTGTATAGGCCTAATCAACTGCGTTTAATTTGCAGAATCGGCGATAACAGTTGTAGCGGACAAAAAGAAGTTGAAATAGAGGACGTGTGTGAGTGTCGGTGGTTTTCAACACAGGAGAAATCCTACTAAATCATTTAAAATCCAGTTTTTATTATTTATTAATAAATCCAATTATACATGGGCGCCCGAAGGTAAGTAAGAGGGGCACTTGCCCCATGCCCTGAAAAATGCAAATGCCGATATTTCACATTGAAATTTTAAAACCTTACTAAAATATTAACCGTGACCATTAATGTGTCAAAATGTGTTTTGCCCCTCCGTGGAAAAATTTCTTTGGGCGCCCACGCTATTATATATCGTCATTATACGAGATCCCGTTTCGAATAGTTTCGCCCTTTGTTTTGTAGCTCATTAGTATCGAATTAAGCTCAACATCAATTCCAACGTTGATTACTAAGATCGTACGCGGTAGCTTCAAACGCCTTTGAAACGGCGGGAATCAAAGCCTTCCGACCTATAACTGAGGTTCGGGTTTCTGTTATTTCAGTTGACCAGGCATCGTTCTAAGCAACGGTCGACGTTTAATAAACAAGATGGAGAGGTAAAGAGGAGAGGTCAAGTGGGGAGAGGGCGGCAGGGGGGTCCAACGGTCATCTCAGTTCTTGAACTTTCGTTCTCGTTAACCCCTTAACTGGAGATCCTGGATATATCCGTTCATTTTATACATTGAGTTACAGTTAAATACACGGTTAAGGGGTTAACCAGTTGGCCGCGATTTTAAGAAGTTCGCGGATGAGTGAGTAATTGCCCATTTTCCCATGGTTACTAAACGCCTGTCTCAGCCGTCGTTTAGCTACAGTAGAACTTCGTTAAGGCGTACTTAGCGGGGACTATAAAAATCTAGTACGTTTTATCCGAGGTACGTTGTATCCAATGCCATCCAATACGGTAGCGCATCACACGGGACCGTATACATTGCGGTACTTTACCGAGTATAACCGAGTATACGTTATAACCGAGTCCGCTATAACGGAGTTCTACTGTACTGCGCTGGGCCCTCAATGGTTATGCGGTCTGACAAACGTCGGTAAAATTTGGAGGAAAAGTAGCGGAAACAGTTAATCAACCCCGCGTCACTTCAGTTCGGGTCTTGACCTCTTGACCTCTTGACCTCTTGACCTATGGAGTTTCCTCTGTTAAAACCGACAGGCCGGCACGCCGAACATGTAGACAAAGCGATTGGCAGTCTCCAGTCTCCACTGACAATGATTCATCTCTTCAAAAGAAAGGATTTTTCGACCGGACACTTAACCCCTTAACCGGGCGCGACGGCATTAGAACCGTCCAGTTTTCATTGAGTTACAGATCTATTCCCCAGTTAAGGGGTTAAATAAGCAATTGATGCTAAGAGAGGAAAGACCAACGCCAGGGATCATCGCAGTCAAGACCTCTCCCTCTAGGGTAGCGAAGGGTTCGACATAGGATTGAATCCATTACTTAGATCTACGTTGAAATCACGCCAAAGCCAAGAATTCTAATTCTAACACCAGATTCGAATAATTTGAGATAGACTAATAAGAGTACTGTGGATAGATGTCATGTCAACAAGAAACAAATTAGCGCTATAGAAGTTGCGAAGAGCAGAGAAGAGAGAGAGAGAGAGAGACAGACAGACAGACAGACAGACAGACAGACAGACAGAGACAGAGACAGACAGAGACAGACACAGACAGAAACACAGACAGATAGAGACAGGGAATAAGAAAGAGGGACAGAGAAAGGATAGAGAGAGACACAAGATTCGCAGCAGGACAGAAAATAAGGCGGAATTTTGCGTAATTTATCTTTGCAGACTGGAATAACAATTAGCATCCGACTGTTTTTATTTTCATCCCTGTGTGTGGTCGATTGGGGTGGTTACGTAACCTGACCTTCGGTGACCTCTAAAAACCTTCGAAGCGTTGCAAATTATGCCACCTATCGACTGCGCATGTAACCGTCCTAAATTCCTAATCTTCAGTTGCTAGGCCTATAGCTTCCGTTGCTATGGATACCAGCTGCATTCCCTTTTATTTAATTCCCTTTCACCATCACCATGGTCGCCGTCGTCATCATCATCGTCATCGTCATCTTCGTCATCTACCATATATATATATATATATATATATATATCGGTATATATATACCCCCCCAAATCAGACAAACTTTAAGTTTTTAATGTGTTTTTTAACATTTTCAAAGTTTTTAAAGATTTATACCCCCCAATCACATTATACCCCCAAATCAAATTCCTGGCTACGCCCCTGTCATCTAAGCCATCGTCATCGTCATCATCATAATCATCATCATCATCAGCAGCAGCAGCAGCAGCATCGCAGAGTGGCTATGGTAAGATTTTTGGATTACTAACGATGGTCTGCTGACGACATCTGTCGACCGGTAGCGATGAAAGAGGTTTCTGCGAATGTCGCCGAACGGATCGTATTTCTTGTTCTTGCGCCAGTGACCATGGGTGGCAGCGATTATGTAGCCAACCTCTGAAACCAGACACCGTTCCAACTTCCTCTCACGCGCGGCCATAGCGTAGGCCGGCAACCTAGGCCTCGGGTATATTGGCGCCCATGACATGTCTTGGGAGAGATCAGAAACTGGAATCAGCAGGTTAACCCCTTAACTGGGGATCCCGGATATATCCGTCCATTTTACATTGAGTTACAGTTAAATACACGGTTAAGGGGTTAATGAGTTACTTTAATTTGCCAAAATCAAGACGAAAGAATGAATCCACAAATGCGTTTTCTTGTTTTTACCGATGCGAACTGGTCTATGATCACGTGCTTTAAGATTTATACCCCCTTTCCCAAAATCACATTATACCCCCAAATCAAATTCCTGGCTAAGCCCCTGTTATCTACGTCATCATCATCATCATCATCATCATCATCATCATCATCATCATCATCATCATCATCGTCGTCGTCGTCGTCGTCGTCGTTTTCTCAAGTCAGTTTTCTCAAGTGTTTTCTCTTTCGACGCTGAGTGGAGAGTAAAGGTCACAGACTTTTTGAAATTAAGAGTAGCTCTGTCCCACGAGTCCCATGGGATGGGACGGAACAGTGCTATCCCATCCCATCCCATCCCATCCCATCCCATCCCATCCCATCCCATCCCATCCCATCCCATCCCATCCCATGGGACGAATCCCATGGAATTCCCATGGGACGTCCCGTTCCATGGACAAGTCTGCAAGTAACCCTATTGCTTTCGAGGATTGGGTTGGGTCTGGATCATAATCGGCTGGGTTTTAAAACAATGGAGCAGGTCTCAGTCAAACATCGTTATAATTATAACACGGACTTGTACGGGATGAGAAGGGGCGGAAGATGGCAGGGTGGGTTACGCGCTGGAGCGGCAGGCTGACAGAGCGAGGTCCAAGCAGTGGCGGCTCCAGGATTTGGCAAATGGGGGGCCGTTGGGGTGGCAACTTCTAATCATGGGGGGGCAACCATTTGTTGGTATGCATATAGCATTAAGTATAGGGTCCCAACAGGGGGCACTGGAGGGCCAGGCACTCAATAGGGGGGCACGGGCCTCCCTGGCTCCTCCGGTGGAGCCGCCACTGGGTCCAAGCCCCGTTAGCGCCCCTGGTGGTTTTCACATTGACAGTAATGCCTTCTCCTAAGCCATTTAAAAATCATGCTACAATGTAGTTTCGCCTACCTGCGAGTTGTTCCAAGCGTTCTGGCGACCTGGCCATCTTGCATCGCGTTCCTTCGCAGGCGATCTTCTCCACCGTTCTGTCGCACGGTTTGCCCCCGTTCAGGACGGGGCGAACTACGCGGCGGGTGCGCTGTTTAACCCCCGGACCACAGACGGCGCTGCACGCGCCCCAGTCGCTCCATTTCGCCGACACGGCACAATCGACGGCTGTTCAACACATGCAGTAAAAGGGTTAATCTTGTTGCGTCTATTTAGCCAAAGACGCATCCGTCAAAAAGACGATGGGGAGTCTAGGGAAAAAACTTCAGTTTATTGGAAGAAAGATTTATATTTATTACAGAGAAATAGCTCTCTTCTCCTGCTGCCTCTCCTTTTAGCAAGTAAGTAAGTAAAATCTCGCCGGTAATACTTTTCTACATCGTCAAATATTGATTTGACACAGCAGGGCCTTCTTCAGCTTGATTTTTAAACAGACATATTAAATGCTATTACATTTTTACTGAGTAAAATGGCGACCCAATGCTTAGAAACAAAATAGAACTTATTGTTCAGCCATAGGCCTATATTCGCCTGTTGGGTCTATTAAAATTGAACGTATTTTACAGTTAAAATTATTATACTTAATTTAAAAAATGAAATTGGAAAAGTTTCTGAATATTGTTTCAACTATAATAATTATAATTAATATTTTCAAACGAAGCATTAATTTTGACATTGGAAAGTCGACAAGATGACGGGGGTCGGGGGGTTAACGCGTTGTGACGTCATATTTGAGGGTCTGACTTTTTGTGACGACGTGTGACGAGGAGAGGGGGTAAAAAAAACTGCCAAAATCGGGCGACGTCATTTATGGACGGCCCCAAAGGCACACCGTCAAGTCGGTTGGTCTGCATTCTGAGTAAAACCAAGATCTGGCGACACAAATAAATTATCACTGATTAGGTGCGGTAGTACTCTTGCCTTCCTTTGTTTTTCCTCACCGGCAGTCAAATTCCGCCCCGAGCGATGCAGTCTAATTAAGAAGCAATGATTTCGGAACCGGTCACCAGGTGTCGTATCGGGCGGAATATAAATCTCATCACGCGTAACGAATCGGCGGTATAACTTTAAACAAGTGACGCACTTATTAGAACTAGGGCGAAGCCAGGAGAGTCAGAGAGTGCAACATCGTCACCACAAGCACCCGGGTCGGAAGTATTTCGGAGTCTTTGCACTCAAATGCCTCGTGAAATGAGTAATCTAAGCAGACCTCAATACTGAACAGCGAATTGAGTCATCGCTTAAGTAAGTAAGCAGTCGTGGGGTCTATAATAAGTAGCGCTGGCTTTAGCCTTTTCTCGTAGATCGGCAAAGGAAATAGTGCATAATGAAGTCACGTAATAATAATAATAATAATAATAATAATAATAATAATAATAATAATAATAATAATAATAATAATAATAATAATAATAATAATAATAATAATAATAATAATAATAAATAATAATAATAATAAAGCTTGATTTCAAGTGGTGTTTAGAAGGCTGATTTAATTTTACTTGTTCTCAAAATTCAATAATGCAGTTCTCCTAAATAACTATTCTGTTAAATCCATTTATTGTATCGAATTTCAAAGTTTAGGCCTACTGCCATTTTGTCTAAACTAAAATACAAGCTGACTGTAAAAGCGGCGAATTGGCGGCGATCTGCTACAAAACTTGGGGGTGTCTGTCCACTGTCCGGACTTCCCGTGGGGTAGACCACTCCCCCTCCTTCCTTTCTAACGGCGATCGGTATCCCCGCACATTTCTTAAAGTTTTAGAAGTCAGTAAGTGAGTTTTAGTGCATTTTGGACACAAATCATGCCCATTAATTAGGCCTATAAATTGTGTTTTTGTTGTATATAAAACCTGTCATACAATGGACAAGATATCTTAAGGGGTCGTATCATATACTGTATCTCAAACAACTTACTAACTTTTTTTAATGTCTGTCGTTCTCGTACAGTCGTTGGCGCTATTGTGCAGTATGAAATGGTAGGGTGGTGCTCCATTTCGAGCGCCATAGATCAAAATAGAGGCGACCATTAACCCCTTAACTGGGGATCCCGGATATATCCGTCCATTTTTTTTACATTGAGTTACAGTTAAATACACGGTAAAGGGATTAATGATTATTCTTACACGGTTTGAAGAATTAAAGATGGGGACAAACGAAAATGTGGTTTCCTTAGGAGAATTTTTTCAATTCGCTGAATTGTTTACATATCTATAGTCTATACCTGCATTGCTCAATAGGCTTCCGTTGGTTATGTCACATGGGCCTACATTGTTGCTAACAGCCAGACTTGAGGCATCTCTTGTAGATGCTAAAATTGCAGCGATTATGTGGGGGCATGAAGCAACTATTGGACACCCCTTGGCTCAAACCTGGGGGCGTCCTGCCACCCCCGACACCGCCAGCATCGCCGCCAATGCTACTGTTATAGCAAGCGTTAGACATATCACCACTAGACAAAACGTTTGTATATCTCTTGAATCTTGCTTGCCTAATATCTTGTCATTTCCATTTTCACGCAATCACACAAAAACGATATTTCAAGAAATGATTTTCACCCATCCCCCAACAACACCCACTCCGATTTATATAGCGCCACACTTTAGTAATTCGACGTCTTACGTTTACAGAAGCGTCTGTAGTCTTCGCAACAATCGCCGAGATCGAGACACGCGGAGTCGCAGAAGCAGCTCTTGATGATGGAGTCGCCTTTCGCCTTTTCTTCTTCCTCCTCCTCCTCCTCCTCCTCTTTACCCGCCAGACTACTGTGAACATCGTCTCGCGGTCCCCCGATGCTGATGTAGTCCAGCCTGGTGGATCGACACGTGTTGTTCCTTCCCTGACAGCAGAAGCCTCGGCCCTTGCAGCCGTCGTCGCGACCGCCCGACGCCGCTGCGATCGAAGACCCGACCACCGCAGCAGCAGCGACCAGGAGGATCGCGGTCATCGGCGGGAACCCCATCGAACCCCCCTGCAGCAGAGCGGCGACGACGGACGACGGTTTCCAGTTGAGACGGTTGTCCCTTCCTCTTCCTCCTCTTCCTCCTCCAGGTGCAACTTCGGAGTTATTGTCCGTTGGAGTTATTCCACTCCGTGTGGCGCGGGTTTTTTGGACTCTAGTCGACAAGACCTTCTGGTAAACCAATTGAATCGCCTCTCTCTCTCTCTCTCTCTCTCTCTCTGTCTGTCTGTCTGTCTGTCTGTCTGTCTGTCTGTCTGTCTCCTCTGTCTGTCCCTTCTGTCTGTCTCTCCTTCTCTGTCTGTCTGTCTGTCTGTCTGTCTGTCAGTCTGTCTGTCTGTCTGTCTGTCTGTCTGTCTGTCTGTCTGTCTGTCTGTCTGTCTGTCTGTCTGTCTCTCAGTCTCTCTTAGCAGCTGTCATTCGTTCGCAGTTGACGTCAAGCAGGGCGAATGAATTTAGAAGCAGCGACTTGACGAATCAGTTCAGGCAACAGAGAAAGTAAGGGGAGGAATAGAGGGAGGGAGGGATGGAAGAAGGGAGGGAGGGAGGGAGGGAGAATGTGGGAAAGGGAAAGAGGGAGAAGAGGGTCCCCGACGACTATACCACGATTACACGATTAGTGTTCTAACAGACCGTTATTTAACATGTTACGTTCTATCGGAAGACAGTTCTCCAGCAGCGGATAAGAAGCAGAATATTCGAAATTTTGCAAATGGTCCCCATCACGTTCCCCCTCCTTCCTCTTCCCCCATTTGATGTCTATTTCTATATCTTACTTGCCTATCCACAGTGGCGGCTCCAGGATTTGGCAATTGGGCGGAGACGCTGGGGTGGCAACTTCTAAGCATATGGGGCCAACCATCTGTTGATAGGTATGTACTAGTAAGTATAGGGTCCCAACAGGAAGGCCACTGGGGGAGGGGGGGTTCAGGTATTCAATAGGGGGCACCAGCCCAACGCAACTATCCTATGTGGAGCCGCCACTACTTATCATACTGTACAAAACTAAACGCCAATTTGAAATTCTCTCTCTTCGGTTAAGTGCTCAGTTTATTGTCTCACGCTGACTCTCTCCAGACTGATCCGATCCAATGCACAGTCTAAACAATCCTCGTTTAGACTTAAGTTGTTTTGCTTTCCAAGTCAAACCATCGCACATCACTGCAGACGGAAGAAGATATGAGCTGCGAATTTCGGTATGTTTCTACGTTTCGAATAGAAATAGAAGAGAGGCTAAACGTATTCTACATTACATTATGCAGGGTGGCGCAAAAACCGGACTAGCGACAGTAGGCTTGACATTTAATAATACGGTCCGGTTTTTTGCGCCACCCTGTAGTGCGTTACTGACGAACGGTTTCTCTCCACGGCGATCGGCCATTGGCCATCTGAATCCGCCGCCATCTAGCGAATGGCGTTAGAAGCACGACGGTCATCTACCGCCATCTAGCGAATGTCGTTAGAAGACCGGTGTCTAAAACGAAGCGGCTACGAGTCATCATTCCTTCATAATCAGTGTTTTATCCAGACTCCAGGCCGTTGCGGGGAAATTGAGGCTTTCCGGGGGGAAATCGACTTGGTTGGAGGGGAAAAGACACGGTTCAATGCAAAATTTGTGTAAGTGCTGGGATTTTTTTGGAGGGGGGATTTTGAGGTTGTTTTATGGGGGGGGGGGATCTTCCCTCCTAACAGGCCTGTATAAAACACTGCCTTCATTTATCCTTCATTCATCCTTCCCTCATTCATTCTTCTTCAGTCATCTTTCCTTCATTCATCCTTTTTTCATTCATCCTTCCCTCGCTCATTCTTCATTCATCCTTTTTTCATTCATCTTTCTTTCAGTCATTTTTTGCTCATTCATCCTTCCCGCACTCATCCTTCCCTCATTCATCCTGCCTTCACTCATCTTTCCCTCATTCATCCTTCCTTCATTCATCCTTCCTGATCGATCGCTGTCTTTACAGTGACAATCGTGCCTCAGCGCAGTGGACTAAACCTCCTGCAAAAAGAATTAACTAATCCCAGGTAATTTTTCTTCTGTGACGATGAGCGCGGTTGATGAATGGACGGGTGACAGGGGTAGAAAGGGCGGCGATGGGGTCAATTAATAGGGTCCCTTCCCCTTCTTCTTCTTCTTTTTCGTGTGTTTTCTGCCTAACCGAATATTGATTGGGGATGAATTATTCCTTTCTCTCTGCGTCCCGCCATTCCGCTTGCCAGAATCAATCTTCGCTCAAATACAAAGGCGCCTCATAAATCGTTTGAAGAAATTTAATACATTATCTCCGTTGGTCCCGGACTCCCGTTGTATGGCCAACAGCTGTGGCGATCCTGCAATGCTGGTCTGAAAATTGTCTCGGACTGGTCGAATGTGTTCTCAGTATTCAAGTACTCAGAAATACTTGACGAAGATGCGTGCGTGAAAGATAGTCAGAGCAGAGATGTGTTCATGGGTTGGGTTAAGCCGTGGGTTGGGTTGGGGCAGACTTGTCCGTACATGCATTTATGGTGGGTTGGGTCAGAAAATAAGTCATGGTTTAAGAAACTGCAACGTATTACGGTTTGAAAACTGGATGCCAACTAATTGGGGTTGTCCTTTATTTAGGACTACTAACGCTATGCAGTCGTCCAAAATAATATGGCTTAATTTAATATTATAGACGAGTCCACTTCTTATTCATCATCATCGTCGTCATCATCATCATCATCATCGTCGTCGTCGTCGTCATCATCATCATCATCATCATCGTCACCACCACCACCACCATCATCATCATCATAGTCGTCACCACCATCATCATCATCATCATCATCGCCCAGGTTCTTTCACTTCGCAAGGACCCTTCTGGCGACGACAGCCTTTGCGACCTCTCCTCTGCCTCTCTCTGTCTTGCTTCTGTCTATCTCTGTCTCTGTCTCTCCGCGCCTCTCTCTCTCTCTCTCTCTCTCTCTCTCTCTCTCTCTCTCTCTCTCTCTCTCTCTCTCTCTCTCTCAGCAGGGACTAAATTCGAAGCACTCCGATTGTGTTGCCGCCGAAACCGAAAATAAAAGCACAGACAGGAAGTCGAAAGTAATCGGAGGACGAATGGACGGTCAGTCAGTCAGTCAGTCACTCCTTCGTCTGGAACAACCGCCGAGTGACGAAGAGAAATTCACTCAACGTGACTCGACGCAGTTCCGTTCGATCGCATCTTCCTCCTCCTCCTCTTCCACCTTCTCCTCCTTCTCCTCCTCCGCCGATCATTTCGAGATGGTCTGTGACGCCGTCGACGACCAAATGTCGCTTCCTTCCGGTCGCTTCCGGTCTCTTCCGGTCGACTTGATTGGTTTTATTTTCAGATCGACAGGAAGTGACGTATAGAACGAAACCCAGACGCTTCGAAAGACGACGACGACGACAAACAAATGACGTCACGGTTGGGCATGAGTCATTTATGACGAGAAGCAGACGACAGACACGCAGACTGAGAAAGACACAGATAGACACAGATAACATAGACAGACAGACAGATGAAGACAGACAGACAGACAGATAGACAGACAGATAGATGAAGCAAACACAAGAGTTTATGTGATAAGACAGACTGTTTTTAGATATTGCTTATCGCTGTTCTCTGAACGATGCTCTTGCTATGTTCTGTTGTCCGTCCACGAATCTCTTTAATTCAATTCCAAAATGCTGGAATGGATTTAAACGTAGATGGGGTCAGAACCGCCTGCGATTTTTAAAAAAATCTGAAAGCATTTCTCGTCAAAATCAATTGATCTAAACGAGGAGGACGTTTTATAAAAAAAAGACCGAAACCAGTAGCAGTAGTCAAAGGCAGACATCGTCTGCGACGCCGCGATTACTCCACCCGGTGCGCTTTGCTCTTTGCCGGCTCGGCGCCGACAGGTACGTTGACGCAGGTGAGGCGGGCACTCTCAGCTCCGTTTCCTATAAAGAGCGCCACCCAGCGACCAAAGGGAACCAGTCTCCGAAAGCGCGGAACCAGACGAAGTCGGTTATTGAAATTAATCGGACACGAACAAAAAAATAAAAGAGAGAGAATCTTCTAATTTCAAACTCGAGGAAAGAAAACGGAAATTCAAAAACCGACAACAGTTTTCTAGCGCGATATTTTTGATATTTTGATATCTTGTCTGAGAACTCAGCGTCTAGTCTTGTTTGTCAGCGGCTGAAAGAGAGAGAGAGAGAGAGAGAGAGAGAGAGAGAGATCAGTGGCCGAACTAAGCGGCTGAAAGTCGAATTCAGTCGCTGGTCAGACTTCTGGTGACGTAATTGGTCGCTTCTCATCATACATAACATATATACTCGGATGCGAAACGGATTTTTATAGCGCATTCTGATTTTAAGCAAATAACATCAAAGTAAGTTCCATGCATCTTCACAAATTCGCGTAATTGCTATTAATATTAAAACCGGGAATCAATCGAGATTAGGCAATGTGACTCTTCTTCTCTACTTTCCCACTTTCTTATTATCATAGTAAACGCAGGTGCATTTCGCCAGGTGAGTGAGTAAGTTTGTAGGTGAGTAAGATCAACCAAATTTTGACCCCGTTTTCAGCAATGAGTATTGAATAAATAATTTTAACGAAATAAAAATAAATTCTACTATCAAAATGCTTCTGCTCTTCGTGCAAAAAATGTATATATATATATATATATTGATGAATGCAGTTTATTTTCGCTTAATATAGGCCTATCATTTATAATTATAATTAGGCCTATATATAATTATATTATAGTTAATATTATATATATATAATTATATATTATATATATTATATATATATATTATTTATATATTTATTTATTTATAATTATCGTTCGGCTTTCGCTACGACGACACATTAGCAAAACAAATATTTACAGTACTTTGCGGTACTTTATAACCGAGTATACATTACAAACGAGTATAGTCTACGATATAACGTAGTTCTACTTCTACTGTAGCTCTTGTTCCTTAAGAATCTATCCTCTTTCACAGATTGCCTCATTTAAAAGACGTATATATATACAGTATATGACACATAAAGAAGAATAATATATATACACACATATATAATATTATATATATATAATATTATATATATATATATATATATATATATATATATATATATTAAAAGATTGTTCTTACTCCTCCAGGGTTCAAAATCTTAGGAGGAGAAACAACCGATATAGAAGGAACCTAGAACCATCCGTCTATCCATCCATCCATCCATCCATCCATCCATCCATCCATCCATCCGTCCATCCTCTCCAGGCGATCCACCGGTAAGATGGAAAAGGGAAAACCGTCGACTACGACGACCGAAGGACGGAGTCATTCCCGCCAGTCGGTGCCCAAGGTCCTCTCGACCGGAAGGAAGAAGCCGGACCTGCGCTGTCGTCCCCCTGGGTTCGCCCCTCACGTCGTCGACCACGTCCTGTCTCGCGAGCTGGACGAGCTGCGCCACATGTCGATCGGGTCGCCGGTCCCGACCCCGAGGCCGGACGACGACCCCCTGGTCATGACCTTGACCCCGTCGAACTCCACCGCCAGGCCCGGCACCTCCTCCTCCTCCTTCTCTTCCTCCTCCTCTTCCTCCTCCTCCGCATTTCCGCTGATCAGGGTCGACGGCTGCGATGGCGGCAGCCTCGTTTCCAATCCTGCTCCTCCTCCTGCTCCTCCTTCTTCTCCCACTCCTTCTTCTTCTTCTTCTGCTCCTCCGACCGGAAGTGGTGGCGACGACGACGGCGACGGCAACGGCGGCGGCGGTCGTGACGTCATGAGCAGGGGCGTCGCGGCGGCGGCGCGACGCAATTCCGACACCCTGGCGACGCCGTGTCACGTGCCGAGGTCGACGGGGTCAAAGGTCGTTCGGTACACCTTCGGCGGATCGGAGGACGCAGCCAGCGACTGATACAAACAGCGGAACAGAGACAGAGAGAAAGAGAAGGAGAGAGATAGAGGAGGTGGAGAAGGTGGAGGAGGTGGAGGGAGACAGAAATGGAGAGAACCTCCAGGAGAGAGAGAGAGAGAGAGAGAGAGAGAGAGCAAGAGATTGAGGGAGGGAGAGGGACAGAGAGAGAGAGAGAGAGAGAAATATATACTTGAGATTATAATTTTAACATAATCTAACTATTTAACATTATTGTTTCTATATTATTGACTTCGGCTAATGGTCCTACGTTTGTTGTTAGTGTTGTTAAAACAGAACAAATCTTCAAAATAAATCCAATCCCGGTCGAGTTTAGGATGACTTTAACGTTCGACCATTGCTATTAAAACCCTCCCCCATGATGCCCTAAAGATAGAATAATAGATCGATTAATTACGTTTTATCCGCTTTACTGTATTACGAACTTGAAATCTTACATTACGTTCTTCACGACCTGCTGTACACTGCGATATGCAGCATGCTGCTTCTGTTGTCCCGCACGGCGCCATATAAATTTTTGACGATTTTCCCTATCTGTGTTCAGTTGTTACGTGAATAAATATTTTTAAAGTCGAAAGCGATCGCGTGGTTATGTTACGGTAGGTTACCATGCACAAGTTGCAAATTCTTGTTTTAACCCCTTAACTGCCGATCCCTGATATATCCGCTCATTTTACATTAAATAGTTACAGTTAAATACACGGTTAAGGGGTTAATACGACATTTTGCCGGCTTATATGTTTACATTCGGCTATGAACGAATAAAAAGATGGATTACTGTACATCTAAATCCCAGTCGTCTGCGTTCCTCTCCCTCTCCCTTCCTGTCTGTCTGTCCGTCTGTCTGTCTGTCTGTCTGCCTATGCAGGGTTCCGTGCCAAACGCTACCGCGTTGGGAGGTATTGGATATATAACGTATACACTGTACCTGGAATACCTGGAATATAGCGTATTCGATTTTATAGACCCGCTATAAGTGCGTTATAACGAAGTTCTGCTACATGTACTGTAGTCGAGTCGAATTTACGTAGAAAACACTGGAATGGCATAGGTATACAGAGACAAAGGCGACAGGATATGCAAAGAGAGAGAGAGAGAGAGAGAGAGAGAGAGAGAGAGAGAGAGAGAGACAGACAGACAGACAGACAGACAGGCAGACAGACAGACAGACAGGCAGACAGACACGTAGGGACGCACAAAGCCAATCGAGTTTCGTCTAAAGTCTAAACTCTTATCATGAAACGTCTTTGTTGCAGTCCACTGCGCAGGGTCGGTCCCAAAAGATAATATTACTAATATGCCACAAGAAATCCTCCTTTTCGCCGACCGGTAACAAATGGACGGGGAGAAGAAGAAGATGGAGGAGAAAGAGGAGGAGGAGGAGGAGGAGGAAGAGGAGAAAGAGGAAAGGAAGAAGAAGATGAGGAAGATGTGAAGAAGAAGCAGGAGAAAGAGGAGGAGGAGGAGGAGATGATGAAAGACTCAAAAACTAAAAGCAAAAACGAACGACGTTGGACGACGACTCAGAGACGAAAACGAAAACGAAAATGACAGATGGGAGGAAGAGAGAGAGAGAGAGAGAGGCAAAAGAAGGCCATGAAACGAGGAATGGAGGAGGGAAGCAGACTGACGGACAGTTAACAAATCGCTACATATTGGTTTCAGAGTCTACGAAGATTATGTAAATAATACAAGCCTATTAATTACTTAGGAACCAGAAAACATATACTGCGCCTGCCCCTCCCAAAAGAGGAGAGAGAGAGAGAGAGAGAGACAGAGACAGAGACAGAGACAGAGAGACAGAGGCAGAGGCAGAGACGGAGATAGAGACGGAGACAGAGACAGAGACACAAACAGCAGAGTCAGTCAGAGAAAGAGGGAGAGATAGAGACAGGGATGGAGAGAGGGAAAGAGGGGAGAGAAGAGGGAGAGAGACAGAGATAAAGGGAAGGGATAAAGAGGGAGGGAGGGAGAGAGGAGAGAGAGAAAGAGAGAGAGAGAGAGGGAGGGAGAGAGAGAGAAAGAGACAGAAACAAAGAGACAGAGAGAAGAGGGAGAGAAAAGAGGAGTATGATATGGACTATGGAGGGAGGGTGATAGGGAAGAGAGAGAGAGACAGAGAGACAGAGAGACAGAGAGACAGAGAGACAGAGAGAAAACCAGTTTTAATGTATAAAACACAATAATATACCATTCACAGTACAAGAGGCAGATCATAATTTTGAAAGTACCATTAGCCATAGAGATCAATATAGGTTTTTCAAAGGCGGAAATGCAAATGCATTGTATTAATCTACCTGTATCATCGTAAAGCCCTTTATTACACTCATCGACTAACGAAGACCTTAACCCTAAAAACACGCACTCCTGTGGCTTCAGAACTGACGTATAATTAATTAAATCTTGTTATATTATAACCGAATCCATATGAATATAAGCCTGTACGTCACAGTCAGTCATGAAGGAGTCACCATGCGGTAATTGTATACTGTAGATGACGAGGAGGAAGCCAGTTGATTAGTCAAACACAAAGTAATATGCATGGATAATAATGGCATCAGTGGCGTAGTCAGGATTTCAGAGAAGGGGGGCGGCTTTGACATTTCCCATCCATTTTCCGGCGTAAAAGTCTTGACGAACATTATATATGAAAACATCATATATATATATATATATATATATATATATATATATATATATATATGATATGATATGATATATATATATATATAATTTGCTTATATGGCGCCAGTTGTAGTGTTCTAAGGGTATCAGGTTATCAATCGATGGCACTCTTGATCCATCCGCGAAAGATCAGGTCATTCCAGAGATCAGTCAGAGTGGCAAACAGAGACAGACATAATTAATATCAAAGAGTTACTACATGTAGAACTTCGTTATAGCGTAAACCTATTTAGCGGGCCTGTAAAATTCAGTGCTCTAGTCTATATCCTCATAATAATAATAATAATAATAATAATAACAACAATAATAATAATAATAATAATAATAATAATAATAATAATAATAATAATAATAATAATAATGTGATTTATATAGTGCTTCCTAGGAACGTTATATCCAATGCCGTCAAATACGGTAGCACATCACACGGTAAATTGTTATAACCGAGTAGGCCTAGACTGTACATTATTACTGAGTTCGTTATAACGAAGTTCTACTGTACATAACTGTGAAATTAATTCCTGGATTTTCCAGTTAAAAATAGTATCTGTGACGGATACGATATAGTAACACAAGAAGCGACCACTCTGACTTAGAGAAGACGATGACGTCAGGCCCTTAACAAGGTCGAAATGCTGACTCATCGTTTTCCCCGATCACGTGGGCTGCGATGACGTCAACACGAGCCAATTTTCACGCATGCGTTTTTATCGGATCTCTCGTGATATCACGTGACATGCGTCGGCCGACTTTAATGCTTCGTTTTTCACGAAGATCGCAGTGGCTTTGGATGTCTCCGCCCGGATATATATAAATCGTCTTCTGTGCTCAGTACTGCGTCTGATGCGATTAGGCGCTTGCTCGTAAACAGAATTTGTCTGATGAAAAGAAGACCGAAGCGGAAATCAATTTACAGGCGTGCAAACGGCACCCGACGAAATACGAATTTTAGATTGTTATTATTATTATTATTATTATTATTATTATTATTATTATTATTATTATTATTATTATTATTATTATTATTATTATTAGCACGGACATGAGCGGCTTTCTTATATAGCGAAGGTTATATATACAGAATATATATGTCTGCGTTTTCTTCACCCGATGCTATTATTCTCAGCGTGGGCTGGGTTTGGTGGGCGGGGTGTGGGTGGGTGGGAGGAGGAGGGAAGCGAAGGAGAGGACAGCAGCAGCAGCAGCAGCAACAGTCTCGGAAACGTTGCATCGGTTGTCATGGCAACAGTCGTCTTTGTCGCCTGCGGTTTGATGAAAAGATTCAGACGAGGAAAGGCTTAATAACTCTCTGCTTAAGAATTTCAGAGAGAAGGTATTAATATCTCAACAAGGCAGCGTATACAGTATATATTTAGACGTGCAAAAATATTCCACAGCAGAAACTGTATTTTGTCTCTCTCTCTCTCTCTCTCTCTCTCTCTCTCTCTCTCTCTCTCTCTCAAAAATAGACAACATATCTGGTGAGTTGTGGCGAATTCGTTCTGGACATGATCAAAAGAGTACAAACTATTGTAGCGAAACAGAGAAAACGATGTAATAATAATAATTGACAACACTTTGCAAGACATTGTACGCCCACATTATATTAATGCATAGCGTCCATTTCTTCTGAAGAAAGATACGAAGGCTGTAGAGTTTAGAAAGAGTCGAATGCAGAGCAGAAAAAATGATCAAAGGGTGTCAAAGACCAGGCTATGATTTGGCATAATGCCTTTGAAAATAATAACAGCTATGAGACATTGTTGCGTCGCAGAAATTACGAAAGGTCATCAGCCGTGCAAATAAAGATTCAAAATAAGGATACTGTATATTACACAGGGCATTGATGCAGAGACAATCAGGGTTTAATCTAGGCCGTTTCCGGGGGGATTGCCCTTTCCCCCTGGAAATTTCAAATTCCTCCCGGAAATTTTGGCATACTACATCAACTAACAGCATCCCTCTAGCTGACTTTCACCCCGGCCTTGTCAGTTCCACCCCCTCGCCCCCCGGAGTCCAGATTCTAGATTAAACACTGCAGAGAAGATATAGCTCCCATAATCCCATTAGATAGCTATTACTACTACTACTACTACTACTACTACTACTACTACTACTACTACTACTACTACTACTACTACTACTACTACTACTACTACTACTACTACTACTACTACTACTACTACTAATAATAATAATAATAATAATAATAATAATAATAATAATAACAGTAATAATAATAATAATAATAATAATTATTATTATTATTATTATAACTATATTCTAAGTGGTTTGGTATAGGATTTATCCTGCCTTGAAAAGCCACTATTGCCTTTTTGATAACGCTGGAACTTAATATACTGTACGCAAGCTTGCTGATTTCAGTCATAAGTGAAAGGCACAGCGGCAAACTTGGATGGAAAAGTGTGGACCCAACCCCCCAACCCCTACCTTTCCCTGTTTCTAACTTCGTCTCTCAAATATTGGAAAAGGAAGCTCGAGTCTATCAGCCTAATAGAAACTTACGTCTTATTAAAGAGACTATAATTCAATGAGAGATAACACAATGACGATGATGATGATGCTGATGATGATGATGTTATTGATGATGATGATGACGACGATGATGATGATGATGACGATGATGATGTTATTGATGATGATGATGATGATGATGATGATGTTATTGATGATGATGATGATGATGATGATGATGATGATGATGATGATGATGATGATGACGACGACGATGATGATGGTGATGATGTGATGTTTTAAACAGATATAGGCTAAAGTCATGAGAATGTGAGTGGGCGATAAAACGTCCAATTCGCACTAATGAAATAATATAGTTTGTTCGTTCGAACGATTTTACAATTTCCCCAAAGATCACATCGGTCGCTTTCAAGATACGCCCGGTGCTGCGCCATCTGTGTATCGGTCGATGTCTATTTACGCAGACCATGGGAAATCGGCGTTTCAATGCATTCCTATAATGAAACATTTGCGAGACGTTGCCATGACTACGGCGCCGCTGTGGAGAGACGAAGAACGCCGCGTTGCCAGGAGACGAATGACGTCACTCGTAGCGATAAAAGCGAACTTAATAATTATTAATTGAACAGCGAAGGCGACGGTCGACCATTTCGGAATATCAATTTCCATTAAATTTTAATTAAATACTACTGTATTTATTTTGAGACGCATCTCTCTCTCTCTCTCTCTCTCTCTCTCTCTCTCTCTCTCTCTCTCTGTACGTCTTTCTCTCTGTCTGTCCATGTGTATGTGTCTCTGTCTGTCTCTCTCCTGTAAATCTGTGGCCAGAGTGGCAGCACCAAGCATAGCCTACGTTCGTCAGTCTCTCAGCATCATTTTAAAAATGCAAAGATTGATTGATTGACTGACTGATTGATTGATTGATTAAATTGAATTGATGCAAGTAGCTTTCATGTCCTGGCTTTTAGAGTTAAGAAAATCAAGTAAGCCCGGACTACCTGCACCCCAAATGGTCCTCTACCAATGAGGTGGGGGAGAACTCAGCCCCTCTACCTCTTTACCCTCCCCTTACTCACCCCCCCCCCCATCCAACTACCCGGCACATTGAACACGGCGCATGACATCAAGCAAGAACTGTGTGGACTTGGATTTAATTCGAGACAAGCTACGCAATTAATTATGCAATCGACATTTCTGGTATGCGTTAATCCCTAGGCGGCGAGGGAGAGGGGGATGAGGTAGGGAAGAGGGTGGCGAACAGATGCCAATATCGTTGTTATTGTCCAATTTATTTATTATAATAATAATAAGAATTATTATTATTATTATTATTATTATTATTATTATTAGTAGTAGTAGTAGTAGTAGTAGTAGTAGTAGTAGTAGTAGTAGTAGTAGTAGTAGTACAGTAGTAATAGTAGTAGTAGTAGTAGTAGTACAGTAGTAATAGTAGTAGTAGTAGTAGTAGTAGTAGTTGTAGTAGTAGTAGTAGTAGTAGTAGTAGTAGTAGTAGTAGCAGTAGCAGCAGTAGTAGTAGTAGCAGTAGTAGTAGCAGTAGTAGCAGCAGTAGTAGTAGTAGTAGTAGTAGTAGTAGTAGTAGTAGTAGTAGTAGTAGTAGTAGTAGTAGTAGTAAGTGGTTTAGTAGGATTTATCCTGTGTTGAGAACCACTGTCGCCTGTACATCCCTCCATCGTCCTATTCTCGAGAATCAGTAGAATCGTTAGGCCTACTGTGTACTTCCATGCACGGCAGCGCCCATCAGATCCAAACAACTGGGATATATTCGTGTAGAGGAACTTTGTGATGTTGCTATTAAACAGGAGCACGTGACATCGTGTGTCCACCAATGAGAGTCCACGGTCCGCAAACCAAAGAAACTCTACTGGGTATCATTTAGCGCTTAATTTTAGCCGACTGTGTGCCAGTGTCAGAGGTTACGTTGTCGGTGGTCGGACTATAGGTAGACTCTTAATTTAGTTACTTGCGTACAAGTAAACAAGGACGTAGGCTTGATCGAAGATAAGAACAACTCGGCGATAAAGATACAGATAACGATTCCAGGTAGACGTCTAATCTTACCTTACAGGTACCTCGGACTTCCGGTGAGCTGACGTCCGGTGAGCAAGGCGCCGAGCAGAAAAACACGGGGGTAGGCGGGCGGTTGGGTGGGTGGGTGGGCTAGAGGTGGGAAATGTAGTGCCCTCACCTGTTCAACGACGCTCAGGTGGGTGGGTCGCGAACGTAGGTGTGTGTCGGCGAGCGCGACATCTTGCGTCGAGTTTTGTAATTGATAACGGACATGAAAGATCCAGGCCTCGGCATGATTTTGCATGCACAGGAAATGAAATGGAGGCTAAGGCATAGCTCGGTGCAACGGAAGATAATTATACGTACCTACTACCTGAAGAATGCAGTGATGACGACGACGACGACGATGATGATGATGATGATGATGATGGTGGTGGTGGTGGTGGTGATGATCATTATGATGCCGTTTATTGTGTGGAGCATGGTCAGTTACTGGAGGGAACATTGTTCAATAATATCAAAGATGTTATTGCAAAAATAACCAAGATTCGTTCTCTACATTGTCACATACATAGGCCCCTACAAGCTCGACCTCTGTCTTACTTAAATTACTTACTTACTTACTTACTATGCTACCATCTGCTTCTATAGGCTTGCAGTAATTGTCCAGCTGCTGCTTCTGTAGCGCCATCTTAGTGAATGTTCTTGACATCAGCCGATTGTAGCAGCTCCTTGATTCAAATAGAAAGTCCAATAATAATAATAATAATAATAATAATAATAATAATAATAATAATAATAATAATAATAATAATAATAATAATAATAATAATAATAATAATAATAATAATAATAATACCCGTACCCCTTCAACTACTCCGCCTCATGGAAGCACTATTTAAAGAACGATTGAGCTCACAAGAATAAGAAGCTACGTCTATGCTACTTTCCAAAGCGCTATATAAATTTACAAGATTTTACTTACTCCCCGCTTTTGCGCAAATCTCACGACCAGTCCCGGTCCGAATAGCAGGGGGGGTGCTCGAGTGGTTACGCCCATGCTAAGTATTCATTCAATCGAGTCTTCGCTAGGAGCGCATAGATATAAGTAGATATAATATGTTGTTTATACGGTATGTGCTCACCAGTGTGAGAAATGCGCGTCTATGGTAAAGATGGCCTTGTGGGTAAATAGCTATGCAAATCGTCGACAATAATATTATTGGCAAACTTAAATTCCTGAATTGATTTTCGCTCGGAATTCAGTCCGTAAAGCCCGGCAGAGATTCCGGGCCTGGATTTCGATTTGCTGTGTTATAGCTAAACCGGAAGCGGAATTCGTGGCCGAATTATTCCCAGCGGAAGTAAACTCGCTGTTCCGTTCTTCTGCCGTGATGCTCGAAAGCAGTGGCGGCTCCAGGATTTGGCATGTGGGGGGGCACGTTGGGGCGGAAACTTCTAAGCATGAGGGGAGCAACTATTTGTTGCTAGGCATGTAGCAGTAAGTATAGGGTCCCAACAGGAGGGCCGATGGGGTCCAGGCATTCGATAAGGGGGCACGGGCCCCCAATGTAGAGCTGCCACTGCTCGAAAGTTAACAGGTAAACTCAGGTGACTTGCAGGTGCAGGTTCCGATATCGATCTACGTGTTTTCTTAGCATCGTCTACGTGATTCCAGTAGACAATAAACAGTAGTTGTTTGCTATTGGACTACATAATGACGTCATTGTTGGATTCGTCAACAGGTAGATTTCCGTCGACAGAGGTCGTTCTAGGCAAATGCCTCCGACGCCGGAAGTGCGTAAAAGCCAAGACGTGAGCGACGTCACGAGCGAATACCGGAAGAATGCGCTCCGAAACCGGAAGGAGAACGACTGGTTCAGCCACGACGACACCGGAAGTAGAACGCCGCCGCCGTCGCGACAGACTTCCGGCGACGACGACGGTGCTGCAAGAACTTGGAACAGGTCGTTGGAGTCGGAGCAGTGGTTCCGTCATGACGTCAACGGAAGTTCGCCTTCTCCGCGGAACAGACCGGAACCGGAAATGAACGCCGACGACGACGGCGCAGGGACGAAGAAGGTCTTGTTCGTCGGAAGAGATCCGGCGCCGGACTGGTACAGGCACGGACCGGATGTACCCGATCCGCCATCTTTGGATACGAAATCCAAGCCTCGCTCTCGTCGAGGCGCCTGCTCCGAGGTCCGCCAGATGGCGTCGGACCCGAACGACTGGTTCCGGCACGACCATCATCACGACCGCCGCACGACCGTTTCCGGTTCGCGCGAACCGGTCAAGGTCACCGCGTCGACGGCGATGTGGGTCTTCGTCCCAGACGACGGTCGGGGTCCGGCGGAACTACTGGTTTCCACGACCCGACCCGGGTCGAGGCTGACCTGCCCGGAGGCGGACGAATACCATCGACGCGATAGACAGGGAACCAGCGCAGAGTGGTTTTCCCATGAGCACCCGCGCAACGGTACCACTTCCGGCGGAAGAAGAGGCGCGAACGTCCGCCGGCCCGACAGGTCCCGAAGAGGACGCGAATCGGAAGACTGGTTCAGTCATCACCATGACAACCGGAACTACGTCACGCCGACGCCGGTTGTCAGAGGCAACTCGCCGTTGACGCGAGAATTGATCGAAAGGGGTCGTGGCCGCGAGATCAAGCAGGTGTTTCGGATGGACGAGAACCTGCCGACGATCAAAGATTGCCCGCCGCCGCCGCCACCTGCTGTACCTGACGAGCTGGAGGAGTCCTCGTCTCCAGCCACAACTCACTCTTCCACGACCGATTCCAGTGACGTCACTTCCTGTGACGTCATACGGTAGTAACACGGACGATCGCTTACCGAGTAACGGTCGAATGGCACGACGTAAACGCTGGAAAGCGGCGCTAGAGCAATTCGATCACGTGACCAAGATCACAGCGAATCGAATCGACGAACAATAATTATAATGATTCGTTCAATGTACAATTCTTTGGTTCTTTATAATCCCGCGCCAGTGTTTTATACAGGCCTGTTAGGGGGGAGGGAGACAAAGCCCCAAAGCCTCAACATTTACCCCCCCCCCACACACACACAAAATCTCGGCAATTACACAAATTTTGCATTGAACTGTGTGCCTTCCCCTCCAGTCAAGTCAATTTCCTCGCCCCCGCCCCAAAGGCCTCAACCCCCCCCCCAAAGCCCGGAGTCTGGATAAAACACTGTCCCGCGCAGTTGGATACATAGCGACATTGCACTCAATGGTTCCATAGTACACTTATCGGTCTTTCGCTATTATTACGAATACATTGCATAAGGTCTGTAGAATTTCTTTAAAAAATTTGCTTCTGTTGTCTTCGCTTTTTCGACAAAGTGGACTACAATGTAACTTCGTTATAACGTACTTAGCGGGTCTGTAGAATTTAGTGCATAATATCCGAGGTGCGTTAATTGTAGGCCTATCCATTACCGTCCAATACGGTAGCGCATCACAAGGGACCGTACATTGCGGTGCGTTAAAACCGAGTATACAGTAGGCCATAACCGTGTTCGTTATAAGAGATGAACTAGTCACTTGATATGAGCTGTAATCTATCATGGGATGCGTAGGCTATAGGGCCTACCCAAGCGCTCTTGTCTTTGGACATTTTTGCCATGCTTTTTGCGCTATATAAATTGTCTAGTTAATCATAATTAATAATAATGATGATGATGATGATGATGATAATAATAATAATAATAATAATAATAATAATAATAATAATAATAATAATAATAATAATAATAATAATAATATTATATTATATTGGATATATACCGAAAAACGACGTCTTCAACAACAAATCCATTGATATCTGCAATTATTATTGCTAAGAAGAAACCCACCCTGTCAGGTTTTCTTCAGGATTTGTAGCTCAAGGAGTCACAGCCACTAGAGGGAATGATGGATTGTCTGTCTGTCAATATATATATATATATATATATATATATATATATATATATATATATATATATATAGAGAGAGAGAGAGAGAGAGAGAGAGAGAGAGAGATTTTCTGCTATATATATATATATATATATATATATATATATATATATATATATATATATATATATATATATAGTGTGGAAGCTGCAGAACCTATGGGATTGAGGGTGAACATATAGAAAAACAAGAACAATGGTATTTGGACAGCAAGAAGAGGACACGGTAAACATAACAGTAAATGGAGATAAAATCGAACACCTAAGAGAATTCGAATACCTTGGAAGCCTGCTGACATGGGATAACGACTGCGGCCAGGAGATGAAAAGAAGAATAACAAAAGCAACAGGGGCAGTGAAAGGGTTTTAAACAATATGGAAAAGCAAGGTCATGAAAGTCGAGACAAAACTGGAAATACTAAGAACGTGCATTTTTAGTGTATTAATATATGCATCGGTGCTGGACCATAAAGAAGAGGGGCAAAGACCGACTACTAGCCTTTGAAATGAAATGCTATAGGAGAATTTTCAACATCCATTTGTATGTATATATATATATATATATATATATATATATATATATCAGATGGCAACAGAAAATAAAGAACACAGCGATACGAGAAAGAACTAAGAACAAAACAAACATTGTGCAAGTATTGATACGGAGAAAAATGAACTTCTTTGGGCCGCACATACATATGCACAGAGGCGTAGCGAAGAGGGGCAGGTGGGGGCACATGGCCCCGGCGCCGATGTGAGGGGGCGCCAAAATCGGTTTTTTGGGGGTAAGTTAAACAGTCAAATACATAATAAATAAGAAGAAAGAAGTGTGACGACCTTTTTTGCTCTTCAGGAGTATAAGGAGAGGGGCGTCGTAGAGAATTGAGGGGCGCCGAGAGAACGACGTGACCTTTTTTTGCTCGTCAGCAGTGTTGGGGGCGCCAACGGTACACTTTGCCCCCGGGCGCCGGATACCCTAGCTACGCCTATGCATATGCAGGATGAAGGACAATAGACTGGTGAAGAATACCATGCTGGGAACAATGGATGGAGAAAATCGAAGAGGGAGACCGAGAAGAGAGTGGTTGGATGATGTCGAGGAATGGGGGAACAATGGAACATGGAGCTGCACACACTGATCAGAGCGACGCAGGACCGAGAAAGATGGAGACAAATTGTGAATCAGGCTGTCGACACCTACGGGTACAGCACCCACGGAGCTGGATGATGATGATGCTGCTGCTGCTGCTTCTGATGATGATGACGCTGATGGTGGTGGTGATTATGATATGCGAATCTCTTTGTCTGTCTGTCTGTCTGTCTGTCTGTCTGTCTCTGTTTCCGTCTCTGCCTGTCCGTCACTCTCTCTTGCCATGTCCTCCTCAGGTTCTGTAACTTATAATGGGTCACTGCCACTGGAGAGAAATACGGACTATCTGTCTGTCTGTCTGTCTGTCTGTCTGTCTGTGTCTGTCTGTCTGTGTCTGTCTGCGTGACTGTGCGTGTATTATTATCGGGTGGCTTTTGTAAATGGCGAAAGATTAGCTTCACGCCTCTTTAGAACGACCTCTACCGACGCAAAGCACAAAGCAGCAGCAGCAGTAGCAGCAGCAGCAGCAGCAGCAGCAGCAGCCCCCGATGGAAACAGACCCCGAGCGCAGTCCGGCGTTCAACTGCGTCGGCGGTCGACCGATCGAGAGCCTTAGAGCGTCGAAGGTGAAATACGACGACTCGTTCGGTCCTCGACCGCGCAGCGCACCATCGATGCGTCCAATTAGACTCCAGCCGCCATTATTATTATTGGCATTTTCACCACTCGACAGGTAAAACTCTCTCGCGCCTACACGGCGGACTGGGAAAAAAACGGCCCACCTCCGAAAGCCAAACATCAAACGCAATCGCGCGTCTCCCATGCACCCACCCACCCACCCACCCACCAACCCCCACCGTCATTTCGATAATACTGTATTAGTCAACGTCCAGAATAGACTCCATATAATATCGCGTTTAGAGTTGGGAAGTCCACCAAGCAGAATGTGGAGGTCTACATCCAGAGCGCTTCATTTTATTTAGAGACGCCGCGTGCATTTCAATTTAAGCCCGAAGGTTGCTTTTATCGGCAATCGAATTTTTATTCGTTCGCTTTCGAGTGGTCCATTTGAATCAGATTTTAAATTATTGACTCGAATGTATCGACCCACAGCAGGGCTATTTTGGCCCAAGGCAAGATAAGCGACTATACGACCATTCGAGGCAGTGGCGGCTCCAACGGGGGGGGCGTGCCCCCTATTGAGTGCCTGGCCCCCAACAGGAGGGCCAGGCACTCGACATTTTCGGATGGGGGAGGGGGAGTATCCGACAAACAAAAAAAGCTACTCAAAAAGTCGTTCCCACATTCGCTTACGTAGGCCAATTACCTACCCTCTCCCCCGCAAAAAATTTCTCAACGGTTTTGCACAAATGCCACGACCGGTCAGTGGCGCCTTCTCATATGGGGGCCCCGTGCCCCCTATTGAATTCCCGCCCCCCTGTTGGGACCGTATGCTTACTACTGCATACCTATCAACAAATGGTTGGCCCCCATGCTTAGAAGTTACCATTCCAACCGCCCGCACCCCACCCACCCCGTTGCCAAATCCCGGAGACGCCACTGCGACCGGTTCCAGCCAAAATAGGCCTACTACTCCAATGACCACAGGACCAGGGTGCGATTTGTGACCTGGAGCAGTGGGGGGATATGTCGAGCTTGGGGGGGATGTAGTTGTTGGGGAAGTGTAGCAGTGGGGGATGTAGTGGTGGGGATGTAGCAGTAGGGGATGCAGTTTGGCAGTGGGGGGATCCCCTTCCCCTCTACAAATCGCGCCCTGATCAGGACATATTTGTTCTTATGAAAGCAGCCGCCTATCGTGGAAACCATAAAACTTTGCAAAATTTTGACAAAAATGTGTGCATATCTATCTCGCTCAGTTCCGAGGTCAGAACGAACGGAAAGACGTCACACTGACAGTGGCGGCTCCAGGAGTTGGCAAGTGGGGATGTGGGCACTTCTAAGCATGGGGCCAAATATTTTCTGCAACTCTAGTCAAGTTTCTTAGAATGAGTGCACTAAAGTACACGGGCCAATGGGGGGGGGGGGGCAAGGGGGGAATTCAATGGGGGCACGGGCCCCCTGTGGATCCGCCTCTACACAATGATGATTCCAGAATAGGTGCACCTTAAATGTTGTGTCAGCTCCCCACCAAAAAAACTTTTGAGTAATATCTGAGCTAAACCATGAGCTCTGGTGCACACTCGTAAAGACTTTACACTGTAATTTGGATTTATTACAGTGTGGCAAAAAGTTACATTACAATTAAGTTTATCGATGTCAATAGCCACCCCCACCCCCTCCGATAAAATTTTTGAATAATTAAATCAGCTTATTTAGAACCAGTATTTTTAAAATTTTAGACCTATCAACTTTCTTTACCAGAAAAATTAATATAAGGGATATCATCGCTAACACCCAGGGCTCATGTTGGCACAACGAAATTTTGGAAATTTACTAAATCAGCCTTACAACTGAAATTCAATAACTTTTTATCAAAGTAAAATGGAGAAATTAATAATAATAAACTGTGGGGTGTGTTTAAAGCTGAAACGACCAGTGATTATACAATAATAATAATAATAATAATAATAATAATAATAATAATAATAGTGAATACACTTTTTATACGAAGAAGCCACAGAAACCAAAGTCAACTTGAGAACTTCAACAAGAAGACAAAAAATTAACATGAAACAAAAACAAAAGATGTCATCAAAGTTGAAATTTTGCAAATCATGACTAGCATTGTGAGAATAAATTACAGGTAATTTAATACAAAAACACGCCGAAGATTTAACTTCTTGCTAACCCAAAACATACTGGCAACCTAAATGCTGCAGAAAGTCTGCAATACCCAAAATGTAATGTGTTCACGCAGCCCACCTGTGGACGAGTCACCACAATAATCTGAACGTTACTTACTTACTTAAAAATAGCTAATTATCAATTGAAGAATTTAAACAAGACAGCAAAATTCTTATCTTGTAGCTCAATGCAGCCTACTGTCTCAACCATGCTTGTCTCTATTTCAAATTTGGACCAAGCGTCTAAGAGAACAAGCCGCTACTGTGGTACTACTTCCGAAAGCGCTACATAAATTCACAAGATTTTAATTACTTACTTACTTACTTACTGAACCTTTTAAACAGAAATGATTAAAACGCTAAAGCAGGATTTAGGCAATAATGAACTCTTTTCTTTTAGAGCAAAGTCAAAAAATAACTACTTAAAACACAAACTAACCAATGCAAGAGGCATGTAAAAATTTTCTCGTGGTTAACTTTGGATGGCAGGTCGAACGAGACCTAAAACATCCCCCCGCCCGCGATATAAAACTTTGATAATCAGAATAGTCACTTCGTAGAGAAGAAATTATTGTTGCAACATTTTAAAGTGGAAAATTGGAAATCTAAAATGTTCTCCATGTAGGTATTTTTGCCCCCAAAGCACCCTATCCAGCCCATCAAGGTGCGGCAATATCTGTCCAAGTTCAAACAGCATCGCAAAAGACACGAATTTCTCTTCAAAACTGTATGAACAGCCTTCAACTAGCAAAATAAAGAGCCTCCCCCCACCCACCCACCCACTGTCTTGTCTGGCCGATGAAAATTCATGCAACAACCAAGAAAATTTAACATATAAGGCCGGAGCCCATAGAAATCACCACACAATGCTTCCCGGAACGGAACCTAGCATCGTATCTATCAAGCGCGTTTTTCCGACTTCGAAGCCATCTTCTTTCGCAGAAGTTGCTAAGTGTGGAAAACCAACAAAAGGAGACAAATATTAGACATGTACAAATAGTAACCCCCCCCCCCATCCCAAGATCGACTGTGAACTCGAAAGCAAAGACTGGAGCACAGCAACTACGTGCCTACGAAGTAACACTTACAATAATTATTACTGGTCATTCATAGTGTCACAAAGAATACACAAAAATGTCTGGCAAACAACCAACACACGTAATTTGTCCGTGCCTAGCTAAAGTCTCACGTAGAAAACGTCTCTAAGTTGACTACAATATTACTTTAACCATAATCGTTACACATAGTTCAACGTCTGTTTCCGTATTTCCATGATTACACTGACGCACACGCACGCGATATTGTTTGATGCAAAGATTATAAAAGATCAAGGATAAGCCAATTACATAACCATAGCTTATCCCACAAGCGCAAAAGTAATTCAAAATACTTCGTAATAACAATTATCTATTCGCAGAGCGGAAAATAGTGGACAGACACGCTCGCAAATTTCCGCACTCTTCAAAGACAGCGCAGAGGCGCAACTCAATCCACACTTTTCAACGTCACTTTCTCTATTCTTTCGAAAAAATAAACAAAATCGGAGAAGAAATGATGTTCTGTACGCAACATAGAATATTCTCAAACTGAAAAAGAACATCAACGAATGTTACCACAACAGGCAAAGGCAAAAAAACACAAACTCCATGATGTTATGCTCTAAATAGCAAGTAACCGTTTGGAAAAGCAGCTTTATTCCATTGAAACATTTCAAAAATTAATTAATTAATACGGCCAATTCAATTCCTCGCACTTAAACCGAAACAACAGCTGAGTAAATCCGACTGCTACGCTACAACACAGAATTAAAATACTTAAACGATAAATTCTACAGCGACAGACATCATCTGCTAGACACAAACTTACGCGCCGGTTTCCTCGACAGAAAATACTGTTTCTCGAAACTGCGCTCTTACAATCCAAAAGTTCAACAGAAGTCAAATTATCGAACTCTAACGCGTCGTAGTTCACAGTTCTATGCTCACTCGAAGACAAGCCGAAAAAAAAAATCAGCCGCAAGATCTTCGTAGAGGTCCGATGTGCGAGTCAACCGATCGTTGCGGCCGCATTTTGGATTCGACGACAAAATCTACCCGCGGAAAAACCCGCGGGCCGGGAATTCCCCCGACTACATCTGCAAGTAGTTGTTAGCGCCGTTCGGCGGCTGCTTCTGCTGCTGCGACGTCTGCTGCGGGTGGTGGAGGTGGTGCTGGACGACGGGAAGTCGACATTTTCTCGGGACCTTGCGCGTCTGCTTGATGCCTTTGACACGGCGCCGGGCGTAGTTCACCTGATGAGAGAAAGTCTGGTTGATCGCCCTTTCCGACGGCTCAATGTTTCCACTCTCCAGGCAGAACTTTCGCATGTACGCTTTCAAAGTGGACAAACATCGATCAGATACAAAACAGTCATTAGACAAGAGAAATGTAAACTATTCAATGAGGAATGAAATGGAAACTATTCAATGAGGAATAAAATGGAAACTATTCAATGATGAACGAAATGCAAACTATTCAGCATAAAATGAAATGCAAACTATTCAATGACGAATGTTTGAATTTGAAATAAACTGTATGAATGAAATGTAAACTATTCAATGAGGAATAAAATGTAAACTATTCAATGAGGAATGAAATGCAAACTTTTTAAAGGGCATGCCACACAAAATGTACTCAGATTTGGAAAATCGCGGTAAACAAAGGCGACCAACAATGGCCAAAATATTTCAACGTCTTGCGCGTTTAGTATGTCCAAAAGTCTTCCGTCAAAACAAATAACCACGACCAACTACAACAAAACGACAACCTGGCAAACCTCGTCTAGAAAGAATCATTCTTTTCTAAATAAAAACGAACCTTTGCACGCCAGAACCCGCATTGGGTCAAGAGGAAATTTGTTGATGACGTCATCGGTCGACTTGCAGTTCAGGCCCTGGCCGCGCGAGCACGCAAGCTCATTCCACGTGAAGACGAGCGGAATTAGACGGCGCAGCACGTAGAGCGCGGCGCCTTCCTTGTGCGACAGCGCCTCGTTGACGATTATCTGCAGGTTCAGCCTGTTGACGTAGACGTCGTAGTTGGGCAGAAGTTGAACCTGCTTGCCGTCTGCGCTCGTCGACTCCGGCTGAAATCAGATCGAGCGAAGGAGGTGGGTGAAGCAGGGCTATCATCAGGGTTATCACAACCACCAAAATTACCACTGCAACCATCATCATCATCATCATCATCATCATCATCATCATCATCATCATCATCATCATCATCATCAAGACAGACATTGCAAAATCACTAAAACCAAAATGACAAACAGACCCCCCCACCCCCACCCCAATTTAATTTTGTTTTTTAATTTAATTTTGTTTAGAGTGTTCGCGCAGTCTTTTAGACAAGCTACCACTATAATCTTGACGTTCTCTTACTTACTTACTTACTTACTTACTTACCCCCACCCACCCACCTCCCCACCAGCGTAAGAATGAAAGCTGGAGCTACTAACACCACTGCACAGCAGCGTATTGCATAAAGGCAACGGCCCGAGAATGCTGACGGCACCGGGCGACATCATGCTCGGGATGCTCTCGCTGATCGCGGCGCGTCCTCGGTCGGGGGAAGACGCCGACGGGCTGCAGATGCTGGCCGCGTCTCCGAGAGATGCCACGCTGGAATAATGCCTTGCTTCCCAGGCTACAACACAAGACAGTCTCCGTCTGGAAACAGGACGAAAATCGTTTCAGCCCGAACAAATCTAAAACTCTCTTTGAAATTCGCAATAACAAAAACATTAAGCAGACAAACACACACACACACACACACAAACAGAGTGATAGGCAATACACCAGGGGCAGATCAACGGAGGCACAGGGACATATGCCACTCCCAAGCCCACCAAAAAAATGCAGTTTGCTAATTTTCATAACGGCACAAGCAGAAAAGTTATAAAGACACAAATAAAGAAAGAAAAATGGGAATGGTACACAAAGAGCCCCCCAAAAAATTTAATTCCTGGATCAACCCCTGCAATATGCTAGATTAAAATGCAACAACCTGTCCGCTTCCCCTAAGCCTTTGAGAGGCTTAGGTGTCTATCAGATGTGTTTAACTGCACTATTTACAAATGCATACAGTTTTCTCACATCTCTCTAGTAATACTAAACACCGATTAGCTTAACTGGGGTAAAAATCAGAATCAAGAGTCGAACCAGTAATTCAATCATACATGTATGTAATGTAATGTAGCATTTGTATAGCGCCTCTTTATATAGTCTAGTCCTGTGGTGTATGTTTTGCATAAAACACACAGTTTAAAGCAAAAAGTCAATCCTCCGTCAAAATCCTACTGCCGAACGCCCGGCCGCCACTGCTTTTAGAAAACAGTCTTACCTCTTCTTCCGCAAGAGCATTTTTCTAGCTGGGTTTTCAGGCCGCCACTCTCCTGTTTCAGCTGCTGGATTTCAAAGTTCACAGCACTTTGGAAGTCGGTCAGCGACTGCTTCATGCTCGTTATCTCCTGACGCAGCTGGTTGTACTCGGCCCGCGGCAGAACGACGAACGGAGTCGGGCCGTCGGAGTCGTGCGACGACAAGAGATGCAGCATCGAGCCGTCGTACGATTTCGCATGCCCGTCGTTCGACTCGATCATGCGCTGTACGGCCGTTTGTACGTTCGAAAGTTCCATAGCTGCGTCTGCCATACGATCGAAGCGGATTAGATGATGCGATGCAGTGCCAGAAGTTTGTTGAAACATTTTCAAAATACCACTCAGATTCCTGATTGTATTAAAGTAAAAGATAAGGTACTCTGGTAATCCTAAAGACTGACTGCACCATGGAAAAACGGCAGCAACTCTATCTCTGAACATGCAACGGCTTTGTTGTCCTTATTTCGAATTTTCAAATAAATTCAACGTAAAAAAATTAGATTTCCTTTATAGTGTTCAAGCTTCTCTCGATTAATGAGATTAGCATTTATGTCTTGCAAAGATTTTAATGTTATTCTATTGCAATGTAGGTAGCAATTTGTATTGTTGTGCTGCTGAGCCTTGCGGTCATTTTCCATGGTACAATCAGCCCTATGGATTACAGACAAAATGTGCTATAGCGGATATGCAAACAAATAGCGCATAAATTCAAATGCACTATACCGGTAAATTAAAACAGTGCTAGGGGCTGCTCATTAATTACATCAACAATTTTTGGGCAATTTTTGAAGTTTTTTGCGGTGATGAGACCCCTTTCCCTTTTTTGCTCATCAAGTGTCAAAATGTGGCGGTGATCTTTTTTGCTTATCAGGGTTTTTTCCATGCAAAAAATAGTATTGCATGAAATTTCCTATTTTTGATTATTTGCAAAAATATGAAATTGTTGACGTCAACTTCTCTTGTCCCCCTCCCCTGTCAACAACTGTCAGACTTTTCAAAACCCACTCCCCCTATTTTGTTGACGGACTTAATGGACAGCCCCCTACAGACACACTGAGATCCACTCATTTATCAATGCCGCGTCCCTAAACCCGCACCAAAACTGCTAGATCAATTTCATCCCATATTTTCAATTCTTAAAATAGGCAAAAAATCAAATGGGAGGAAATCTTGCATAGTGAATGGAGTCGGGCCCATTGTATCCCTACAGCTGTCATAGTAATCGTCTGAATAACCTGTTTGCAACACTACGCGTATTGCTGTCGTAAAATCTGAAGCAAACTGATGATCCAGAAATTACAAATTGTTAAAGAAATTTAAAAGAAAAATCCGCTTTATTATACTATTCAATCAATCCAGGTCAACCGATCGCCATCTTGTTCTTTGCAGCATAATATTTGCCAAATTTTATAGCGCAATTTTAGAACCCGAATTTTCTTTGCTGACGAATTACCGTACAATGCAAATATTTTACCATTTTATCAATCGGTCCGTCAATCAATCAATAAATCAATCCATCCATCGACTCAAAGTTTCTTCTTCTGGGCATTCTCTGAGGGCGTGTTTCCTCCATTGTTACTTCGTTGCAACCAGCAGGCTTCTTTTCTCGTTCATAAGTAAAAATCTCGTTAATTTCTAAAGCGCTTTCAAAAGATGCACCAAAGTAGCTCCTTATTCCTACGCGCTTAATCTCAAATGAAGTAGCTATAGCCAAAGGTGGCCCGGTCGTTCATGCCGGGTCATTTAATCAAAAGGGCGAGTGGGTATGGCATATGGCTGATGTGTCAGACCAAACATCAGAAGTGTCCTCAGTTTCATTGTGATGATCACATCGCCATTGGAGTAGCCACAGGGGAAACAGAGGGCAGTGGCGGCTCCACCGGGGGCCAGTGCCCCCTATTGAGTGCCCCCCTCAGTGCCCCCAGTTGGGACTCTATACTTAATGCTACATACATTAAACAACAAATGGTTGGCCACCCATGATTAGAAGTTGCCACCCCAACGGCTTCCCACTTGCCAAATCCTAGAGCCGCCACTGACAGGGTGTCCGACCCCTTATACGGATAGGGACAGGTCGTGAGCTTCGTCTAAAACCGGTGTGTAGACTTTAAAGCGTTTGAGACGGCGCCCCTTATATTTTTGCTTGTCGAGACTTTTGGGCCAAAGATGTAGAAGTGCCGCCTATTCTGGAACCCTGGCTACGCCACGGCCCACAGCACATCGTTGTTGGTCTCAATTCTGTTCTTTCTGCTTAATTAGTGATTCTATTTATTCCCTGGCCAGCTCGATCAGCAGTCTTAGAGTCAGGATTTTGCTCCTACCGTCGCTAAAGTCTGTCTGCCAGGGCTGGCAGAAACCTGGGTTTTCTAAAAGAAAGGAACTGCAAGTTTTTAGGTTTCTAGGTTTTCATGTTTTTTTAGGTTTTAATGTTTGGTATGTCAACATCCATTGACCCCTCTCTACATGTACATTTTTTCACATGTCAACACCCATCGACAGTGGCGTCAATCTGTAGCAAAGGTTGTGACGGACCCACCTGTTGTGCAGCGATAACTGCTGCTATTGCATGTGCACCATGCACTCTTTTAGCATAATTCTTATTACTTATTAATGTTAAAAAATGCCATTTGCCGATTATATCTATTATCGCCCAACGCAACAATTTATTAAATAATCGTATAACGGTAGAATATAGATTTAATCAGATTTTGTGAGGGTCAAAATTCCTCTGCTCTCTGCTCCTCGGATGGATTCAGGAATGGCATTCCAACCTTGCTCTTAGTCAATGCAAAATAATCGACAGGACTTTTCTTGGTTGGGATATTAGGGAAGTTGACATATATAGTCATATGCAGTAGTTCAAAGTCTTCGAACACTCTCATTGGGGTCGCCTCCTTTCTTGTCTTTCCTTTACTGCATCATGAAATTAAGACAGATTTTAAAACATTTTTGTCGTGAAATAATACCATAGTACTATCAAACTGGAATAAAATCATGCATCTGTTTCACATATTTTCATAGTCTGCCTTGTTACCTCCCCACTCACATTCTGACTGATATGTGAAATTGGTTTTGCCTGACTGACCACTGCACTTCGGCTATGGCTATATTTCAACGGTAGATTAAGCGCCTAGGAATAGGCAGCTACTATACGATACGAACTGCGATAGCGCTAAATAAAATCATAGGATATTACTTGCTTACTTACTTTCGGTAACATCACCGGCATGCTCGCCGTTAACTCATGCAGACCACGTCAAATGGCCAACACAAAGGTCTAATAGCCTAACGCAGCTGGGTCAAGGATGAAGATGAAACCTCGAAATTTATAATTAACAATAATAGGCCTCTTCATAACAACTAGACATGTGTTGTACATCCAGCATGTATTGCTATCTATAAGTACGCCGCCTTAGTCACAGTTTCTATAGTTTATTCAAGTCATAATTTAAAGCCCCGTCTCCGCTTTCGCTGAGGAAAATACAAACGCGACATTAATACTATACAGCGTGAAAACAAATTAACCGTACGACCAGAAATCGCGGTCCTCTCGCCCATATTTTCCCCACGGACCACGCATTGGAGCAGACGCTGCGAGTGGCAACGTGGGCGCGTCATCGTCGTCGTGCGGTCCGCCATTTTGGACGCCAACTTCGCTATACACAGATCGATGGCCGCGAAGACCGCTTTTCCGGTTAAGACGACGACGTTAATGGCGACCAGAACGAACGGTGTTTCCTCTGCGCGTGGAACCGAACGAGACGCAGCCTTCGACGAAGCGAATCTGTACTCGAAATGGTCCGTCGCTCTCGGTTTGCTGCCCTCCCGTCGATGATCCGGACGATGGCGCAACTCGAGTATCTTCAGCGGTTCCGTTGGACTCAACTCTAAACCGGAAACCACACGACGCGTGAAAAATAGCACAGTTCAGTGTGCTTGCTGTTAACTAGGTAAGTAAGTAAAATTTATATAATATAGCGCTTTCGATAGTAGTACACCAGTATGGTATAATCGTAAGGTGGGGGCAGTGGAGGTCAGTCAGGAAGGGTCATTTTGCCCAGTGGGTCAGTATGGCTTGGGGGTTACAGCTAATTGTGATCAGTTTAGGTCACATCATTTTTAAAATGTACGACTGTTCTGAATGCAGTGGCTAGAGGCCTTTGAGCTATTCTCCACCATGGTCTGTCGTCTGATATCCATATCTTGGATTAGGATTTGGTGCGCCATCAGCTCATACTTCGGACAGGGGCGGCGCTGGGTTTTGTTGGCTGGGTGGGTCTAATGCAATCTACACAACCAGGACCCGGCTGAGACTACCCCTCCCCAAGAAATCAAAATTTCTTTGCGGATTTGCACCATTTGCTCGGGTGTCCCTGCCCGAGGCTGGATGGATCCAGACCCGCGGACCCACCCCCTAGCGTCGCCCCTGACTTCGGAAGTTGGAATATATAGAGGGATGTACAATGGAGTGGCAGTGGATTTCAACATAGGAAAAATTCTATTAAACTACCTAAAATCCAGCTATTTAGACTACTATTATTCCATCTAAGTTGCAATGCGGCGCAGAATCTTTTTCGTGTCGCTGTATTGGGGTTTGACTGTTTGAATTAAGCCTAGAGGGGGACGTCAGAATTGACCCGACGACCTTTATTGTTTGTCAACACTTTTTTTACAGTAAAACCCTTAAAATTGATCGATTTGGCCTCGGGCGCACTCCAGAGGGGTGCGTAAAAATCGACTCAGCGACTTTTTTGCTTCTCAAAATCGGGTATCCATCAGCTGATTGGGGGGAGGGGGGGCGTCCAAATTAACTTTGGCCCTATGCGCCCACCACTCTGCACTCCACTGAGTTTAGTGTAGTGCTAGTAAAAACAAACGCAACAACTAGGCCCTACAAACGATAATTATTCTCATAACGCAATGCTATGAAATATTTTCGATACAGCAAGATATTTGGGGACGCCTGCATGGGCCCTGGGCACCACCCCCGGCTTCCATTAGGCGACGCCTCTGCATGGTTAGGCCATATTATGATTACAGTTGTGTAATAGGAACTTGTAAAGCGTAAAAGCGTACTTCGCGTGAGTTCTATTTGTGCCGTCGTCTTGCCGATTGCGTTTTCCGCGACAACGCTGTAGTTCCGGAAGCTGAACTGTGTAACTCTGCGAAGGAGATAGCGCGTCTCTATGATTTCGTCATTCCGCATCTGAAGCAATCAGAAAACATTCCATCTAACTTGCAGGGGCGTAGCCAGGAATTTGATTTCGAGGGGTATATACAGTATATAATCACTATTATGTGAATTGGGGTATAAATCTTAAAAACTTTGAAAATCTTAAAAAACGTAGGCCTATTAACATTTTTAAGGTAGTCTGATTTTTGAGGGGTATATATGCCGATATACCCTCCGCCGCTACGCCCCTGCTCAATTGCCTTTAGATAAATCAACTGGTTACGTGTTTTCACCGTTCAAATCTCAAATTCATTTCAGCATATCCGCAGCGGCGAACTTAAAAACAACACCTGTAAGCTGTGACCCACTGAAACCCACGATTGAATCTATAATTGACGCCGGCGGCAACATCTTTACCTCCCTGTAAGAGGGGCCACCGCACCCCCATGCATTGTGAATAGTGGCCAAATTAACTCGTACTTGGTGTGTATGGTGTCAACTAACGAAGATTGGTTCCACTTAAAATTTTATCCCAAAATAACTGTACACTGTAACACTAACAGATGGAAAATATTTACATCTGCATACAAACATCGGAATCATGCATGTGCAACAGATCTTCGAAGCGTTGTAACAACGGCAATACCGATTACATGTAAATGGAGTGGTAATTTGGTAAATAAACTAAAAGATCGTTCAATTTATTACGTCAACCGGCGCCTACGAATTTAAAGCGATTACAGTAGTCTATGCTACAGCTTTGAATAAAAAACCAAAATTGTGACGGTGAGTTTTACCGTCAGATGGCCAGAATCGAGGAACGTGCGAGGAGTAAGGTCTATGGTTAGTCTGGAAACAGGAAGGCGCAGTATGCGTTCAATCAAAGCTAATCAAAGGGGACGTCGCCTGCCGCGTCCTCTGGTCGCCCGGACCCCTTCGCCGGTGGCGGCTGACCCCACGCCCCTCCCACCCCCCGACCGGCTCCCAGTTGTGCACAACTTATCATCATCATCGGTGACAGATGCCGGACAATCGGACAAAGGGACGAGAAAACGAAAAATGATAAACAGAAGCGAAACAAAGAAATCACGAAATCAGGCAAAACAGAAATGCAGATACTGGGCGCAATGGGGGGGAAGGGGAGGGGATGGGTGGCAAACAAGGATTCTCGTGGGAAACGAAAACGGTTCTGTGATTTTTTTCTAAATATGACAAATGACGATTAAAAGGCTTAGGCCTATATATGTGGGGTCTTGCGAGGTCTACCCAAACGAATTGACTGATTGGACTCTGTTAATGCCATTTGGAAGGCCGAACCGTTATCCTTATATATGTTCTACTACTACTACTACTACTACTACTACTACTACTACTACTACTACTACTACTACTACTACTACTAGTCTACTACCACCATCTCCAGCGGCGGTTCCAGGATTCTTGTTGGGGGGATGACATGAATTCATAGAAAGTTGGTGGGGGGATGAAAATAGAAGGAGGAAATCAATGAACTTTGCCGGAAAGGCTGAAAAAAGGGAAGTTTATCCCTAATTTGACTAATAGGTTGGCAGGCAAAAAAGTCATTCGCTGTTAGTTTTACTAGACTTTTGCCCAAAAATAGGTTTCACAAGAATAAAAGTAAGTCCGGTGGGGGGATGCATCCCCACTCATCCCCCACGTAGAACCGCCACTGACCATGGACCTCTCATTGGTCATGTGCAGCAGCAGCGAGTGCTTTAGTTAATCCGAAGTTTCTAAACAATGACAAATTGACAATGTTCATAGATTGGAAGTTTAAAGGACCTGTAGTCCTGTAACTGTAGTAGCAGTTATCTACTATACTTACGGTGACTAGCATTGAGTAGTCTTCTAGCGGTCGGTGGGCGTTCAGCGGGGAACCAGTGTAGTTCTCGGGAGCAGTCTTGTCCTCCCAGTACAGCGACAGTAAGCTGGGCAGAGACCGGACTTCGCACGCCAGTTCAACATTTCGCTCGTTCAATTCGGCAGAAGACGGAAAACAATTGATTATAGGACGATCTGAAATTGATCGATCAATTAGTTATTACTATATATCTAGTCAGTTAAATAGGCTTATGCTTAATTATGCGAATGTCTATCAGTCAGGTATACTAGTTCGGTTTACACTGTGCTTTCAGTTTGTTTCTTGCTTTACGGTTGGCCTATTTTGTTTTTATTTGCGTTTGGCTATTGCAAGTACTATTATATATATATATTATATATATTATATATATGTGTGTGTGTGTTATTATTATTATTGCTATTGCTATTGCTATTATGCTATTGCTATTGCTATTATGCTATTGCTATTGCTATTGCTATTATGGCTATTGCAAGTACTATTATATATATTATATATATATATTATATATTATATATGTGTGTTATTATTATTATTATTATTATTATTATTATTATTATTATTATTATTATTATTATTATTATTATTATTATTATACTAGACAATTTATACAGCGCGTATGCATGACATAGATCAAAGTCAAGGGCGCTTTACAAATCAGTTATATATATATGATTGATATATATATATATATAATTGATATATATATATAAAATTGATATATATATATATAATTGATTGGTCGTTTTCATTATTTTCGCATTGAACACATGTAAGTCGATTACTTCTTTACGAAAGAGATGGTAGTTATCAAAGAACGTTGGTGATGCTGGTGGTGATGATAGCGACTGTGGTGAGAAGAATTCTGATGGTGAAGATTATCATGTTCGACAATTAGGATCATGATGCCAGTAATAACCCCCACCCCACCCCCACCCCACACCCCACCACCACCATAAGCAAAGATAGTACCGTGATGATAGTGTGAGTGAATGAATGAATGAATGAATGAATGAATGAATGAAGGCCACGTACGGTGAATGATTATCCTGACGGCGGTCTCTAGGACGCCCGTTCCGAAGACGGTCGCCTTGCACCGGAACGTGCCTCCGTCGTCCGCCATCGTCAGGTTGACCCTGTCCGTCCACAGTTCCGTCCGGTACGTGATCGTCCTCAGTCCGGTCTCTTCGCCGCCGCCGCCGCCGCCGCCACCGAGCGTCGCCCGACGGGACGTCGTGAGACCGTCCTCGATCATCCTCGCCTCTCCCCTGTAGAGCCTCAGCTCGCCCGGCGGCGATTCGCCGAGGCAGACGCACCGTAGGCGGCCCGGTACGCCCTCGACGTAAATCACCCCGCTGAGGTTCGACCCGCCGCCCGGGGCGACCACCGGACCCCCGTCGGCGGAGGAGGGGGAGGGGGAGGATGAGGAGAAGAAGGAGGGAGGGTTCGGATTGACGCTGCTGTTCCCCACCAGAAAGTAGATGACCTTTAGGGGGCTGTATATATATATATATATATATATATATATATATATATATATATATATATATATATATATATATATAACACAAAACGGATGTTTTATTTCGATTTGATTTCGCACGAGGAGAAAAACAGTACTAAAGCGAAAAGAAGTCAGTCCCCTAAGAGGAAAAGCGAAGACAGCTGGAGCAATCTAAGGGAGCCATTAATGGAGTCTTGCAATGAATCCGGACGCTCTCTCTCTCTCTATTCCACGCTGTGAATCTCTCTCTCTCTCGCCTGTGTTCCGGCACTTCGCTGAATACTGAATGCGTCCGTTTCAAAAAAAAACAACGGCCGTAAGCTGTCTAACCCAATCCAACCCCTCAACCCCCCCCCCTCAAAAAAAAAAAATAGACGAGAAGTCTTTCGTCTTTCATGTTTTTTACAACGGCGACATCACAGCTTTCGCCGTATAGATGATGCGATGAACCGTTCATAATTATTAGCGTGTACGGTCCTTAGAACTAGGGACTGTTCGTTAGATGTTAGATCACTTCTTGTATAATAGACAAACATGTATAGGGATACCTGCCTCTAATGACAATCGAATGAGTGACGGTGCCGAGAATATTTCCTCGCGTGCCTCTGACGTCACAAGTGTAGTTCCCGGTGTCTTCAAACGACAAACCTTGACGTTGGAGCAAATCATATATATATATATATATATATATGTATATATATGTATATATATAAGCAATCCATATTTTAAAAGTGGAAGTATTTCTGAGTCGCATGCAAGTATATGCGTAATAGTGTATGAATGAATGAATGAATGAACGAAAGAACGAATGAATCAATGTCGACAGAGGTAATATTTTTAGCCTCGGCGCTACGCCTTTTTCATTAAGGCTTCGCTTCGCTCAAGATTATCTCTGAAATTTCCCGGTCGCTATGTCTTCAAATATATCCGGCGCAATATAATCAAAGACCAAGTGAACGAAACTGAAGAGCATTGTACATGTATATTCGCCGACCGTGAGTCGTGCTTTCGTGGCTTCGTTACTATCGAAGCAGAACGCCAAGCCGAAGATGATGTATCGCAGTCTTAGATGGAGGCATCAGAAGTCTCTGACGTCATCCACCACCACCACCACCCCCCACCCCCTTCCGGCCGTTACGATCGTTCGGTCAGATCGTCAAAAGCCAAGTCAGATTTTCGCCTTTTGACGATTTAAGCCTTTCGAAGGAGAAGAAGAAGAAGGAGGAGGAGGAGGAGGAGGAGGAGGAGGAGGAGGAGGAGGAGGAGGAGGAGGAGATACTACGGTCAAGACGTGACTTCTGTCATCGGCGTTCATTTCTTCCGCGAATGCGTCATGACTTCCCATAAAGACAGTCTTTTAAGACTTAGTCTATAGATCTTTAGGCGAAATAGTCCGGATTTTTATATAGCGCTAGGGCCTACAGTGAGGCGTTTGTAGGCCTACATGAATTAGGATTGGATTTGAGACGGGCGTTTGGGAGATTTAGACATTTTTGTGCTAGTGCATCGGGATTAAATTGCGGATAAATGAAAAAAGAGCGCGGTCAAAAGAGAAAGACGCTGATCTAACAGTGCCTAGTTCTGTCTGTCTGTCTGTCTGTCTGTCTGTCTGTCTGTCTCTCTCTCTCTCTCTCTCTCTCTCTCTCTCTCTCTCTGTCATCCAGTCGTCTCCGACTTTGTGTGACATTATGACGTTCGATGTGCCATTCTTCTCAGTCCTCGGCCGCACTTCTCAGTTCCTCGATGTTCATGTTCATTGCTTCCATAATGTTACCCATCCATCTTGTCTTCTGTCTTCCTCTTTTTTCTCCCCCCCCCCCCCAACAGCTGCTGGCATCAATGACTTTACCAGCGAATCGAGTCTTCTAATAATATGCCTAAAGACGGTTTTTCTCTTATAGGATCAGTCCTTCCAAGGTGTGTTTTGGCTTGATTTCTGCAATCACCTCTTGATTTGTTCTCCTTAATTGGCTGTCCACGAGGTCCTCGGCATTTTTCTCCAGAGTCATGTTTCGAATGCGTCAATTCGCCTGCGGTCCTTTCCCCCGAAGTTTTGGCGTTGTATATTCACGGAAATCACTAGCTCAGGTGAACGGGAGAATGACTACAATTTACAATGCTTCAATTACAGTAGTAACTGTCAAAACGTAAGTTTAATTGTCCACAATGTTGACAATCACAGCGCACTGCCGCAAAGAAGGCGTGTGGTGGAATTTAGGCTACTAAAGCGTTGCCTCTGAGAAGCTGTGCAGCATTTCAATTAGAAGTCTTTGCGATGATTGTCGGCAAGAATTCAGAGCATAGCACCAGCCAATGGCAGCCACCATTTATCTTTCATTGGTGGCGCAGCAAAAGATTAACACACTGCCGTTCCAGAAACACAACCCTCCATGTTATATACACATATCGTTGTATAATTACATATACTCTACAAACACACACACACACACACACACACACACACATACAACACACAAATTCTTTCCTCCTTGTCTCTGTCTGTCTCTCTCTCTGTCTGTATGCCTGTCTGTCTGTCTCTGTATCTCTCCGCTCTGTCTCTGTCTGGCTGTCTTTCTCTGTCTCTGTCTCTCTGAATCTTTCTCTCTGTCTGTCTGTCACCGTCTCTGTCATTGTCTGTCTGTCACCGTCTCTGTCTTTATCTGTCTGTCCCTGTCTCTGTCTCCATGTCTGTCTCTGTCTCTGTCTCTGTCCCTCTCTGCATGAGGCAATCTCCGTTCGACCGATTCTCGTGTTGTGATTTAGTTGAATGCAGCTTTGGGGCGAGCAGTGATTTCCTTCCATTTTTCTGGACCACAATTGATCCGATTTGCGTCGAACGAAAGCCGCAGAAGAAGAAAACAACTCACAGATCGAATATTTACAAAGAGAAGGGAAAACGAGAAGGCGATCCCATTGTCATTAGACGCCGATCGACTCGGTGGGGTCTTGGCGCTAAATCTCTGCACCTATGCGCCTCTGTCTGTCTGCCTATCTCTCTCTCTCTCTCTCTCTCTCTCTCTCTCTCTCTCTCTCTCTCCTCTCCCGTCCTGTGTTGTCGGAAAAATCACTGGCGTAGCTAGGTATCCGGCGCCCGGCGGGGGGGGGGGGGGTGGGCCCAGATGTACCAATGGCGCCCTCAAGTGCCAAAATATCCTGGCGGGCAATAAAGTAGTAACCTATTTCGCTTAATTAAGTTACCAAGCATTCCATACGTTCCACATGACACGGTCGGTGATAGAGGGCTATCTTATAAAAACATTCTGGCGATCAATTTGGCGCTCCGTTCTCAGCTCCAGGGGCCGCTTCCCTTCCCCTCCCGCCCCTCGCTACGCCACTGGAAGGATTTATGCTTAATTTTGACGACCAAGATAACGACGACGACGATGATAATAACTGCGATGATACTCATACGATACAGTAACATTGATCGCGACGAAGACAGCAATGATGATTATGATGATGATAATGATTATGATGATGGTGATGATGATGATGATGATAATGATGATTATGATGATGGTGGTGGTGGTGATGATGGTAATACTAGCGGTGGTTGTGATGACGGTGATGGCGATGATAGCGGAGACGGTGACCGTGATTATTATTATTATTATTATTATTATTATTATTATTATTATTAATAGCCAGACGATTTCTATAGCGCAATAAGCATGGCAAAAGTGGCCAAAGAGAAGAGCGCTTTACAAAACTAAGTATACCCGATGGTGAATAAATAAGTCTTAAGATTACGTAGAAAAATTCCAAATGATGATGATGATGGTGGTGGTGATAATTGTGATGACGATGATGACGACAAGGATGATCACGATGATATAGTATCATCACCTATGATGCTGAGTCTCAGTCGGTAGTGTTGATAGTGTTGATTGGAGAAGGAGACTAGGAATCTTCCGGTGTCCAAGAACGGCGGAAGTATGTTTCCCATGATGTTGACGTCGGTGCGTTCTTGTTCCTGCGTCTTTCTCCAGACGACGGGATTGTTAAACATGTTGTAGTCCTCGGCGAAGAACTCGCAGTCGAGGTCAACGGACATGGCGGGGTCAAGGACGAACGTCTGACCGTCACTCAGCATCGACAGGAATGACGCGTCCGAAGCAGCGCCCGCTTAAAGGAATGACAACAATAGGAATGACAACAATTGGAATGACAAGAATATGATTGACAACAGTAGGTTCGACAACACTTATCAATATTATTTATAGCTGCTCATTTTGATAATGGTGACGACGATGATGGTTATGCAAAAAGACGACGAAGATGATGATAACGATGATAACGATAATAATAATAATAATAATAATAATAATAATAATAATAATAATAAGAAGAAGAAGAAGAAGAAGAATAAGAAGAAGAACAACAACAACATTAGGAAGAAGATAATAATAATCATCATCATCATCATCATCATTGTATGATGATGAAGAAGAAGAGATTATAAAGAAGAAAATGATTATGACGACGACGATGCTGCTGCTGCTGCTGATTATGATTAGGACAACGAAGATGGCAAAAACGATTACGATAATGATGAAGATTATGAGGACGACAATGGCGCATAGGCGGATTTTATTAAAGGCTAGGGTAGGCTTAAGCCTACCCAACTAATACTGTACCATCAAAACAAAAAATACTGGGCAAAAATTCAATGATTTAGTCGCTCCTTCCAAGAAATCAAAAGTTATAGGGCTATAAAAGAATATGTTCTATATGTGTTGCCATGCATAGTTGCATACGGCTATAGGAAAAATAGCAATTGACATAGAAGAAGATTTTCTAATACGTAGCAATTTCTGCCTATTTCAGTAGAGGGTGCTAACCCTCTGGACAACCCAACTCAAAGATTTAGTCGCTCCTTCCAAAAAAATCAAAAGTTATAGGGCTATAAAAGAATATGTTCTATATGTGTTGTCATGCATATGGTTATAGGAAAATAGCAATTGACATAGAAGAACATTTTCTAATATGTAGTAATTTCTGCCTATTTCAATAGAGGGTGCTAGCCCTCTGGACCACCCAACTCAAAGATTTAGTCGCTCCTTCCAAGAAATCAAAAGTTATAGGCCTATAAAAGAATACGTTCTATATGTGTTGCCCATACAGATCCCCCATGTTAGCCTACCCAAATCTTAAACTCTAAATCCGCCTATGGAATGACGTTAAAATGATGACGATCAAGATGATGATGAGACGACGAGGATGCTGATGATGGAAAGTGACTGTGTTGATTTATATACGCGACTGCGCTATATTTATAGCTCTTAGAAAATAAACAAGTGTTCTTCGGTTTTCGTTCCATCGTCACCGTATTCAAAACGCCAACCGATTCAAATCAAACGTCGAGAAAAAGACGCCTATTATTATTATTATTATTATTATTATTATTATTATTATTATTATTATTATTATTATTATTATTATTATTATTATGAATAAATCCCCTCCTCTTCATTACAGAACACCACAGAGCTGGGAAAAAACCACATCACAGAAAGGCAACAGCGTCGCTCCATCATTTTCACAGAAAACCCCGTTAAGCAAATATGAAGGTAGTCTGACAGACAGACAGGCAGACAGACAGAGACAGGCGGACAGACGGACGAATGAACGGTGGTATTCGAAGTCGTGTCTAAATGAACGATTTTGGCGCCTGAACAGCGCTTCTAAAGAACATGTGGAAATCATAGATGGACTCGAGGTTTTGCCGACGTGTCGCTAGAGGACGCTGGAAATCCGGGAAATGTTTTCCTTTTATCTAGCGCTATAGTCGCGTCCGACAACAGTCGCCCGTTCGTTTAATTAGTCTATGAAAAGATGGCGTCGATGCGATGACGTCACGGACGAAGACAAGCAATAAAGGCGGTCGGTCGGTCAGTCAGTCAGTCAGTCAGTCAGTAAATAAGTAAGTCAGCCAGTCAATCATTCAGTCTGTCAGTCAATCATTCGTTAATTAATTAATTAATTTAAAAAATAAAGAAAAATGTAGTCATAAAAATTTAATTAATTCATTCATTCGTTCATTGTTTCTTTCTTTCTTTCTTTCAGTCAGTCAGTCAGTCGGTCGGTCAATGTGTCGATCAATCCGTTAATTTGGTTAGTTAGTAGCCGATCAATCAATAATCAATCAATCAATCAGCCAGTCAGTCAGTCAGTCAGTCAATCAGTCAGTCGTTCGTGTCTCTCATTAGGCAAGTCAGTATGTCAGTCGTCCTGAAATTGCTGTTGACGATTTGAAAAACTACTGATCGCAGGTTGCGTTTTTTACGGACGCGAGTCTTCTGACCGCCGCTCCGTTGTCTAATGAACCCCTACGTCGCGGATTGATTACCCGTTGCGTAGCAGCCTCGAAGGCGTTTTCGCCGCGTTCCCGCCGTTTCTGCTCGCACCGGGGGCGGCCGAACAAGCTCTGCCTCTTTGTTGTCCGGCTCTAATTTTTCCAAGTTCTTCTCTTCGCCGCGCGGCCGATGATGAAGCTTTCTCTCGGGATTATGCGTCAGTGTCTCACTGCGTCTGCTCGTTTGTCTGCGTCTGTGTCCGTCTACGTACGCCCAGGCGTTTTTCTGTCTTCTTTAGTCGACGGACACACGAACACACACACACAAGCACACGCACATACACAATCACAAATACGCCACACACACACTTATATATATATATATATGTATATACAATATATAGGCCTATATAATATATATATATATATACCATTACACACATATAATATATATATATATATGTATATATATAATATATAGGCCTATATAATATATATATACCATTACACACACATATAATATACATATGTATATATATAATATATAGGCCTATATAATATATATATATATATATATATATATATCTAAAATATACATATACATATCTAATATATATATATATATATAATACTTAAATACGCTGTATGCAGGTATATATATATGCTTTTCGTTCTCTATCTCACCTTTTGATCTAATCTTATCTTATAATTCTTTTGCTGCTTTAACCGACCGTGTCGATAAGACGCTGAGCATCAAGAATCGCTGACGTCAGCACGATGAAAGGTCAACAGGTCAAGGTCAGAGTTCACTGGAGATCCACTTACTCAAGAGGAAGTCGATGATGATGGTCTTTCTCCCCTCTATCTGTCTGTGTGTCTCTGTATCTCTGTGTGCATCTGTCGCTGTCTCTGTCTCTCTCTCCCTCTCCGTCTCTCTCCCCTCTCTGTCTCTGTTTCTTTCTGTCTCTCTGTCTGTATATCTGTCTGACTATCTCTGTCTCTGTCTGTCTGTCTGTCTGTCTCTGTGTCTCTCTGTCTCTGTCTCTCTGTCTCTGTCTCTGTCTGTCTATCTGTCTGTCTGTCTGTCTGTCTGTCTCTCTCTCTCTTTCTCTCTTCTCTCTAGTATTTTGGCTTTGCAATAGTCTGTAAATCCTGTCTTCTGTTTATCAAAGACCTAAATTCCCTTCTCGTCTCAAAATCTTGTCGGCGGTTTTAAAAAATCCGCTCTGTTCTGCAGATTATTATGCAGAAATTATTTTGACCAAGCATAGCATGTCAAACATCTTTTAACGTTATCTTTAAGACTAGGTCTATCTCTAGTGTTCACCTGCCATTTCTAAAACGAAAGCACCTTGTAATAATTATTGTAGAATTAAAATTCATACATGGCATACTGTGTGAGAAGCTACTCAACCTCAGGCAGATCAAACACATGTAGTCGACGGTGTTTTATACATACTCCAGGCCTGGGGGGGGGGGCGGAATTGAAGCCTTTGGGGGTACTGACTTGGCTGGAGGGGAAGACACACAGTTCAATGCAAAAATTGTGTGTAAGTGCTGGGATTTTTTTTTGGGGGGGAGGGTGTTGAGGTTTGGGGGCGGGGGGAATCTGCCCCCTAACAGTCCTGTATAAAACACTGCATGTAGTTTAGTGATTATAAGCCATAGGCCAAATGCATTGCACTAGTAGGCTATCACAAATGTCCAAAGAAAACGGCTATTCAGACAGACTAGACTACATCTAATAACGCAGGACACCAGACTATTTAAATCATTTGAATTCCTCCTTACTTACTGTTTCTCTAGGAAATTATTCCAGATACTCTTTACACATAAACACTGCAAGGTAACGTCTTTGTATCTGTGTTTACTTCCGAAGTCGTAGGAAGTCACGTGACTCAACCATTATGCGCAACATGGGAATTTTAATAACAGAAATGGCGTGATTTTAAGTTATTTAGGAGGCTAAGTTAGCCTGAGTGAAAACCAGCAATTACTATATTACTATATAGGAGCATTTAAAAACAAAATTTTCCATGATAGCTTTTGAAACCATTTATTGTTTCACCTTTTACTGTCTTTCCGTCTAAACTGTTCCATTTGTCCACAACCCTAGCACCAAAAAGCTGTTCTTCCATGGTTCCACCCTCCTCTTGCAGAATTTGCGTTTATGTTGCTTCAGTTAGAAAATCTCTCTCTTATTAACCCCTTAACTGGGGATCCCGGATATATCGTCCATTTTACATTGAGTTACAGTTAAATAAGTCCTTATGGCGATACGTTCACTGTATTCTTTTCAAGAAGTCCTTATGGCGAAATCCTTAGTATATAGGCCTGCGTTCTATTAAGCGCAAATCTTGTTCTCATCCTCCATAAAAATACCTTGCTGCATGCGACTGCCTACCTGGATCTACAACCTTGACCACCACGGACTACGGATTACGGACAGGGGCGTAGCGACGGGGGTATATCGGTATATATACTCCCTCCCCCAAATCAGTCTACCTTAAAGTTTTCTTATGTGATTTACATGTGGTTATATGTGGTTTATATGGTTTATAGTTAAGGTTTATACCCCCTCCCAACATTTATACCCTCCGAAATCAAATTCCTGGCTACGCCCCTGATTACGAACTGTGGATTTCATCCAGATTGAGCGCTCGGTGTGAGAGAAGCCAATGGAAGACCTATTGAACAGTGGGTGTAGAGAATAATATTGTAAAAATGTCAGCGATTTGGACAAATTCTCCGATAAAAAGCCACAGTTTTCGTTTGTCCCCATCTTCATTACTTCAAACTTTGCAAGAATAATCAAATTTGACTGCTTCTCTTTCAATCAACAGTGCTTTAAATGGGGCGCCTCCCATCCATCTCATGCTAAACTCTATGGGGACGCTAAACGACTGTGCGAGAACGGACAACAAAAAAAATGGAAGTCGTGCCGGACATTTTGTGGAATAAAAGAGCCAGTAAGTTGATCGAGGTATATTATACATGATCCGCGTCTTAAGCTACCTGGTCCCTTGTGTGACCGCGGTTTTATAGACGACAAAAACACAATTTATAATTGAAGGGCGTGACTTATGTTCAAAGTGCAAAGTTACCGACTTTTTAACACTCTTAAAAAACTGCTGGGGCACCGACCGCCGTTAGAAAGGAAGGAGGGGGGAGTGGTCCATCCCACGGGAGGCCTGGACAGTGGACACCCCAAGTTTTGTGGCAGATCGCCGCCTATTGTCAGTGGTCACCCCAACTCAAAATCAAAAAGTGTTGGCGTTATATCTCTCAAATGTCATAAATAGCATAATAAATCGTCACAGGGGCGTAGCCAGGAATTTGATTTGGAGGATATATATTTTTTATATGATATATAGTATATTATGATATATATGTTATATAACCCCCCCCCCCGTCGCTTGGTGCGTCAATCTGTTCCCCGACACCCTACCTTACCCTTTGTCTCTGGTTCTTTCCACTTACTTCCTTACTTTTGAACTCTTTTCCTTTACTCCTTGCCTTTACACTCTTACCCCTGCTCCCTCACCCCTACCTATTTGCCCTCTTTACCCCATACCTCTTACTCAGCAGCAGTGAGAACGGTTCACTCAGGCTTGCTTCGACCGTTTGCTGAGAAAACCAGTCGTCATGTATTGCAGTGCGCATGCGCGCTAACCCGACGACGACGACGACGACACGTGACGTCGATTTCCCGCGCGTCCGAGGCAAATCACCGCGCATTAGCAGACGGCGAACGACCGACCGACCGACCGACCGTCGCATCCTTCCGCGGAACTATTTTCGCACGCGGACCACAATACTAGCGATAGAAACGCCTCCGCCGTATATACAGAAAGCCCGGAAATGGCGACGTGCGTCTCGTTCTCCTGTGAAAACAACAATCGCTCGCGGCCAGAAGACGACGACGAACGACGCAAAGAAAAAGTGCAAACAAAAAAAACACATCGATTTCTCGACGGGCGTTCCGAAACATTTCTCGCCGATCTGTCAATCTCTTTCTGTTTAAACTGCAACAGATCCATCTGGATAACCAAACAGCGTCGATTTGTTCAAGCATTACCCCTTATATATATATATATATATATATATATATATATATATATATATATATATATATATATATATATATATATATATATATATATTGCGGTAAAGATTTTTCTATCGGTACTAAATTTTGAATTAAATGGATGATGATAAATTGATAGGCCTAATTACCCAGGCTCAGATCCAAACATCGGGTTACTTTGTCGAATGGTCTCCAAATCAAATTCGTGAGAACTTCTTTTGCGAACTTTTCTTTGTCATCGCAAATTCCTTTCTGAATAATTTTAAGTCGAAATTTGAGGAGAGAGAGACAGACAGCCAAGGGAAAAACATGCATGATGTTAAAGCAAAGATTCGCAGATTTGTGGATTTTTGGCAGCGTTGGAAACAAACATCGCCGAGAAAAGAGTTGAATTCACACGATGTCTCACCAATTTGAAAGGGCACTTTAGACGGGCGCTGGATTTGCAAGCTAGACGGGCAACTTCTAATCATGGGGAGGGCAACTCTTTGTTGTTTAATTTGGCATTAGTATAGAGTCCCAACTGGGGGCCACTGGGGGGCCAGACACTCAATAGAGGGGCACGGGCCCTCTGGCCCCCCGGTGGAGCCGCCACTGCGGGCAAGTAGTTACAAACAAACTGAGACTTATCACTTGTGGAGACCTGAAAAATTCCAAATACAGCGGCAACACCCGATCCCCTCTGAAGCAGGAGAATACCATACCGTGATTCAAAGCGGCTTAGAAGACATGTCTGCCTGTGTGAAAGCCACTAGGGGCGCTAACGGGGATTCGAACCTCGCTCCGTCAGCCTACCGCTCCAGCGCGCCTGACCCACTCTGCCATCTTCCGCTCCTCCTCCTTAATAGAACTTGCATCTTCTTCGGCTGTCGCGCACATTAACTGCTTCACTGCGACGTCTTGTTCTCTTTTTCTACGCATGCAGGAGTTTTGGGTCTGATGTTACGTGCGCTACTCCGACGTAGAGACAGCATGCAGACGAAGACATTTTATTTCTATAGGCGGGTAATCGGACACCGGTGCAGGTGCCTGCCAGATCTCTAATAGCGATATAGAGTAGCAGACGATAGAGGACACTGCCGTAGACAGGCACGAAGCAGACATTGATAGAGAGACAGCGGAGAAAAAGAAGATAAATGTAGAAAGCAAAGGAAGATAGACATATAGATAAATTGACAGATAGACAGATAGACGCTACACTCAATATAGATAGATGACTGGCTGTATAAATGGATGGACAGACAGAGACAGACAGACAGGACAGACAGACAGATAGATAGATAAACAGTCGAATGAGAGGATGATAGGAGAGACAGATGTGATGAAAATGCTCTTACACTAATTGACGTTTTTTGTGATTGTTGATATGTGAGATGGACAAGCAAAGAGAATTGTAACGAATCTCGGATAAACTTGACCGTCGTGAACGTCATGCATCTTCTCCGGTCCGAAAATCCTCAAAACATTATCCTCCCTCTACGAGCCGAAATCAATTTCCTACTCCTGCGCGCGCATCAAAAGCGCGCACGCGCGCGCGCGGGCGCGCCGACGAGGGCGCTACACTGCAGATCCGCCGCCGCCGACAATGATAGTGCGCGCCAGGCGATGTACTGTACGCGTGTCTGGCCGCGGCGCCGTAAGACATCTTCGCTTTTTCGACAGTGGCGCCACCTAGGCACCGGCCGTCGAATCAATAACACCGGAAGCCGATTGGCTAAATGAAATCGAGTCTCCTCTGCTTACTACTGCTACTACTACTTTCGATTGGCGCTATATAATTACGGGACGTGAATTGCTCGGCGCTGGTTATAATGTATCGACGACGACGCCGTTTGTATAGTTTAAGCACGCAGCCATTTCTTGAATCCTCTCTCCAAAGAAAGAATTCACGGCAGTTCTGTTTTAAAGTAAGCCACGTGCCTCGTCCAATTTTTCCTCGTTAAATTCTAGCCTCTATATGCTGTATAACTGTCCAGAGTCATTGCTTTGCAGACAGCGTTTATTCTAGGCCCTTTTGAGGGGGGATTCCACCCCAACTAAATTTCCCCCGCCTCCCAAAAAAATTCTATATGTTGCATTGTGGATGGAAATTTCCTCCCAAAAGTGTGACGAGAGGGGGGTTATTTTGGAGAGGGGAAAAAGAGAAGGATATGACCATATAGAAGAGTATTTGAAAGAAAAGGAAGGATGTGATGACCTTTTTTGCTCGTCACCACATTCGAGAAAAAATTATATAAGGATGACCTTTTTTGCTCGTAAAGGTTTTTGGGCAGACAAACCTCCCCAAACATTTCAAACTCCCCCCGGGACCGTACATTGCGGTTCGCTATAGGAGAATATGCGCTATAGCGGAGTCCGTCATAACAAAGTTCTACTGTACATCTAAACCGGTGTTTTATCCAGGCTTGCTAAGGGGAGATTTCTCACCCGCCCCCAAAACCGTCACCCCCACTCCCCAAAAAACAATTTCGGCACAGTCACAATTTTTTGCATCTCTTTCCTTTCATCCAAGTCAACCCCCCTCCCAAAAAAACCCACCTGTAGTCTGGATAAAACACTGCATCTAAACAACAATCCTGGACAAGACCTGGAATCCATTTTGGATAAATTCGAGAATAGACCGTGCTAAGATAAAATTCGGCGAAATTCTTTTTCGATTTTCATCGGGCATTCGTATCAGTAAGCTTATTTATAATAACTTCGCAATTCTGAATAGGAAACGGAATCATTGCGCGATGATTATATTAGTAGCATTTTGAGTAGAAGAAGAAATTCCATAATGGAATTTGATCGTATAGACCTAAAACAACTGCGCATCAAAAAGTAATTTAGAATGAAAGTCATTGCTGTACCAATCGTCAAAATAGATAGATAGATAGATATAGATAGATAGATAGATAGATAGATAGATAGATAGATAGATAGATAGATAGATAGATAGATAGATAGATAGATAGATAGATAGATAGATAGATATAGATAGATAGATAGATAGATAGATAGATAGATAGATAGATAGATAGATAGATAGATAGATAGATAGATAGATAGATAGATAGATAGATAGATAGATAGATAGATAGATAGATAGATAGATAGATAGATAGATAGATAGATGATAACTAGAAAGAAAGACAGACAAACATACAGACAGACAGACATATAGATAGACAGAGAGACAAATACAGGCTGACTGACAGAGACAGAGAGCAGTTTAATGTAGGCCTATGGCAAGCGATGGAGGTCATATTTTATTGAATTTAATGGAGCGATGAAGATGCAAAATTTTTAACGTAATGGATATTATTATTACCATGGGCCTACTGTATACGTTATATTCTAACATTTTTCGTTTTTTGTCGTTTGGCGCTACATCATTCTCATCTGTTCTCACAGCTTTTGCCATTGTTACAGGACACGTGGATTAGGCCTATATTTTTCTCTAACAATAATATATATTGCAATAATCTTCTATGGACTATTCGCCTATTTAAAAGACCCAAAAATAATTGTCAATATCCCGGTTCAATGAAACACCGTACATATATACAACGTATGTACAAACAATACATACATACAAATACATAAACACAACATATACATATACGCTGGTTCTAAGCTGCCGTTTCAAGTGTGATTAGAAGACGGCAAAGCAGGGAACCAGTGCTCTGTATTGGTCGATTTGGAATTATCGCCGAAAGGCTTCGAGCGAGCAAATCTCGTTGAAGTGTCCAATTCGCGAGGAAATTTTTCATTTTAAGGTAATTTGATTGAACGTTTTACGCAATTTATATACCGCACACATTTACCCACGATAATAATAATAATAACAACGGAATATTGCACACACACAGTTGGCCATGTATGGGTTGGGTGAGAAATTTTCATGTTTATGGTGGACTGGGTTGGGTAAGAGAAAATAGGTCATGGTTTTAGTTTAAGAAATTGTAATGTATTACGGTGGGTTCGGTCGGATTAGGTCAAGTAACCATATTGTTTTCATGGGTTGGGTTGGGTCCGAATCATGATGGGTTGGGATTTTAGAAAATGGACCCATGTCCATATATGATCTACAGTATATATATATATATATGTATATATATATATAGTGCAAACAAACACGCTGTATATATGTGTACTGTATATAGGTGTACTTGTTTAGAGTGTTTTGACAACTATTATGCCATAGATTTGCTGTACGATGGTCATAATGCATGTGGGTGTTGCTGAGGGAGGTCTCCATATTGTGGCATATGTCTATGGCAAAAAGATGGATTGTCATGCAAGACCTGTGCCTTGAAAAGCTAATTGATGGTATTCTTTCGGCCTCGACAGAGAAATTGAATTAATTTGGGGCCGAGGAGGAGGGGGAGGAAGAGGGAGAGGGAAGGCGTGAGTCCACCTGGCGACAGTCTGGAAGACGGCGACGATGTGGGAACGAAGATTTGAGAAGATCTTCTCGAGTATAGACATCTTCATATTCAGATGCAGTGGCGTAGCCATGAGTTTCGGAAGGGGGGAGGTTGGTTTTTAGCTTGACCGTGACCAACTTTTCAAAACCTTGACAAGCGAAAATGGTCGTCGCCTCTTAACCCGTTACGTTCTATAGCCAGGTAGCCAATGGGGGGTTGACCCCAAAAATCGCGTCCCAAAATTAAAATGCATAGAAACTCATTAACAATATTTTGTTTTCGGCAGCCAAGGGGGGAGTTTAACCCCCAAATCCCCCTTGGCTATGCCAATGTTCAGGTGTATAGGTGTACGTAGCTATATATACCAAGCAGGGTAGATTAAAGCAATCGCGTATAGGCCTATATAGGCATTTTAGGTAACGGGTTTGATTGAATTATTTGGATTTTCTACCATTTATTAGCAGGAATTAAATCAATAAGATAAAATCTATATTCATTATCGATCTGCCATCGAAAGATCTTCAATATTTCCTGTCGTAGATTTTTGTCAGATAATAAACAACTGCTAATTCGCTTTCATATTTCAATGTGATTCAGTTACGAAATGCAATTTAACCCCTTAACTGGGTATTTAACTGTAACTCAATGTAAAATGGACGGATATATCCGGGATCCCCAGTTAAGGGGTTAAATGATTTCTAAGTGCTGTCAACATTGCACTCAGGGCCGCCGAGAGAAATTCCGGGCCCCGGAAACAAAACAATCAATTTGCGGGCCCTTAAGAAAAATTTATCAAGTCTCTGAAAAATCTGACAAGCAAAAAAAACGTTATCAACTCTCCAAAAAATGCATACTGAAAAGCAAAAAACAAACAAAAGCAAAAAAACCCTTATCGTCACCGGATCTGGGCCCCTGAAAACTCCATGGGCCCCGGTACAATGTGCCGGCTGCACCCCCCTCTCCTCAGGCCTGATTGCACTTCGTATGCTCTTAGGGGCTCTGAGTTTGCTGCACTTCGCACTTTTAAAAAAATAACTCGGATTGCGGAGTGAACTTTTGGAACCAGAGACCCTTCGCACGATGACTCTTAACCCCTTAACTGGGTATTTAACTGTAACTCAATGTAAAATGGACGGATATATCCGGGGTCCCCAGTTAAGGGGTTAAGCTGATGTTCCATGAAATCTTAATGAACTGAATTCATGAAGAATATACCATTCACAGTGTTTATTCTAGCCACCTTGACATTGGGGAGGATTTTGAAATGTTTGGGGGCAAGGTCTGAGTCTTCACACTTTAGGGGGTTATTTCCATCCCCCAGCCAACATTTGAAAATTGGGGGATTTTAAAACTTGTGGGGGGAATTCCCCAAGAAGGCCTAGAATAAACACTGTACCATTCGATTTGTAGATTTGCAATATTCCTCAAGGTAACCGAACATCAATTGAACCAAGAGGAAACGAAGGAAGACAGACAGACGGAGAGGCATCAAAGGTTACCTCCAGAAAATACGAAATAGGTGTTTTTCGGGAAGAGAGAAAGGTAACTATGACGATGAAGAGGAAGATGATGAGATGATGAAGATGAAGAGGATAACAAAGAAAACGACGATAAAGAGGATGAGGAGGAAAGGACATAAAGGAGGAGTTGGAGGAGGAGGAGGAGGAGGAGGAAAAGACCTGAATATAGACGAGAAAACGTGTGATTGAATGAATACAAGAGAATTGAAGCATTTTCGAAGTCGAGAAATCAATGTACGTTCTCTGAATGAGAAAATCTAGAAAGTTCGCCGTTAGATTAGAATTCTTCAAATGCGTTCATAGCACAGCTGAAAAAATAAACGAAGAATAAGATGAAAGACGTGTAATTGAAGAAATTAAAGTAAATTTCGTAATCCTGGGCGCAACCGCTTAACGAAACAGGACTTAATATCGACGGAGGAGAGAGAGAGAGAGAGAGAGAGAGAGAGAGAGAGAGAGAGGAGTAATGTCTGAAAATTGTAAAATACAGTAAATTCTCTTAACCCTGTCTGGCATTTGAGAGCTCTGAATCAGAGACGGCAAAACGACCCACGCAGTGGTGGCTACACATGGGGCCCGGGGGCCCGTGCCCCCCCCCCATTGACTGCCTGGCCCCCAGTGGCTTCCCTGTTGGGACGCTATACTTATACCACTACATATGCCAACCAACAAACAGTTGGCCCCCATGCTTATAGAAGTTGTCACCCCAACGGCCCCCACTTGCCAAATCCTGGAGCCGCCACTGTCCATATGACCCACCGAACCCTTGACCCGTGACCCAGTTTGACCCACTGCCATCTCTGCTCTGAATGGCAGGAAGGAGTTAAGGAAAGAAGGAAAGTAGGAATGGAGATATGAAGGAAAGAAGGAAGGAAGGATCGAAGGAACGAAGTAAGTAAGTAAGGAGACGAGTGAATGTTGTATCTATATGTGTTACCCAGTGTCTCTGCTGTGGTCCAGTTTGCAATCTGCCTTGACAACGGCGACGTCCTCGATTTAAGTAAGATCGGATCCGATCCGTCGTCCCTTGGGACGGGATGGGACGAAGGAGAGCAAGCGCCGGCGGCCTTCTTCGCCGCCGGCTCCCGAGTCCACTTGGACCGACGCGGAGAACAAGGCGCCCGCCCCCGCTCTCCGCCGCCGTCGGAATTCATTATCACCCCACCCCCACCTTCCCCGCCTCACACGGGCTGACATTGCACCCCCTCCCGACCGACCCACCCACCCACCCGCCCTCCTCGCATGGTCGGTCCTTAACGCATTCGCCCCACGTCGGCCACCCCTTCACCCCGCCCCATCCGTCGTCGTATCTCCAATCTATGGATAAAATGATCTTGAATATATCTGCGATCTTCGGATGCGATCCCGAATAAACGGGAACACGATTTTCCGTCTAAATATTTGCCGGAATTTTGCCCACGGGACGAAGGTCATCGGATACGACGTTTCTCGAACGCCGAATATGATATCTAGGATATCTATGATAATGATATGATATGATATGATATGATATCTACGCAATGAACGCACACAATCTACGAAACGCCAGTAATATTGTCAGTAAAAACAACTTGTGACGCTTTGACATCCGACATTTTCTGGGTACGTGGACGATTGACCACCGGACGACTGACCACCGGACGATTGACCACCGGACGATTGACCACCGGACGAATAACTACGTATTTTCTAAATGTGTTTTGCTTTATTTTCTAATTGTGTTTGCTTTTATATTTAAAAGTTAATACGTCTTTGTTAACGCAGCAATTAATCTGTGTGGGAAATCGTTCCATGGTCATTCGTCCGGTGTGGTTAATCGTCCGGTGATCAGTAGTCCGCTGTGGTCAATCGTCCGGTGGTTAATTGTCCTAGGCTAAGACCCATTTTCTGTCCATCACCCACAAAAGTTCAACAGCGAATATGAGGCATACCATCGATTGATACCCTTGAGTATTAGAAATGGTGCTATAGAAGTGCATAATTATTATTATTATTACACCTCTCCACTGTGCCAAAGACATTGGGGCAGGGGGAGGTCATGAGAATAACAAAATAATTTCCCACTCCCTTTTTTACCCTTAAGGTCACCTTTTTACCCTTAAGGTGTTCGAAAAATAGGAAAGAAGACCTGATAAAATTTCGATGGTATTAATGAAGAGCTGTTTAAGGTACAATATGATGATCAGTGCATTATCATCGTCGTCATCATCATCGTTTTCGTCGTCGTCGTCATCATCATCAGCAGCAGCAGCAACAACAACAGCGTGACGTAATAATCTCATCGTCTGCTTTCGTTCTTGCCTCTTGTTCTCTCCAGATGGTCGGACGCGAATTCGTTTCCGGTCTGTTTGTTCGATTTTCAATTTAGGACACGCGAGATTTCGCGAGAATTAAGTGCGAGATCACGTCGAATGGCGCCTCGAGGATTGCTAATCTCAATGTTTTATGTCACTCATTTCTTCCTTCCTTCCTTCCTTTCTTCCTTCATTCGTTTCCTTACGATGCAGCGGCAATACTTCAAAGAATGCCCGCCGCCTACCCCGTGCAATACAGCCACGACCTCTTCAGAACGAGGATTAATGCACCGTGTCCACCGAGAAGATATTACTGACACTTTTACACCAATTGGCTTTTACAAGAGATAATTATTTATTCATGTTGATTGTCGTTCGACGACGCTTAGACAGAGTTTATTCGTACCGAGCTCGGTGCAGTTTGTTCTATTCGCACATGAATAATTTGTATTTCCAATTAGTTCCGGTAAGATTTCGTGCAGCCAAAGATGATCTCGATCGAGAAATTTGCACCGAAGATAAGGCGCAGACGCTGTTGACTGTTATTGGGCACAACTTTCTTATCCTCCCTATTTGTTCCACTCGATATAATATGATGAAACGTCTTTATATTTTCTACTGATAGGCTGACGAAGACTATCTGTCTTCAGGGGCGTAGCCAGGAATTTGATGGGGGCGGGGTGGGGTAAATGTGATTTGGGTGTATACATCTTTAAAACTTTGAAAATCTTAAAAAAACATATTGAAAATTTTAAGGTGGTCTGATTTTTGGGGGGTATATATATACCGATATGCCCCCCGTCGCTACGCCTATGTCTGTTTCTCTGTCTCTATATCTCTGTCTCTCTTTATTTGTCTCTCTCTCTCTCTCTCTCTCTCTCTCTCTTGCTTTATCTCCTTTTTACAAGTGATTAAATAGATTATATCTGAGCTCTTGCAGTCAAGAGTAGTGTTTATCTTTTACGAACACCGACTGTATGAGATGCAGAATGCTGTTGAAGTTGTAAGAAACGGGCAGGTTTTACAATCTTTTGATTGACATTTCTTGGGTCCCATCGGTCGTTTGTACTAGTATTATGAGGATATGAGGAGGTCTATTATTATTATTATTATTATTATTATTATTATTATTATTATTATTATTATTATTATTATTATTATTATTATTATTATTATTATTATTTATTATTATTATTATTATTATTATTATTATTATTATTATTATTATTATTATTATTATTATTATTATTATTATTATTATTATTATTATTATTATTATTATTATTATTATTGTTATTGTTATTGTTATTATTATTATTATTATTATTATTATTATTATTATTATTATTATTTGTAGAGGCTGTTAATAACTGGCCTAGGTGCTTATGTCTCTTGTGTATGCGGCTATGAGGTATGCCTTACTTTGTAACGTGGTGGTGTCATTATTGGAGTGTTTAAATAAGATTGTCGTTTCCAGAAAGTTCACTTCGTGTTCGCTGTGATTAAGTGTAAAATTAATGTCTGGAGTGAGACCGTTTAAGATACGTTTCAAAATGGATGGATGAATAGATGGATGGATATATGGATGGATGGATGGATGGATGGATGGCTGAATGAATGCATGTATGTATATATGGATATGATTGGATGGATAGATGGTACGGACAGATGGATGCATGGGTGGATGGATGGATGGGTGGATGGATGGATTGGGTGGATGAGTGGGTGGTGGGTGGGTGGGTCGACGGATTGAGCAGTAGGTAACAGGGTTTCGACTTAATGTGAGTGCAGTGATGACCAAAAGTGAAACTCATCTTTCAACTCTGCACTAATTACATCGACACGAAGTTGGCACTTCGTCCGACGCATTTATATGCCGCCGTCTTTCGACCGATTCGACGCGTAAAATTCGCACTCCGCACTCCGCACTCTGCACTCCTCTCTGTCCCCAGCGACGCTCCGACATCGCGCGGCACGAACGCCGTCAGTCGGCACTCGTCTGCATGAGAAAGAAATCAGTGCGGAATATTCTGCCTCCGAGTAGCCACCTTTCGATCGAAGAACTGCACCAAACAAACTGTCCGATGACTCGGATTAATTTTCGGGGGCGTTACACCTCGCCCCCTTTCCCGCCCCCTCCGCCCCTCGTCCCCCCCCCCCAACTTCCCAGAGCCCCCATCTACAGCTCGCCGCCGATCGCCTTAGTGCACCGAATTTACACGATTAGCGCATGCGCAGTTCTATCGAAGAGACGAGGGAAAGGGGTGGAAGAAAGAATGGCTCTTTAGTTTTGACAAAGGGTCGGACCCGGAAGTATTAGGGGGGGGGGGTCGATTCGAAGGTTACGTTCAGTGAAATGGATGGGGAAGGGCCAGGGGTCTGGTTGACGCTTACGATTATGTGTTCGTTTACATACTCACTTGCAGCGCAACACAAAAGCCGTCGCCTTATAGCTACCGAATTTTCCGTATGGAGTTTCGAAATTTTCAGTAGAATTTCTGAATTTTCAGTAGAATTTCTGAATTTTTCAGTAGAATTCCTTAATCTTTCCGGATATTCGGTACAGTTTCTGAATCTTCCGTAGACCTTCTATGCTCCGAAAGAGAGTTTCCTAAGTCAAGAGCGAAAAACATTAGCAGTTCCTTTTTCACTCGGATTACATTTATTTTAGAAATTGCATTTCCGTTGCTATGGCGACCACCAATACATGTCGCATTTGAATTACTCACACGCTCGCTTAAAAATTGCCACAATTGGTTTCCGATGCATCAATACGCAACGCAGAAAATTGCAGTCTTTGATGGTAAAACTAACACACGAAGGCAGTAGATTACAGTAATTAATACGATCAAGTTGGAACAAAGAAGACGATGGAATCCGCTTAGAAGAACTTTTTCATCAGGCTCTGTGCCGCGGGCGGATCTCGGGGGCGGGGGAAAGGAGACGCCCCACTAGGGATGTGCATACCCGAGCGAAAAACATTACCCGTACCCGCAGTTCATTTTCGGGTACGGGTCGGGTTACATTTATTTTAGAAATTATATTTTCATTTCTCACTACTATAGCGAATTAGCAATGCAATAATCGAAAAATAATTTGAGTAAAGTGTATTCGCTATAACTTGTACATCGTTTCCGTTCAGTTTGTCAGACAGCATGCATTTTACTTACTGAAAACACAAAGGAAATACAGATGACGTAATCTGACATCTTCAGTAATAAATCTATAATGGCGTCCTCTGACTCCTCCAAGGACTCTTTGACCGAGAAAGTTCTTCTGGTAAAGTTTTGTGGTTTAACGAACTCAATGCCTGCTGATAAATGATATCTAAAATATTTTAAAAGAAGAATTCCGGCTTAGGCTAGCTGACTGATTATCCTGATTCAAGTCTAGATCTGCCTAATCTAAACATGCGTGCTATTTACAATGAATAGTTATCCCAATTTCGGGGTTGCCTCTCTAGTATCTAGGAACGGATACGGGTTCACGGGGTCCATGTAAGGTCCTTGTAGTACTTGTAGTAAACGCCAAATCAAAAACTCCAAATTCCAACCAAAGTCCGGGTACGGGTACGGGTACGGGTACGGGTACACAGCTTAACCTACAGCGCTCCGAAAACCCCACCCCACCCCAACCTTATTTTTTGTGCCGGTTTCTAATAATGACGTATAAACCGAAAAGTTATAAAAGCGTGCGTCATCGATCCCAATCCGTATGGAAGGAGTGGTGGGGGGAGGGGGGGGGTGGATGGGGCAGGGGCAAATTATGGTGAATGAAACACCCGTCGGTACGTCGTACAGACAGACTGCATGCGTTCCTGGCTGCGCCCTCGTTTCGTGTTTTCGCCTGCGCGTGGAATTGATCTGCGGTCGCTTTTCCGACACCGAGCGTTGCTCGAATCAGTGCAACACTTGGCGTTGTTCACATAAGTGCAACCAACGAGTCGACAAAGTGCATGAGAAAAAGTTGCATGCATACTCGCATCATAAGTACCTGAAGTACCCCTCTGTCCGTCTCTCTCTCTCTCTCTCTCTCTCTCTCTCTCTCTCTCTCTCTCTATTTCTTCTTTCTTTCTCTAAGTACGTATTGGTCGCTTTGAGTAGAAAGGACAGAACGCGCACTGCGCATGCGCAAACCGTCCATTTATAGCAATTATGACGTCATCGACGCGTTGTGTAATACTGGTGGCGGTATTCTTCGGTTCAAGGATTGAGTCTACGATCCTTTATAGCGAAGCAAGAGAATTCTCTAATGGAAAACCAGTTTCTATGACTGGTTCTCTTTCAACCTGTGGCGTCAAGCAATAATATTCAAACACACACACACACACACACACACACACACACACAAGGCTAACGCGCGTATACTTATCGTACGCAACGCAATTACGTAATTATGCGTACACACGGGTGTACGTCAGGCGTACACGTGCTATCACATTGCTAGCCTACTTAACAATAGCAACTGGTCTTCATGAAAAGATAGCCCTGGGGGAGGAGGAGGAGGAGGTGGTGGTGGTGGTGGAAAAGGAGGAGGAGAGGGGTTAGAGCGAAACATACTATGCCATTCCTTGTATCCAGCGGTTTCTTCCACGCAAAGGATACGTCTCCATGGCAACGCGCGTAACCAATAGGAACCACGAGACGCGCCATATCCGCAAATCGGAATAATCCAGTTATGGCTCTGCTCCTGTTACCACGTACTGCGTCACGTAAACAACGACATTTTACCTGCGTAAGGTAAAATAGTGACGCAGTCACACCACCCCGCCCCCAACCCCAACCCCACTCCACCCCCACCCACTTCACCGACCGACCACCCCACACCCGGGAAAAAAGTCGCGGTCGTTTTGTCTCTGATGTATAGCAGTATATATATATACATATATATATACATATATATATATTAGGGTGGCCCACGATACTATGGGAAAGAAAAAAGTATAATTTTCGTTCAATTACACTATGTAAAAAGAGTGTGCAGGCAGGTTTTTGTACATATTGATGCATATTTGAAGGTCGCTACCAGAAGCAACTTCTTACTGCTGACTGTTTAATTACTCATTTGATTTTGGCGGCTGGTGCTGAAGGGTTTGCCTCTAGGTTCTTTTTAATAATTTTCCAGACGCACAGCGACATCAACAGCTGAAAGGGAAGCATTCTCTTCTCTCCACTACCACTTATTCTCCATTGGGATGGGAAGCTACTTCCTGACATTACTGGCGGTGGTGAGCTTGTTCTTGTTGATCGTATAGCAATTTTGGGGACTAGTGGGCAAACAGAACAACTACTTGCTGTGCCTAAAATTAGCAGAGGAACTGGCGAAGAACAATCACAAGCTTGTATTCATTCCTTGAATGACTGGAAACTGGAAGAACTGGTGCAGGAACTCATGTTTGATACAACAGCAGCCAACACGGGTCTGCGTTTGTGTGCCTGCACCCTCATTGAAAAAGCAATCGGTAGAGAACTGGCGTGTATAGCATGCCGTCATCAGCCGTTCGAGGTGATGCTGGCAGCCGTATTTTCTGCAGTTCTTGGACCTGAGATCAAACTCTTCCAGAGGTTTCGCAAGATGTGGCCAATTATAACGTATTACCCGTAACCAGCCAGATTTTCAGATTCCTTATCCTGACAGTAACATGTTTAACCATATACAGACAGCGAACTGAAATTTTGTCATTCTACGCTGAAGCACTGAAATGTAAAGCACCAAGAGAAGACTACCGTGAGTTGGTTGAACTGAGCTATCTTTTTTCTTAGAGGTTCATTGGAGGGTCATCCCAGGTTTCGTGCACCGGGTGCATTGCACAGAGCCAGGTGGATAGCGAAAGCCATCTATTCCCTAAAATGTTCTTATTCAAAGGTCAGTTAAATCTGACGGCACGTGAGCAGAATGGCTTATCAAACATTTCTGTCTTCGTTGCCGTCCTCTTTGTATCTGGCATGAAGCTCCTCTTGCACAATCTTCAACGACTTCAAGGTGCTTGATCTTCTACATCATTACCCAGTGTCAACCGTTAGAGTAGCTGCAATCAAGGCATTCTCTCGCCACTTGTGGTATTTCTCTGAACATCTTATCACACTTGCCTTATTTGATGATAAAGTGAGCGACCCAAGGCATCAATGGCCAGCAACTTCTCCCGTCCATCAAACTCGAACAACTTCAGGCGCCTGGACGAAAAAGCTTTCAATTATTCTACCCCTCTTGAAGAATATGTTACCAGCAGATCTTTGAAGCTGTTCGACTTGCTTGACAAGGACGGACAGCAAAAGCTCAGTCTTTCTTATCCAAGCCAGTTGCTTTGTGGACTGAAGACAATATTTCAGGAAATGAAACAAAGCGTGAAGCTTTTTGTCAATGACTGCGCAGAACGTTGCTCTCATTCGGTCATATAACAATACCCTTACAATAAACGAGGATCAAAAACAATATCTGGTGAAGCTGGTCAGCAGACACAGGAAATTATTTCCAATTCCTACAAAGGCAGCTCTGTCATGCTCACTTACTCAAAAATAAATCCTTAAGACTTTGAAGCTAAGACTCTCTTACGTTTACCTAAAGACGCTGAACTCTTTTGCTAACCCTACTGATTGAAAGGCTGATACTGCATTTAATTATTTTGGATTTCAATCTGTTATAGGTAAAAATGGTTTGCATTACACTAATACAGTCGGCGGCAGACAGTAATAAACTGCTCGTTTCTGATTATCGTATACATACAACAAGACGTTGATTGGTAGCTACCTCTAAATATCGTCAGATCATCATAAAATTTTGCATATCTATTACTAGCATCAAGTGGAACATATAGCCTTGTGGAGAAACAAATTTTTAACTTTTTGTTTTTGGGCCACCTAATATATATATATATATATATATATATATATATATATATATATATATCCTCGTATTCAATTCATCAAAGACCGTCTCCAGGTCTTTAATGCAGCAGTGCTTCTTATCCAATATCCACGCATATACAATTCTGCAGATACTTCTCCCTCCATCCATCCATCCATCCATCCCTCGCTCCTGCTCCTTCCCTCCATCATTCCCCTTCCCTCCCTTTTCCCTTCATTTCCACCACACGAACAAATATGCGCTTCGTAAGGGTATAAGACAGGTGCAAATACATAAGCACCCATACGTGTCTGTGTGTGTGTGTTTGTGTGTGTGTTTGTGTGTGTGTGTGTGTGTTTGTGTGTGCTCGAGCAGTGCGAATATAAAGCATGCGCGATAAAAAGCATTACCGGTAGATTGTAATGCAAGCTGTTTTATCGACGAATTTTAGATGTTATTGTGCCCGGTGTTGTTGAACTCTTATTTGAAGTACTTGATCCGGTGCGAACTGGTGCCAAAACAGTGGAGTCATCGTAAATTACTTTGAACCGCTAAAGCACTGGGACTTCTTTGTTACGCTTTATTATTTTGTCTCTTATACAGGCACATCTGGTCACCATTCGATCATCATCATCATCATCATCATCATCATCATCATCATCATCATCATCATCATCACCACCACCACCACCATCATCATCATCATCACCACCATCACCATCACCATCATCATCATCGTGAGAATCATCATCGCCATCATAATCACCATCACCATCATCATCATCATCATCATCATCATCATCATCATCATCATCATCATCATCATCATCATCATCATCATCATCATCATCATCATCATCATCATCATCATCATCATCATCTGAGAGAGAGAGAGAGAGAGAGAGAGAATATCAGAGATATTAATATAATTATAGTTAGAGAGAGAGAGAGAGAGACAGAGAGAGACAGAGAGACAGAGAGACAGAGAGAGAGAGAGAGAGACAGAGAGAGAGAGAGAGAGAGAGAGAGAGAGAGAGTGAGAGAGAGAGAGAGAGAGAGAGAGAGAGAGAGAGAGAGAGAGAGAGAGAGAGAGAGAGAGAGAGAGAGAGAGACAGAGAGAGAGAGAGAGAGTGAGAGAGAGAGAAAGAGAGAGAGTGTGTGTGAGAGAGAGAGAGAGAGAGAGAGAGAGAGAGAGGAGGGAGAGAGAGTATCCTTTTGGGCTTCCATCTTGTTTCGGAACTCAAAATATTCGCCGACAGCTTAGACGCGACGCGGCGTAGAGCGTTGACTGCAGACCAGGGTTCGATTCCGGTTGGGGAATTCTGGTATATTCGTACCCGGGGGCATTTTCAGGTCCTCTGGATGCAGTACCTTAGAAAGGGCACTATGAAAATCTATCGCTAAACCGAAGTGAACTTTATGTAATTCAAAATTTTGTATCAACTCGCAAATAGGGCCTACTGGTCTCACTGGACATCAGCCTTGCTTTTCAGACATTTTCTCCTGATTTGCCAAACGAATTGTTCTAATAAAATGTAATACTTTTATGCATTTGACACATAGACTGAAATCTATCTTCTTTTCTTTTCTTTCTTTCCTTCCGTCTTTCCCTATTGGGCTGGACGATGGGTCTGAATGAGTTCCTTCCACTTCTGTCTGTCTCTTGCTGCTCTGGTCAATTGGATGAAGTTCATTTGCATTTCTTCTGCATCCTCTTTCAAGTTTTCCATCCAAGAAAAACATGGATAGACTGAAATCTATGGAAGACCATTATTACTCAAGCACTGAATAAATAGATAGTCGCTTCTGAAACCGGGAGGTGTTCCATCGACTCGGGCTCGACACCTGGGGGATCAGAGATTGTATATCTCAGTCATTTGTCCGCCGGCACCGAAACTCGACACATTGCTCAGACCATTTTAACTTTCGCTCGGTCTTCTCTTTAGCCATCCTCGCTACGAGGGTAGACCGCATCATGGACCAATCTCATTCGTGATGCGTTAGAGACACACGTGCAATGTTTCAAGGATTGCAGTAAAATATTTTTTGCCAGAACGTAACCATTTAAAGCCTTTCTCTTTCCCCCCCCTCCGCCCATCTTAAAAATTCAACCCAGCGCTCACGACCTCTAAACAGCTGGGGTGCTCTGATGGGATCTGGGGTGCTTCGGAGGTGACGATGAGTTCAGTCCTATGAGTGACGATGACGACGGTGTCACGAAACGATGCGTGACAACTGCTGTGGAAACTCACCTCCCGAGTCGAGCGTCACGAGGAGAATGAGAAGCGGCAACACCATCTTCGAATCCATTTATCTAGCGCCTTTATAGATCTCTGACACACACAGTTTTCAGTAGGTACGTAGGTAGACTCAAGTCGCAAACGTCGACGACGACGACGACGACGATGATGATGATGATGACGATGACATCATCCTGTCGACGACAACGACAATTCTCACAACGCGACGACGAAATATGCGGTTGGGAGGGGGAGGGAGATTGACCCTCACCCCAAACGACCCCAAAATCGTCACTCCTCCGTCGTCATGCCATCCAGTTTCAGCGGCGTCACTCCGACTGACGAGATCTCTCACCAGTTGCCGCGCCGAATTCGATCCGCTTACCGGCGCGACGGTTTCCTTCCAGTACCATATAGGGCGTTCTGTTGCGCGTCCAAGCGCCTCTCTTTTATTTGGAAAATGTCCGGTTTTCTCCGGGGGACGAATCTTCCGTCAAAGACGACGTCACATCCGAAAATATCGAAAAGTATCGACACGTACCCGTTCGCGTGTTTGCCCGGTCGATACCGATTACCTCCCGCGCCTCTTCCTCCGATCCCTTTGATCGGTATTAGACTCCGGCGGCGGCGGCGGCGGCAGGCGGCAGGCGGGGGGACTGATGCCTGTTGAGAGGCCTCCGACCGACCGACCGACCGACCGAGGGCGAGCTCGCGCCTCCTATAGTCCCCGTCTCCGTCGTCCGCGCCTCCTTTTAATGGCCCGTTGCGTCTTAGGAGGCAGACGACGAGGCCGCGGCCTCGGTCTCAGCCTCAGCCAGGGCTCCCGGCACGGAGCTACCTGTGAATATATGGCGCTATAACAATTGACGGAAGACACCTGTCATCCGCTTATCGTCGGTCTAAACGGGCGTAGTCGTTGCACGTCGAGACTTTTGCCACACACACACAGACACACACACACACAGACGCACACCTCTACATTCTATTTGGCTGGTGGGTTTAAATGCGACGATTTTTCGGAAGATATGCGGAATTCGGAGATTTTAAATATGCGGGAAAATGCGAAAATGTTCAATTTATGCGCATAGATTTGCTATTTATGCGCCTTATTTACCTCGCATATTTACGGAAATTGCGGTGTGTTTCGGCAAAAAAATAAGCTGACGAGCAAAAAAGGTAATCCAGATCGCTCACTCACACCGACGCTGGTCCCCTGAAAATGCATGCCTACATTAGGAGACTAGCAAAAAAGTGCCATGTGTCCGAAGAAAATAGCGAAACTGCGGATATAATTGCCGCATATTTATGCAGAAATCGTACGTGCGGAAGAAAACGGCTGAAAATGCGGCGCATTGAATTTTTAAAAAAATATGCGATCGCATAATCGCATTAAAAGCATATTCCGAATTCTATGCATTCATGTCTACTTTGCATTTCTCAAGAGCCTTGCAACGCCCTCGTATGTTTCTGCCTCAGCAGATCTGTTCAAATTCAAGCCACTTTATAAACGTATAATAATAAAATGCTGAATTGTAACCGCAGTCGAGCGATATTCTGCTCTGATAATTACACCGTAAAATTACACCGTAAAATCACACCGTAAAATTACACAGTAAGATTACGCAGTAAGATTACACAGTAATATTACACAGTAATATTACACAGTAAGATTACACAGTAAGATTACACAGTAAGATTACACAGTAAAATTACACAGTAAAATTACACAGTAAAATTACATCGTAATTCAATGGAAATTTTATATTGCGCTCTTAGTTTTCTCTGTATGAATTCGAGGTTTCTGGTATAAAAAATTACGTAACAACGATATTTCAATTGTGATAATGTGACCCCCAAAATGGTCAAAGATGGCGAACTAACAAAAGAAAAACATGTATAGGCCTATATAATATTATATACAAATACATAGGCCTACATATTTCAAAGGTACTGTAATTGTAAATCTCTCATGCAAGAGTTCTATCGAGCGAGTTCATGGGAATAATGAGTTGACTTGTCCGTTGTAGTTTTATTGCGCTAGATAAAGCTGCGGGCGGAATTCTCCTGCTCCAAGTGTGCGCCATCATCATGCATCTAGGTTTACGGAGTGCATTAGTGGAAGGCACCCATCAGCTGCCCAGGACCACGTGCGTGACTTGTGCGGACAAAATAGAGGGAATTTTTTCCTCGACGGGAAACGCGAAAAGAGAATGAAATTTTGCGTGTTGAACGGTCTCTATAATATATGCGTGTCGTTTCCTAGAGTGAAAGGAAAAAATGGAACACATGGGTAGATATGGATGAACAGACAGAGAGACGAATATATGAATGGCTAGATGACTTGTTGGTTGTAAGAACGGATTGACAGACAGATACTGTAGAGAAGCAGTTTAAAACGCACTTTTAATTGCACTCTACGTGACTAGAAGGTGACGGCTGTCGTCGTCAAAGCGTCACGTGATGCAGACTGTCGGTAGAAGCGACGGCGTCAATCGGAGAATGGCATTGTTTTCGTGGAATTATTCTCAGGACAGGAAACGGTCGACATTAAAACTATTAACGGAGAGTCACGCATGAGACTCTCTCTCTCTCTCTCAGCCGCAAATCAGGTCACCACGGTCCGTCCTCAAATCATTTATGGTCGCTTAAAATTTGTGCCATCATACAATTGCTCAAATCAATCAATCAATCGCCAAACAATCAACCAGTTAATCAATCAATCATGTCAATCACTCGACCAATCATTCAGTCAATTGATCATGATATCAACCTACCATCCATTTAATCAACCATCCAGACAATCAATTAACGAAATCAAACAATCAACCAACCTGGTTAGGCGCATAAATTGAACATGTATCGATTATCTGATTGATTGGTTGGTTGGTTATATGATTGATTGTCTAATTAATTAATCAATCAAATAATCAAGATAATGATTGTCAGTATTAACGTGGGGGCGGGGGGGGCACTTAATCAATCAAATAATTAACCAACAAGATAACCCTCGATAAAAAAGGAGGCAGACGTTTTTTTTTTTTTTTTTTTTTTTTTTTTTGCTGCGTCAGCCCGAAACTTTGGAACTTTGGGGCCCCCATGACAAAGATGCCCCCCGGGCCCCCAAAAGTCACGCTACGCCACTGAGTAGCCTAAGTCAGTCAATTATATTTCACCATTTTCTGAATATCATTAGCGATTGCATAGCGCATTTCGCATTGACGAGACAGGAACGGAAATTTAAGTGAGGAATGTTACTTTACGGAAGCCACAGCGGCGCTAGATAAGCGCATTGCAACAGGGCGGACGCTATGATCGCGCATGCGCAAAGAGACCACTTCCGCCAGACAAGCGCGGCTTCAAAACTCGGAAGACGTTAGCCGGGCTGCTTTTCACGGCTTTCATCTCAGCCTATAACAACCAGACAAATAGACTTAATTGCTTCCTGCGCTCGCTCGCTCGCCTCCTCCGGGCAAGAAAAATAACACGACGACCTTCCTACTCACTTGCTTACTTACTTGCTTGCCCGCCTGCCTCCGCCACCTAGCGGCGGCTCCGAGAAACAGTTCGTAAGAAGAAGGAAAACCAATCGACCGGGAGGCAGTACGCCAAGATTAAACAAAATCGCAGCGGCGTCTCCATGGAGACGAAGAGGAGGAGGAAGAGGAGGAGGAGGGGTTGGCGATGACGTTATTCCCCCCCCCCCGGGGGGGAGGAGGCAAGACGGTCGTCGGTAAAACGATAATTGAATTGAATCTCGGCGACGAGAAGCGAGAATTGAGCGGAAATACAAAAAATGATTATTTCCTGTAGTAACAGAAGCTGAATGCACGGAGCAATGCATGTTGATTGTCCAAATATATCTCGTCTGGCTGGCTGGCTGGCTGGTTGTTTGACTGGTTGGTCTCTCGACTGGTTCGCTGGCTGGCTGATTTGGCTGGCTGTCTGACTGGTTCGCTAGCTGGCTTGCTGTTTGACTGTCCTGCTAATTTTCCCCACTATTGTCGTCTCTCGTGCACGGTCAAACAAACGTAGCCACGTTTCGGTTATAACAATAGTTGTGAAGTTCGAATTTTAAGAAACAAGTTCGATAAAGTTCAAACAGAAATACAGTTCGTAAAAGTACGTAAAAGATCGAATTTTCAATTTATCCATCGTCAGATGTTCAATCGATGTACTTACTTACTCAATGGCATAACATATATCTTCTTAGATCATTAGATGTCATAAATCACTGGATATTTTGTACTGTTGAGTACTGGTAACTTACCGGTCAGTCAATCACGTTGTTTCGCGCAGTAGGCCCTATAACTTTTATGTTTTAACTCACAGGCCTTCTTTATTAGCGCACTTTTGCAGTGATAATTAAAAAGCGAACTTTGTGAAGTTTAAAGACCTGACTGATCTCTGGAATGACCTGGTCTTTTGCAGATGAATTTGAAATACCATCGATTGATACCCTTAGGTATTAGAAATGGCGCTATTGAAGCGCATAATTATTATTATTATTTAGTAATAAAGTTCAGAAAGTTTTAAATTAGTAATAAAGTTAAAACGTAATAATATAAAGTTATAAAGTTTAAACTGTAATTCCCGTTAAAACGTCATAACCGTGTATTTAACAATCATGTCATTCCCGCGTTACTTGTTAAGTAAATAATTGTACACAGAGACCACGTGATCAACAATAAACGTCAAGTTCAGGTTTCCGATCCACTAGGTGCCGTAAAGACGTCCATTCGAAGGACCTGGACCTTGTGCTTTCATGTTGTTTCGCGTCACTTAACAGCAAAATATTCGCCCCATTAGGAATGCGATCGGAAAGCAACAGAGAAACGAAGCAAAGGAAGGGTGAGGCAACCGGTCACCCCGAACAGCAGCCGGGTAATCTGATCAAATAACGTCATCTGGCTCCGGGAAGGAAGCACGTGATTAGAACCGAAAAAAACTGTATGTTCATCGCTCTTACCGTCTAACTTACCGTCTGAGAAGCAAATGCCCAACTACCAAAAATCTTTTGCAACGACGGTTCGAAAGTTGGCCGGCGCCAAGGGTCGTTCATAGATGTAAAAATGCTAAAAAATTAAACAACAAATGGAAAAATGAAAACGTAAAAAACGCCCCCCAAATAAAAAGCCGCCACTGCTGCCAAGGGTCGTTTAAAAGATGTAAAAATAAAAAAAAACGCAAAAAAACGTTTATTACATCTATGATTTAACTATCTTCGTAATAATTAATTATTGTTGACCTATCACCTGCTGCATTTAGTGAAATTAATACACTTTAAGACGATAAATTATTTGGCTATTTTCCTCAAATATATTAATATTTTTAGACGTCATGATCAGCTCCTGTTTCGCCAATTGCAGCTATCTATTAATAATAATAATAATAAATAATAATAATAATTATTATTATTATTATTATTATTATTATTATTATTATTATTATTATTATTATTATTGTCTGGAATGCCTTGGATTCGAATCTAGAATGAAATTTTTGAATGCTCGAAATAAACTTCGCGCCAAAGAAATTCTGAGCTGAATTGTGCCACGCCATGTCAAGAATCTCATTCATTCTTTCATTCGTTCATCCACTCATTCGTTCATCCATTCATTCATCCACTCATTCATCCACTCATTCGTTCATCCATTCATTCATCCACTCATTCGTTCATCCATTCATTCGGCAGAGGTCTGAGATATTTGTAATCAATAAAATCTCCTGTTTTTTTTATTCTTTGATCTTCTAAAAATGGCTCTTACTTACATGGGTCGCTGTCTGAGTGAAATAAGTATGAAAGTACTGCTGTACAGTGATTTATCCAGGCCGATTGGGGAGGAGATCCCCGAAATACCCCTCAAATCCCCCGAATTTCAGCAGTGACACAAATGTTTGCATTGAACAGTCTCTTCCCTTCCAGTCAAGTCAATTCCCTCCCCCCAAGGCCTGGGTCTGGATAAAAAGGTGCTAGCACAAAATGTCCTAGACAAAATGTCATGGGGACAAAATGTCACGAACAAGATGTAATGGGATAAAATGTAACCCCAAGCTTAACCCTAACCCTAACCCCAACACGTGACATTTTGTCCATGACGTTTTGTCCGTGACATTTTGTCCGTGACATTTTGTCTTCGGACATTTTGTCCAGCCACGGGATAAAACACAGATGTAGTAGTTGTGAGGTTTGTCACCAATTTGGTAATGTTCTAAAAAAGTCTAAAGCAGAGATGTCCATGGGTCCATTTTTTTAGAACCCAATCCAAAACAAACCCATCAAATCTCCAACCCAACCCAACCCATGCCGTTAATAGGTTTACTTTACTCAACCCAACCCACTGTAATACATTACAGTTTCTTAACCCCCTAACTGTGTATTTAACTGTAACTCAATGTAAAATGGTCGGATATGTCCGGGATCCCCGGTTAAGGGGTTAAACCATGACTTCTTTTCTGACCCAGCCCAACCCAAACCACCATTAATATTACGGAAAAGTCTGACCCAACCCAACCCAACCCAACCCATGGGTCAACCCAACCCATGGACATCTCTGGTCTAAAGGCGTATTTCATTCAACGACTAGCGTCCATCGGTGCAGTGGCGGCTCCACCGGCGGGCCAGGGAGGCCCGTGCCCCCTATTGAGCGCCTGCCCCACAGTGGCCCCCAGTTGGGACCTATACTTAATGCTACATACATTAAACAACAAATGATTGGCCCCCATGATTAGAAGTTGCCACCCCTACGCCCCCGTCCCCCCACTTGCCAAATCCTAGAGCCGCCACTGCATCGGTGGGTGAATAGCGGTCGAAACAGTCACCGGACGGACCGTCACGGACGGGGCGCCCCCTTCACTGCAGGAAAAACGGGACTAGCACCATCATAAAGAACGTGGACGCGGCCGTTGCGAAGAGAAAGACGCGAAAGAGACACCTGTCGATGACGGCCGCAACGTTTCTCCATTCGTTCGTTATATCGTTCTGTCTATCGTCGGCCGTCGTCTTGGCAACGAGGAACCTCAGGTATTCGAGCGTCTCCTCCATCACCATCAGCCTCCTTACGGTCATCTCGAGCACGCCCACGGCGGCGGCGGCGGTGGTGGTGGTGGTGGTATCCCCTCCTCCTCCTCCTCCTTTTCCGTCTCCTCCTCCTCCTCCTCCTCCTTCTTTTCTTCTTCCGTCCGTCGTTTCTTCCCCGCCGCCTCGTTCATTCTCCTCTTCCCGATCCCCGTCGTACGGGGACTCCATCGCGATGTCGGGACCTCGCAACGGGGTCCGTCGCTTCGGAGGACTGTCCGTTTCGCGGGGGGGAAGGTGGCGGTGGCGGCGGTGGTGGTGGTGGTGGTGGTCCGGCGGCGGAAGCGGATCTCCGGACGTCCGAAAGACCGGATTGTCGTTCTCGGCCGAGATCTCTCGGACCAGATCCAGAAAGCGCTCGACCTTCTCGTCCTGCGCCGCCGCTGCCGCCGCCGTCGCGTTTCTCGG
>CM030840.1:16377283-16379783 GCA_018105865.1 Metaphire vulgaris
AAGTCGAATTTATGTAGCGCTCGTTGAGCCTTAATTTGTACAGACTAGCTTTTCTCCAGTGTTTTTCTCGTCCTCCATCCCTTTCTGTCCTGTCTTTTTTTCTTTGCTTGTTCTTTGTACAATCGAACAAAACTAAGATTGCAGTCGAAAGATCTTATTTTGAACCAAAAAAGCCCGAGGGGACTCACGTGTTCCAGCCAAACTTTGGACACCAGAACCTGATTCTTTTCATCCTGTGTGTGAACACAAAGAGACGAATGTTATTTCGAAAAATTACAGCCTTCATCTTCGATACCATTTGGACTCACCTGTATATTTGTCACTCACAATTCTGTGAATAAGTACCGGTCATTAAAGCCACTACTGTTGCTTTGGTTACTACTACTGTGCTACTACTACTACTACTGCTACTGCTACTACTGCTGCTGCTACTGCTGCTGCTGCTGCTGCTGCTGCTGCTGCTGCTGCTGCTGCTGCTGCTGCTGCTGCTGCTGCTGCTGCTGCTGCTGCTGCTGCTGCTGCTGCTGCTGCTGCTGCTGCTGCTGCTGCTGCTGCTGCTGCTGCTGCTGCTGCTGCTGCTGCTGCTGCTGCCACCACCTGCTACTGCTACTACTACTACTGCTAGTCTGCTACTAAACTACTATAGAAATTACATTAGAATACTGTAAATTCCAAACTAATTTTACATTGAGTACAGAAAGTTCTACGCGAAGCGCCATTTGACATCGAGTACGGTAAGCTTTTTAACTGACCATGTCCATGATCTGTACCAGGGTCAGACTGAAGTTGACGACGACCGTGTGGTTGGTATGGAAGGCCGGACGGACGCTGTTGTCATAGTGACGCATGATTCTCTTCAGCAGTCTCTGCTCGTCCGGTATCCTAGCAACGGCGTCGTCCGTGGCAACCGAGCTGCAGATTCTGGCGACGATTCGCGCCGCCAGCAGAGAGCTCATCCACCAGAAGTTGACGACCAAGTCCCGCATTTTACGCGTAAGATATTTATTATTATTTGATAATCGAATAAAAATTAAATTCAATTTAATTCCACGTCAGATTGAAACGAAAGAATTCCCTCATCCGAGATGCTCGTCTGAAGAGGAAAAAGAGACATTTTCATCTGACTCGAGAAATAATTCGCAGACAGATTATCAAATCGGGGATCGGATAGCAAAAATATCTGTCACATCTTTGTCGTATTGTCACGTGGTGCGAATAGATCGCGACTGTTTCGACACAGCGCCTAACCCCTTAACTGGGCGCCCCGAGTCACGCTCGTCCATTTTAAATTGAGTTACAAATAGTTGCCCAGTTAAGGGGTTAAGAAAGTCGACGTCGTGACGAACGCCTGCGAGTTAATTAGTCGAATAAATAATTGTGTATTTTCTCCTGGATACAATTTGTGTCGACATTTCAGGAAAGTCTTAAGCAGCTCAACGCCGATTACTGAGCAAAACACTCGGAACAGTCCGTCTCTAGGAAGACTCCGCATCTGTGGCACGGAGGGAGAAAAAGTGACAGAGACAGAGACAGAGATGGAGACAGAAACAGAGCGCGTGTGTGTGTGTGAGAGAGAGAGAGAGAGAGAGAGAGAGAGAGAGAGAGTGAGCGAGGGAGCGAGAGAGCATATGGGAACGATAGGTCGTGTAAGAGAGTGAGTGAGTGTGACAGAGACAGAGACAGAAACAGAGACAAAGAGACAGAGACATAGTGACAGAGACAGAGAGACAGAGACAGCAGAGAGACAGAGACAGAGAGACAGAGACAGAGAGACAGAAACAGAGACAGAGAGAGATGCAATAATCGCAAAACGCACAGCATAAAACGTCGCAGAGAGTCGCTAAAAATATATACAGCGTTCTGAACGGAAGCGTGGACTCCATTCCGTTGTATCCTCCGTTTCCCCGATTTATCCATTTCCTCCATCCCTCCTTCTCCGTCTGCTGCAACGGATGGATGGATGGATCAGGGACATCTAGAAGTGCTTGGATGGATCGACGGAAGTATGAGTGGTTAGGGGGTGGGGCAGCCTCAGTGCCTGGCGACGGCGGCGGTGCGTGTTCCGCAAACGGCGCCGCACAAACAGCGAGTGGGGGTGCGGGGGTGCGGGGGTGGGGGAAGGGGTGGGGTGGGTAGGAGGCGGGAGAAACGGCATCAGTCAGAAACGGTTGAGTCCGCCATTTATTATCGGCGTCGTCGATCGGAGATGCAGCAACTGCACGAATGATAGTAATAATAATTAAAAGGACAAACACGGATGCAGTTACAAGGACGCGCAAACAAACAATGAATGAATACTGACTGTCACATGTCAGACTGACTAATCCACCGACTAATCCACCGACTAATCCACCGACTAATCCACCGACTAATCCACCGACTAATTTACGGAATCGCCGATTCACTGATTCACTGATCGACTAATTGAACTATTTCGCCGACTGACAGACTGACTAACTTACTAACCAACCGACCGACCGACCGACTAAAGAATCGAATA
>CM030840.1:16382283-16582283 GCA_018105865.1 Metaphire vulgaris
TATATATATATATATATATATATATATATATATATATATATATATATATATATATATATATATATCTCTTTTTTCTCCCTCTCTTTCTCTGCGTCTCTGCCTTCCTTTCTACTCCCTCCCATCCATTATCTCAATGAGTTTTTCTTTCTTTTTTTCTTATTCTTCTCTGTCAATTTTTTGTCTGGTTCTGAATCTCCTTTCATCGCGTGTTTTCCCCGACCTTGATTTTTTCGTCTCTTTCTTTCATTGTGCATCTACTTGCTGCCCTCTCCTTCCACCTCTCTGTCTGTCTGTCTGTCTGTCTGTCTGTCTGTCTGTCTGTCGGTCTGTCTGTCTGTCTGTCTGTCTGTCTATGCCTGGTAGATGCCACTGTCTGGAAGCGGCATTAACTGTTTAGTCTATAGAACCTTTGACCCATTGACCTTTTTTCATCTTTATTATTATTATTACACGACCAACTTCATAACCAAAAATACATGACTCAAGATACTTAATTAATTAATTTATACTAGAAAATTACGTAAAATGACGTTTACAAGACCCTCATAAGTGACGTTTATCTTGTTCTTTTCTTGCTTTATTTTTCTGAAACGTGTTACAACTCCGCCTAACGCCATGCATTACATTTCGATTCATCTTGAAATCCAAAATCCGAATTGATTAGCATTAGACTTGCAAAGAAGCTTTCTTTTTCCAAAATTTGCAGAAAGTGAGCGCACAAAAACAGAGAATATAAGACAATCTCGCTGGTCAAGAAGCGATGATCGAATATTCCCAAAGGACAACAAGTGATTGAGATCAGTTTAATCAAGATCCTCTTTCATAAGACCAGCGAAAGCATGAATATTCATTTTAAGAGGAAATTGATGAGCCGTCAATGCATATATAATATAATATTATATATATATATATATATATATCAGGGTCGTAGCCAGGAATTAGACTGGGGTATAAATATTTGGGGAGGTATAAATCTTAACTATAAACCACATATGGCGCCAAAAAGATCAGAAATTGACAGATAAATAGCAAGGCATGACGAGATAGAGATAGAGATTGAGACAGGCAGAGACAGAAAGACAGAGGCATAAACAGAGATAGAGATGGAAATAGAGAGATAGAGATAGAGTGAGAGACAAAGAAAGAGGTAGAGAGATAGAGAGATAGAAAAAGAAATAGAGTGAGAGACAGGCAAAGACAGAGACAGAGACAGATAGAGAGAGGAAGATAAAGATAGAGTGAGAGACAGACAGAGACAGGAGACAACGAGCGAGCGAGAGAGAGAGAGAGAGAGAGAGAGAGAGAGAGAGAGAGAGAGAGAGAGAGAGAGAGAGAGAGAGATAGAGATAGAGATAGAGAGAGAGAGAGAGAGAGAGAGAGAGAGATAGATAGATAGATAGAGAGAGAGAGAGAGAGAGAGAGAGAGAGAGAGAGAGAGACAGAGAGACAGAGAGACAGAGAGACAGAGAGACAGAGAGAGAGAGACAGAGAGACAGAGGGGAGAGGGAGAGGGAGTAAATGTCATTTTAGCTTGTTTTTCCATCTTTCACATTCTTCCACCAGAGAAGACAACGGAAGATGTAGACGATTCAGAGCGGATGATTGATGTGGACACAGAGATGAATAGACGCTTATATTGAAAATCTTATGGAATCTTTGCAGTGATTGATGACAACTGGGCCGCCTCCGGCCAATAAACAGCGGAAGGAACAAGGAACAAGAATCTTCTGGAAGGATGGATGGATGGACGGACGGAAGAAGGAAGGAAAATATTCGCGTATAATTTAATCGTCGACTTTCGTCTGATGTCAGAACAACAGGATCAATGACAGATCGGCTTAAAGGCAAAATGAAGCGACACCTTCAACCAGAGGACGATTTCTTTGCATTGGGACGTCTCTAATATTTATGATTCCCTTATTTAACCCAAATGAACTTTGGAACAGAGATTTGACATGATAAAGAGAAAGATTTCTATCGCGTTCAAAGCAAATAAGAGCGTAATAATTTCACGTTTTCTGTTCACCGACAACAACAACAACAACAACAGCAATAATAATAATAATAATAATAATAGTTGTTGTAGTTGTTGTAGTAGTAGTAGTAGCAGTAGTAGTAGTAGTAGTAGTAGCAGCAGCAGCAGCAGCAGCAGCAGCAGCAGTAGTAGTAGTAGTAGTAGTAGTAGTAGTAGTAGTAGTAGTAGTAGTAGTAGTAGTAGTAGTAGTAGTAGTAGTAGTAGTAGTAGTAGTAGTAGTAGTAGTAGTAGTAGTAGTAGTAGTAGTAGTAGTAGTAGTAGTAGTGGTAGTAGTAGTAGTAGTAGTAGTAGTAGTAGCAGTAGTAGTGGTAGTCAGGCTTCCATATAGTAAGTGCAGGGCTTAGAGTGGCTTAGTATGATCTGCCCTGTGAGGGAGGGAACCAGTATATTCTGAACCGGAAGCGGAAATGACGTGACGCTTCTAAGAGACAACACACAACGAGTGACGAACGTAATTATACAGACACTTAAACAACCGGAACGGGATAATTACATCGGATCAGATAAGAGAGCAGTTTCTCGCGAGAAGAAAGCGGAAAATCGCATCGGATCAGATAAGCAGCCATTCGAACGCGGTCGTAACAGTGACGTCATTTAGAAGCGTCGTAGATAAGCCTTTTGATCGATGCAAACGGCCGACGCGGCTCGCACCGGATCCAGTGACGTTTGACCGTTTCTAAGACGAATACTGCACCGGGTGAGATCCGGACGATCCGGTGGGGTTTTGCGGATGATGGATCTGCTGGAGCGTCGGTTGTAAAATCCGTCTATTTGGTCATCTGTGAGGTCCGCATCCTGCCCTGGGGCGCTGGAGAGACTATTCCGTTACTTGGCCTCCTCTCCACCTCCTCCTTCCCTCCTCCTCCTCCTCCTCCTTCTTCTCCTCCGCCGAGCCACCTTTCATGAATTAATTTGTCCCAGAGCCATTGCGAATTCAATTCCGGACTGCCCTCTGTGGAAATCCAAAGCCCATTGTTGTACAAGAGTGTTGTCGCTCGGAGTTAGAGAAAAATCCAGGAAATCACTGCTCGAAATACCCGTAGATCACCGAACAGAGATCATTACATAGAATATATATATATATATATATATATATATATATATATATATATATATATATATAAATAGAGAATTCCATGGTTGCTACATGCTAAATGGAGAAATCAATTCTATTCAGGGTTCCAAAAATTTTTCTTATAGAGCTACATAAATGGTTTTATTTTAATCAATTCTATTCTTACGGGTTCCAGAACGCTTTGCTAAAAACAGAAAAGACTGTCAACGTTTTCCTTTACCTTTCCATCGTTGACACCGTCTTTGCAAATTCTGCGCAACTAAATTTCTATTGACAGCGTTGGCGTCCATGACACATAGAAGGCCTCAATATGCGATGTGACGATGATCGAATTTTGATGCCACCTTGACCACTGTGAGTCCCTGAATCCTTGGGTGTAGACCCTGGACTTCGAGAAAGCAAATTCGAGAACATTTTCCATATCTTTAGTTTTCATTTGTAGAAAGTCCGCTTTCTCAGCTGTGATCGAACATAATCGATGATTCTCTCCGAGATTTTTTGAGAGAAAAAACATGAAATCTTCAACTCAGACTTCTTGCGGAAAGTCTTACAGTCAGGGTTATTTCTAGGATTATCAATTTAGGGGGGGGGGTGTCCGTAAATTCTGGGGTCCCCTGCCAATAAAGTCTGACAAACAATAAGAGGTAATACCATAGCTGAAATTGGGGGATATTGGGGGTGTCGGTCTCAAATTGGGGATGTTGGGGGTGTTAAGGGATGTAAAAAAATATCCCTTCCTACTGATAAAATGATCGGTTGAACGGAAAATCTGAGAGATTTTGCTTTTGTTTCAAATGCAAACGGAACTAAAAACAAGACTCAAACTTTTCGTCAATATTTAAGATTCAAAATCTGATCATTCTTCTCAATAGTCGTCTTTCCAGGTGTATGGTGGCCTTGCGTATAACAAACATAATACATTCTGTTGACAAAGTCACTTTGATACAGTAAAACTTCGTTATAACGGACTCGGTTATAACGTGCACTCGGTTAATAAAGTAGCGCAGTGTAAAGGTTCCGTGTGATGCGTTACCGTACTGGATGACATTGGATATCGCGTACCTCGGATATAACGTGCAAGATTTTACCGACCCGCCAAGTAGCCCTACGTTATAAAGAAGTTTTACTGTACTTCTATTGATCCATGTTATCGATCGCATTTATCATCTGATTCATCTTTTTCCTTCGTAATCGATTTTCCTTCAAATGGGAATAAGATTTTGGCGAAAATTCTCTCGGGCATTTTTGACGAAGAAGTCGACAATTATTATTATTATCGCTCTGCAGTGTATGACTGTATGTCCTTTAGGTTCAATGAACTCAGTTCCTGGGTCAATGGCGTTGTTCTTTCCTAGGAACTGCTAGTTATTACTGTCAAAAGATGATGCTCTGTAACATTCTGGAACAATATTGCGCAGACAAATACCGGAATTTGAAAATAGGAAGAATATTGTAAATGTTAATATTGAAATTCCATCTTTAGCTGTCGCGGGCAATACACTGTCCTTTACAGTGGCGTAGCCAGGATTTCCCGACCGGGAGTGGGGTTATGACTTTCAACTTCGGAAAATTCAGACAAGCATAAAAAAGGTTTAAAGGTGTATCATTCCGATTTGATTTCCATGATTTCCAAAATCCTGTCAAGCAAAAAATGTCGCCAACTATTCTTTTGCTTCATTAATAGAATTTATATAGGTATATATAGGTATATATATATATATATATATATATATATATATATATAGGTGTATATATCATCAACAACCATAGGCTCAACGCCCGTAGGTGCCTGATGCCTTTTCCACTATTGTCTCCACACCTTATCTGTTTTGCGCTATTGTCTCCCACACCTCTCTTTTTGGGCTGTCTCCTTTGTAGGCTGTCTCCACTGCGCAATGTCGTCCGCCCATTCTCTGTGTGGTCTGCCCCTTCTGTTCGTTCCCTCCATTATTCCAAACACTAAGGTCTTGATTTTTCTGTCCTCCTTCATTCTACAGATATGCCCAAACAGCCTTAGTTTTCTTTTTATACTCATCTGCATTAAATTTTCTTTCATTTGTACTCTCTGGTATATCTCTCATTACTGTATGTATCTTGTCTAAATCGGATTCGTAGTAATTTCAGCACTTTCTCAAACGTTAATATTTTTCTTTCTATTAATAGAATCCATATAACAATCTGCTGAACACACATGTCTGCAATATTATATATATATATATATATATATATATATATATATATATATATATATATGAGCATGTACAACTATATTGATACGCAATAAGAATAATTTTGGTCGGACAACCAAGGGGGTTTAACCCCAAACCTCTCCTGGCTACGCCACTGGTCTTTTGGTCTACGACTGTCTTCTGCACGCCGTGCGAATTGCCTTTGATAGAACTGCCTCGAAAAATCACTTATACAGACATAATGAATGGTCAACCGACCACGCTGATGACTGACCCCTGTCAAGTCACCCCCCCCCCATCACCCCCCGCCGGTCATTCCTGATGATCGTACTCGGCGCGTGATCATTATGTATGATGACGACTGTCACGCACGCGGCATCCAAATCAACTGGACGCCGGCCGGGACATGACAGGGACCCCAAACGCAGCGAAACTTAGACCCGGTAATCAGTTCAAGCAGTGATCGCGAGCGTATTCCGTCGTCGCCAGAGGGCCAGACCACCGGCGGAAATGGGTCGAGTTCGACCCTCCTCTGACGTCACTGCGCTCAGATGTACGATCGCTTTTCCGCGCCAATGTATAGGCCTATCCTTCGGCTATTCATTATGTAACACAGAGTCAAGCTACGTCTTGTTTTTTCTTGTAGGTCTGTCTTTAATCCTGTTGCTTTCTTTCGGTCGTTCAGGTACTTGGAACGGACCATAATTCAATGTGCTTGAATTACATTATTATTATTATTATTATTATTATTATTATTATTATTATTATTATTATTATTATTATTATTATTATTATTATTATTATTATTATCATCATCATCATCATGTAGTATTATTATTATAGTCATCATCAGTAGTAGTAGTAGTAGTAGTAGTAGTAGTAGTAGTAGTAGTAGTAGTAGTAGTAGTAGTAGTAGTAGTCGTTGTGGCAATAGTAGTAGTAGTAGTAGTAGTAGTAGTAGTAGTAGTAGTAGTAGTAGTAGTAGTAGTAGTAGTAGTAGTATTAAGTCAGCGGTTCTCAACCTGTGGGTCGCGACCCCCACGGGGGTCGAATGACGATTTGCCAGAGGTCGCCCGAGACCATCATAAATATGGGGTTGTCTCTTGTCTTGTTATTGTACAAAATTTCCTCAGTGGTAGTTACGACGTACTAGTTGTTTTCTATAATTGTTATTCGAGGATAGAGTCGATAGACATGGAGACAATTAAATAAAACAATTTAGAAAATTTTGTTTGTCGTTGCATTATTATTTTTTGCAGTTTACATTGTGAACGAAAATAAATTTACCGTTGGTGGTCGCCACATCATGGGGAATTGAATTAAAAGGGTCGTTGCACTATAAAGGTTGAGAACCGCTGGATTAAGACTAAGTGGTCGTTAACACTCGTTGAGGTGGGCCAGTTAATGGGTGAACAGCTTGCCCAAGATGGTCACCGCAGTGGCTGGGGTCAGATTCGAACCCGCTACCCTCTGGTTGCGTGGCTAAAACCCTACCACTACTCCACCGCATCCCCACTATTAGGCCAACATCTTATCTGCGTAGAGCTTAAAGCAAGCAGAATCACAGAAGACATGCGCAATTAGGCCTATAGTAAAGCGGTTTAGATCCCCGGACGTTTAGGTAACGTGACGCTTAGAGCAAAAATTAAGGCAAGAACTTAGAACTTAGAATCATTTAAAGTGGCTTAGAAGGCATTACTGCCTGAGTGAAAGCCACTAGGGGCACTAACGGGGCTTGAACTCGCTCCGTCAGCCTGACGCTCCAGCACGTAACCCACTCTGCCATCTTCCGCCCCTGTGGAGCCGCCACTGAGTGTGTGTGTGTGTGTGAGAGAGAGAGAGAGAGAGAGAGAGAGAGAGAGAGAGAGAGAGAGAGAGAGAGAGAGAGAGCGAGAGAGAACTCGTCTGGACAACCGCTTTCGTGATAAATCCGATTTCTACATTAATTCCGATCGCGGAAAATAACAGAGGTATGCGAATTACTTAGGCGATCACCAGGGGCGTAGCCAGGAATTTGATGAAGGCGATATATATTTGGAGGCAAGAATGATAAGTTAATGGTAACGGCTGATTCGAAAAGAATTTACTTTATTCGGATGAAACTAGGCCTATATAGAAGACAGATATAGGCACTAGCGGTACTAGAGGTATGCGAATTACTTAGGCGATCACCAGGGGCGTAGCCAGGAATTTGATGAAGGCGATATATATTTGGAGGCAAGAATGATAAGTTAATGGTAACGGCTGATTCGAAAAGAATTTACTTTATTCGGATGAAACTAGGCCTATATAGAAGACAGATATAGGCATTAGCCTGTATTTCTGAATTGAGAGGAACTCTGGACGCTACAGAAGCGGATCACACAGTTGGAGAGGCAGCTGATGCAGGCAGATGCGTAGTCTCAAGATGCAACGCCATGGAAAACGAAAAGGAAAGGCTTGAACGTTGGATGGAGTTGATCCGTTTCCAATGAGACAAAAACTAATCGCCGTTCCATATTGATCGTACTGCCGCCATTGCATTAATTAATAATAATTTGACGATTCCATCTTGAGTGAGTCTATAACTCAAATAAAATAGCCGTGTGACCGTGTGACTCGGTGTTTTGTGGCAGAGGCGGATCTATAGGGTATTTCGGCGCCCGGGGAAAAAGTGTACGTTGGCGCCCCTAACATAGCTGACAAGCAAAAAAAGGTCGTCACATCGTTTTCGGCGCCCCTCAGTTCTGACGGCGCCCCTCTTCATATAGGGGCCTACAGAGACGTCATTTCACTGTTTTTCAGGGGGGGCAAACACTTTCGACCTGACAAGTTACAGGTTTGCGAAAAAGCTGACGACCTTTTTTTGCTTGTCAGCCAATTTTCACGGTTAGTTAAAGTAGTTACTTCAAATTACCAAATTACTCGACATCATCAAGCACTCCTTTAGGGCGTGTAAAATCTAAATAACACAAACATTGGCAAAAAATTTTTTCCCCTCGAAATCAGGGGGGCAAATGTCCCCCTGCCCCCCAAATGACGTCCCTGTTCATATAGTGCTGACAAGCAAAAAAGGTTGTCACACGCGTTTCTTCTTCTTTATTGTGCATTTCACTTACCCAAATATCCGATTTTGGCGCCCGGGGACATGTGTACCCCTAGGTCCGCCTGTTTTTTTGCATATCTCTGTATGTCTGCTTGTCTTATTTGAAAACAGAAGCTGCAGACGTTGGACTGCCTCTGTTATTTTCCGCGATCCGAATTAATTTAGAAATCGGATTTATCACGAAAGCGGTTGTCCAGACGAGTTCTCTCTCTCTCTCTCTCTCTCTCTCTCACTCTCTCACACACACACACTCAGTGGCGGCTCCACAGGAGGGACCCGGGGGCCCGTGCCCCCTATTGAGTGCCTGACTCCCAGTTGGGAGAACTTGGGACCTATACTTAATACTACATACCCAGGGCCATAGTAAGGCGGGGGATGAGGGGCTGTAGCCCCCATGAAAAATAGGCTCACCGATTTTCCATCTTTTTTTGCTTGTCAGCACGATTTGGAAGGGAGCTAACCTTTGTTTAGCTTGTCAGAGATTTTCAGTATAGGCGACGGCCTTTTTTCTCAGCCCCAGGCCCACTCGGACCTTAATCCGGCCCTGTACGTACCTAACAAATGGTTAGCCCCTTGATTAGAAGCTGCCACCTCAGCGGCCCCCACTTGCCAAATCCTGGAGATGCCACTGCTCTCACTGCTTCTCTTTGTCTTATTTTCTTTTCTCTTTTTGTCTCTCTCTCTCTGCCTCATTGTTTTTCTCTCCTTGTCTCTTTCTGTCTCTGTGAATGTCTGTCTGTCTCTCTCTCTCTCTCTTCGATGGCGGCGATCGAGATATTAGCTGCGCGAAGTGAAGGATTGGACTCATTGGAGTTCAATTGAACTGATCTGATGTCTCCTTGGAATTTTCTTCCAAATGATGACAACGACTACGACAGCGATGATGATGATGATGGAGACGGCGACGATGATGGTAGATGAGATGTTGGTAACCAGAAAGTATACATGAACATATGAAAGCACAAAAAAGTGTTAAATAAATGTAATGACACATACATGGAATACAATTTCAAAATGGAATTACAACATCTGCATATGCATATGCAAACAATGCGAAACATGTAAAAATCTCATAAAAAATAAAATACTACTGTACATTAATTAAAAATTGACATATCAATACTAGCAATGGTCAGTCAGATAACAACTATCAGAAATATTGCAGAAATACATTAGAAAAATAACAGCAAAGTGACACCCACATTATAATAATCCAGAGTCATGTTGGCAAAAATATACCCGCATACATTTGGGGTGTAAATTATTATTATTATTATTCAGACAATTTATATAGAATTATTATTTAAATAATAGAATTATTATTTAAAACCTTATGAAACAAGAATTCGTTTCGAAGCTTTGAAACTGCCAGTGGCCACAGTGTTGTTTCACATTCAGACAGTCTTTTCTGATATGTAACAAAGTATAAACTCAGCATGGACCACATCTGTAAATGGTCCTTTAAATCGTAATTCCGTCGGCGGTTCGATGTGAATCAAAGCCGACATTTTTCTCACTTTGCATTATACGAAAAATCTTTTTGTGAGTTTAAGACAAAATAAAATAAAATATTCATCTAAAATTCTCTTCCAAACTTAAAAAATTAAATAAACAATCTTTGGCCAATGTCCATGTACCGGAACTTGAGGTAAAGTCTAAAACAGAATAAAATTTAAAAGCGATTTGTATAATTAAATATCTTTAAAATGTTAAACAAAGTCTTAAATGCTTGCTAAATGCTTATGAATGCATGAATGTTAAAAGGCAGAAATAAATTAATGTAAACTGGCATAGCCCTGGGTTTTTGAAACTGCGTCTCACTTCACAGGTTTTGTAAAATGCAGCGACCCTTCAAGCTCATATTCGAATTAAAATTTGACAAACAAATAATGATTATAATATAAGCGGTGTATGGAGCACTGCAGGCGGCAGGCCAATAAATTTCTTAATACCTATATCCACTTGTCAACTTCAAGGCTTGTGACATTGTGGTATTCGTTAGGAAATGACACCTTTAAACAAAATTTCGCGATACCTGGCAACACGCAATACTGAGCCGTGCGACGCACTTTTGTATCGCAACCAACAGGTTTATAAATTAAAATTTCATTAAGAAATTATTTTTTACATGACTAGATGGCTCTTAGGCCACCCGAGATGAGATGAATGCGAACAACTTGCTGCTGAGATCACTGCTCCTACTACTACTACTCAGTGGCGTAGCCAAAGAGAGTGGGGGTTAAAACCCCCCCTTGGCTGCCGACGAAAAAATTGTTTACATGCATTTCCATAAATTTTTCATTTTCGGACGCGATTTTGGGGTCAAACCCCATTGGCTGGTTGTTGATTAAAAAATTTCTTAGTGATATAGAAAATAGAAACAATGAGAAAGAATACGAAGATGACAATCTTTTTTTGCTTATCAGCTCCTAAAAATGAAAAATTTTGCAAAGTTTTGTCACGATCGAAACCAAACCCTTTCCGGAAATCCTGGCTACGCCACTGCTACTACTAGTCTACTACTACTACTACTACTACTACTACTACTACTACTACTACTACTACTACTACTACTACTACTACTACTACCACCACCACCACCACCACCACCACCACCACCACCACCACTACTACCACTACTACTACAGCCAACAATAATAATAGCAAATATTATTTATAGAATGGACCTATAATATACCTACCTGGCCTCATGGCTGAGGAGGGAGGAGACGACGCATCTTTACTGTCATGTAGGCTTCATATGCGTCATCGGCCCCACGCCTTTTTCTCAGGAATCTGGCTCTCAACTGGTCCTCAGTCAGAGGCGGCACAGCATTTGGCGCCTGTTGTTGATTTCCCGCGAGCTGCGGATTTCCAGCAGGTAGGGGATTTGCAGGCGGCGCAAGAATCCCTGCAGCCTGAGCAGCTGCAATGGCCTGATTTGCGACGCGATTTGATATATCCTCAATTATAGACCGCAGAGCTCTTTCAGCAATAGCTCTCGGAACGCCAATCAGCCACACAAACGCTGGCAACAGAGACAATAGGGTTTACTGTCAGTGTCAACTAGCGACAATAAATTGATAGCAAATTTGCACAAATGCGCACACTTTTCGAAATTAATAATTTTGTGTGTTTAAGCATTGAAGGCCTCAAGTAGGCTTACATTCGGTAGCTAGTATCCTAACCAAGTCCGGGAAGTCCGGTAGAGGGGTGCATACATACCCACTCATCCCCCACGTGGAACCACCACTGATTACAGTAATCAAGATTCAAGACTGCTAAACACTTAGGCGTTTGCCAAGAGAATTAGCCCTAATGCAGGATTTTTGAGAATGTTCCTATTAGTCTTATGATATACAGTATAAATCACGCAGGGGGTAGTGAGCTACTAGTTTACAGATGCTATTTGTGTGATTTGCGAAATAAAGTGTAGAATTAAAAAGTACTCATAGATCCCGTACAGAAGTGGTTACAGTAATAGTCGAGTACCCGAGTTTAATAGAGTTGATACTTGATGGCCAAATTTTTTGAGCTGAGGCTTTGTGCCTAAAAGTAAAAATTCCGTTTTAGTCGTGGTTAAAAGCAATTATATTGTACTAACCAGTTCGAAACATAACACCAACGTGAGCCAGTGATCAGTGTGACGGTAAATTTACTAATAATAAAATTTGGAAATTTGCGAATCCTCTCCGCCTGCTGATTCAAATCCTTCGCCTTCCCTATGCGCATGCGCGAATCGAAGAGCGAACCCATTTCGTTCCGTTGACCACAACCTTTGATTGGTGGAAACGACAACTTGACCTGGATCCTACTTCTCCGATTGGCCACCGTTGCCCCCAATAACGACGTCATCGACATCACTATCGTCTGTTCGTTGTAGCATAGACTTTAATATAATAATAAAAATAATAAAGTAGAGTAAGTAAAGTAAGGTAGAGTCCGATCGTCTGCCTCCATCGCCGTTGTCCTGGTCTTGGATCCTCCGCCGATGAAGCCATTGTCTTCCTGCTTCGCCTGTAACCTCAAGCTAGGGGACTGCGCTATACCCCGCAGGACTGGGTCCCTGGCAGAACTTAGCTACTGCAATGCAGTACCCACCCCCGCGACTTGGACGCGCCTGCCAGGAATTACCTGTGTGTAGGTAGTTACAGACTTTCGTCCCCCTACCTAATTAATTGATTTCTGTGAAGAACGAGGACTGGTTATTCAAAACACTTGTTTCCAAAACCATCCGAGGAGACTGTATACGCGGACATCGCCTGATGGGCACACAAGAAACCAAATCGACTATTTTCTATCTTCAATCAGGTGGAGAAGTACAATTCAGAAATGCAAAACCTACCCAGGGGCCGATGGGGACAGTGATCATCAGCTTTTGATGGCAGAGTGGAAATTAAGACTGAAGAAAACAAAACAGGTAGGGCACTCAATTAAAATTAATGTAACCTTGAGGAAAACACCATGGTGTACGAAGTAAATGTGCAAAACAGATTCAAAGAACTAAATAGTCTGGAGGAACAAAAAATGCCAGAAGAACTAGACTCTATGGCAAGATATCAAAGTTGCAATAAAGGAAAGTGCAAAGGAATCACTTACACAACAAAAGAGGAGGAAACCCAAAGCTTGGATAACAAAGGAAACATTGCAACTAGTACAACGGAAGAGGGAATCTAAAGAGGCTAAAATCACAGAGTTGAAAGAAAAATATAAAGAGGTAAAGGCAAAAGTGCAGAGAAGCTTACGGCAGGATAAAAATAATTATTATAGCAAGGTATGCGAAGAATTGGAGGAAGAATCGATAAAAGGGAATAGCAGGGGAGTGTTTAAAACGCTAAAGGAGCTTACAAAAACCTTTGCGCCTCAAACACGTTACATCAAATCAAAAGAAGGGATTATGTTGGGAGAGAAAGCAGCGATATTGAACAGATGGGAAGAGCGCGGAACGGAATTATTTAACTCAGAGGAGGAAAAGACAGAAACATCCACGCCAGAGGCATATACAGGGGAAAAGGAACCACCTCCTTTACAGTCAGAAATAGAAAAGGCAATATCAAGAACTGCCAACAGGAAAGCTGCGGGAGCGGATGACATACCAATTGAATCAATAACTATCCAACACCAATTAGGTCAGCTCTGAAGATCTTTTTCTAGTGTAGGAGCTGTTTGGTGGTTTATACATTTATCTACTTGCTCTTCTACTGATGATATATGACAGTATAACATATAACTGTTTCTTGGTATGGTAGCTTTCTTAACCTCGTTCTTGATATTGGATATTATCCAGTACTAAGAAGCCAATATGATTTTAACCTATACTCTGAATGTACTTGGTTGATCACATCGCGGACTTTGCCCTTCGATCAACCGATTTTTTTCTCTTAACACTAGTTTCGCATCTAATTAAGGTTGCAGTGGTAATTCTGTATCAAATTATTACTGCTTAATCTGAATTTCAGTTGTCTTATAAATTTATAACTGATTTAATATGACTACCTAATCAAATTATACAGACTTCTGTTATACTACAGTACTAGTAATTGCTACTGGCTGCTAAAGTGTTCATGTATGATGTGGAGAAGAAAAAAAGAATTACTCAAATTGGGAAAAGATGAGGCAATCACAAGTATGCATAAATTATGTGTTAGAATTTGGGAGACGGGTGAGTGGCCAAGCGATTGGCTGAAATCAATATTTATACCGTTACCAAAGAAAGGAGACAAAAACGAATGCACGAATAATAGAACTAGGCCTATAGCCTTGATATCACACATTAGTAAAATATTGCTACGAGTCATTCTGGAAAGGATAGACAATAAAATGGAGGAGGATATTGCAATAGAGCAGGCGGGCTTCAGAAAAGGACGTGGCACAAGGGATCATATGACAAATTTTCGAGTAGTGAAGTTTTTATCATAATGTACAACACGTACTCAGTGGCGGTTCCACCATTTTGATGACTGGGGATGCATTCCCCCACCGGGGTTCCGGATGACCTTTTTTGCTTGTAAACCTATTTTCCGGTGAGTTTTTAAAAACATGTAGTGAAAAATACTGCAAATTACCCTATTTTCTTGCTTGTCGGCCTTTTATGGCAAGATTTCTTAACATTTAGTGAGCAAAACACTACTAACAATGACCTTTCCTCTTTTCTCTTCTTTTTCTTCTTCACTTTGCATCACCCCCACCAACTTCCAACAACTTTTTTCACCCCCCCCCCACCAAGAATTCCTGGAACCGCCAATGCACGTACTATAGGCTTACACACTTCCAGACGTCACTTGTCTCATTACGTCTAGCTTTTGACGCGAAATTCGCGACTATTGCAAATTCGCAATAGGCCTACATGTTTCAATTGTTGATTAATTATTTAGAGTATTGTCGACTTACAGTACCTGCTATATAAAGTAAGTAAGTAAGTAAGTAAGTAAGTAAATTTACTGGCGCATTTTAACAAATGCGCCTCAGCTAGTAACTGACTTGAAAAAAGTATGTTTTAAGGTGTTTAAGAAAGATGGTTCGTTCGACTGATTTGTCTCGCAGTGCCGTTGCCAGCGCATTCCATGTTCTTGGACCGAAATTCCGAAAGGTACGATCTCCCATCTTGTTATATGATCTCTGTACTTGTAGCTTTCTTGTCTGGTCGGATCTCAGTTGAATTGGTCTGTTCAGATATTTCTGCAGTTTGCAATCTGTCGCCAGGTATTTAGGAGCTTCTCCTCGTAGACATTTCTCTACTAGAGATGCAATCTTGAAAGTTATCTGCATCAGTTTCACGGCGCAGGAATTCTATCAGTGGCGTAGCGTGCACTCGTGCCACCCATGGCTCCTGGAAAAATGCCGCCCCAATTTGCTCTTAATATACCTAACAAGCAAAAAAGGTCGACGTCGTTGAATTTGCCGCCCCTTCAAAATTGTGTCGCCCCTCCTCGACACAACCCGACAAGCAAAAAAAGGTCGTAGCCGCTGAATTTGTCACCCCTTGTACATTTTGCCGCCGCTTTCGCCAAAACTCCTCAACGACCCTACAAACAAGCAAAAAAGGTCGCTTCCAAAATTTGCCGAGAATAGTATTGTAACCAAGCTAGGACCAAGCTAGGGAGGGTGCCCCGATACCAATCTAGTCAGTGATTGCCATCTTACTATAATGTTATAATGGGAACTAGGGAAAAGCCACAGGTGAGCAAGATAAGTGAAACTGCTAGGTAAAGTGCCCAAAGTTAGACCTTAGATCTTACTTATCCTCTTAATAGACAGACTGAGTACTCATTATGATCTTTAATATGAAAACAATAATACAAATACAATTAAACAATAAACATAAAATGATAGAACTAGATTATCACACAACTTAAGACTCACGTTAAAGACAATATACTTTTACGAATGACCACTTATGAAGAGTAAACTTAGAGTAAGGTTATGACAAATAAAAACCGTCTACTTCCCAATTCACGTCGATCAATCATTATCGTCTGTCCCTCACGGTGACTGGTTGTTCGACCGGTTGCTCGGACTCCGGAACTTCGGCTCCTCCAAATCAGCTCACGACCACGGGAATGCTTTTCCTCCTTGATTCTGACCACGATTCCGCAACGTCCCGACCACCTTTCTTCTCTCTCGACTCCCGTCGACTGACTCCTTTTCATATCTAAAGGCTGTCTCTTTTTCCAACAACATCTTCTACTGTCCACTTAACCTAACCCTTGCCACTTCTACTGCTCCCTATGTCAAGAAGTCCGGGTTAAAATCTATAGCTAATCTCAGGTATTTACTGTACATCGCTTAAAACTAGGACAATTCCCGAACAACAACTACTAGACACTTGTCACATTCCTCATGGCGCTATAGAAGTTCTTTCCTGTTATAGTATTGGCAGACGTGCGAATGGCTAGCACTTTCGAAAGGCAAGTGAAGAGCACCTAGTAATCAAGTTTTTCAAAAAATTAGGCCATTATTTCTTGTATATCAAAAGTGCTTGGCATTCAGAATTTTGACTGTGATATTCTCTATTAGACATTTTAAACTACAGAGAATGGCATTGGCAGATGTGTAAATGGCTAGCACTTTTGACAGGCAAGTGAAGAGGACAGGACCTAGTTAGTAATCAAGTTCTTTCAAAAATTAGGCCACTATCTCTGGTATATCAAAAGGGATTGGCATTCAGAATTTTGCCTGTGGCATTATCTATTGCTTAAATTGGACATTTTTAAACTACAGAGAATGGTATTGGCAGACGTGTGAATGGACAGGTAAGTGAAGAGCACCTATTAATCAAGTTTTTTCCCCAAAAATTAGGCTACTAACTCTGGTATATCAAAAATGCTTGGCAGTCAGAATTTTGCCTGTGTCATTCTCTATTGCTTAAATTGGCATTTTAATACGAATGTCAGAAGAATGGATATTTTGCCCTATGCGAACGATCAGCAGTGACACGTCGGAAAACCATCCCTCCCCAACTGAAAACACTGAAACCAATGCCAATCCTGAACTAGGAATATGTAGCTATTGTGTTTGTGTGTCATCGTAGTAGACACGCGGGGATCTTCTGCTCCGAACTCGAGATAGTAGGGGCTGGCAGCCTTCGTTATCAGTTCATTCCATTGGGTCATGCCAGATGCTATGCGATAACGACGGGACTTAACGCAGTATACAGCTTGAGCCTGCCCGACTGGAGAAGCCAGTTTGGCGCGAAAAGTTGTAACCATCCAGTTGCAGTCTTGTAGAACCTACAATACCAGGTGTCAACCAGTGTCAACTGGCGCCATGTAATGTAATGTAATGTAATGTAATTAGCTATTTATATTGCACCTAATAAATCAATGTTAGCAAGCGCATTACAATTAATGTCAATTATGTCAATTATTATATGCACAATTAAACAGATGTGTCTTCAATGTTTACGGAAAGCGACGGGCGACTTTATGTTCCGTAGCGCTAGTGGAAGGGCGTTCCAAGCATGGGGTCCGGCGTACGAGAAGGCTCGTTGCCCCATGACTGTCCGAAGACGAGGTTTCTGGTATTGACTGGTAGAGGCTGATCGTAGGCCTGGTCTACCAATGGCGGTTGATGTTGGCTGGAGCAGATCGGCCAGATAGGTCGGACAAAGGCCATTCTGTGCACAGAACATCATCATGCATAGTTTGTGTTGTATCCGTGACTGGACTGGAAGCCAATGAAGTTCACGAAGCGCCGGAGTGACGTGGTCTCGAGGTTTCAGGTCCAGCACCAGACGTGCAGCAGCACTTTGTACGCGCTGCAGATCGGCCAGTGTAGACTTTGGAAGGCCGGCAAGAACGGAATTACAATAGTCTAGTCTGGACAGAACAAACGCAGAAACCAGTTGCGAGGCGACTTCTTTGCCAGCGATTCGACAAATCTGGCGGATACGTCGTATGTGATAGAAGCAGCTCTTGGCTAACTGTCCAACATGTTGCTTCGTGGTCAATTCGTTGTCAAACAGTACTCCGAGATCTCTGACGTCGGAAGAAGGGCGATGGTGCCCTGAAGTGCCAGACTACAATCGGTGTTAGACAGCTTAAGCATGTTAGCATGTGAGCCAAACCATGCAAGCTCAGTCTTGGAAGCATTAAGTTGCAATCGCCGTGAGGAACACCACCCTTGGACCTCTGTGATGCCATGGATTGCAATCGAAGACGTAAGTGTTACCACTCTTGCAAAATGAAAAAAAGTTCGGACAATGATAACCCAAGAATACCCAAGATGTTGTAAACGCAAATTCTTTTTAATAGTACAACACCATTGCCACGGTAACACCGCGGAATTTCGTACCATTACCGCGGTAATACTATCACCACACGGGGGTTTCGGCTATTATAAATGAGTTACAACTTATCTTGCGAGAGGTATGACATTTCTGAATCTATAATTCACGCTACTCGAAACCCGCACGATGATCACTTGGAACACTCGCTCAAACACAACCCAAAAAAACCAAAGACTTCCTTTCTCAAAATTAAATAACATTTATTAAAAATCTCTTAACTAATCTCCCATCAACATGGCGTTCAAGTTAGTAAGGTACTGGACTGTTACTGGTGAATGTTCATCCTTCTTAATCATCAACATTCTAGTGTACAGTTTAAAACTTGATAATTATATATGTATATTAAATTAACTAATTAACTTGCACGTAGTTGTTCATGGATAGCGTTCATAGCGTTCAGGAAGGTAGCAGAATAAACGTCGGTCATCAGTTCTGTTGCAAGTTGTCGAACCCTGGATACGCCATCAGACTCAGACGTATCTGAACCAATTCACGGAGGCTACGTTCTTGAAGACCCGCAGACGTGACGACACTCTCTCGGACGCTTTCGTCGACTGTGGACGAGGCGGCGGTTTCGTAGTGACGCCCACGACGAATGTAGACAAGACGCCCCTTCGTAGTGACGCCCTCGTTGTCTATTCGCACGTCGACTGGACGACTGGAACTATGTTTCATCTCGAAGTATCGACTGAGTAGAGATGACGACCACGACGTAGTAGATCGAGAAGTTGCCCGGTTCCAGTAGACTTCCGCTTCCACGAGACTCGATCCGGTTGAGACTGAAACTGCTTTACAACGCACTGGTTATATACCTTTTACCTGGAACATTCTAGAACCATTGGTCAACCATGCATGACGATGCACACGGCTCTAACTGAAACGTTGACCCACTTAACTACAGACCAGAATTTTCCATTTTATCAAACCACGCACGCATACATAACCACATGCACTGCCATACTACCATGACTTTGGTAACCGTTACCGCGGTAAAACGGTATATATTTAATATTTGCCCCCATTATCGCGGTAACCGCGGATTTACCGCGGTAACGGTTACCGTTTCACTCTCTACAACCGACAACCACTACTGCGACAAGCAGGTCCAGAGTAGAGAAGCAGTAACCGTCCACGAACTGGGACCGTGAGGCGGAAAAGCAAACGAGGACGAACGTCTACTGCTCAGCAGCCGTCCTCCGCCCAACCAGAAGACACTTCAGGCTGGCGCTCGCGCTATGAAGTCTCGCGAAGTCCTGAAAGCCAAGGAAGTAAAAAACTGTCTGGTCTAAATTCCTATAATGATAATTATTATTATGATTACACAGACAAAAATAAATCGTTGTCTGGTAGAAAATACACCAATGTTATCCGCGCAAACATGTTCCACGAATGTCAAATATCCTCGAGGTCCGTCTGCACGCAGAGAGGATCCAATATGAACCCCAAGGACTGGTCCCAAATAACCGGCATACATACCTTTGACTGCAATTACTGGATAACTGAGCGGTTCTAACATCGAACTTATTCTCCGGTTTGAAGGTGACATAGAGCGCACATTTCTATGAAAATGCCGAAACTATTACGCTCCGATTGCAAAATCATATTGAAACGCAGCATCCTATTGACTACGAGTTAATTTTACGAATAAAAATATACAGTAAAACTTCGTTATATCGTACTTATCGGATCTGTGAAATTTAGAACGTACTATCCGATGTACGTTGTATATAATACCATCCAATACGATAGGGCATCACATGGGACCGTACTTTACGATACGTTATAGGCCTAATCGAGTATACGCTGTAATCGAGTACGTTATAACGAAGTTATCTGTGCCTGCGTTCAACAAAAGATTTGGAACGCTCGGTTTGCAATCGATTTTATGACGTCATTATTTCTAAGCGTTGATTGTTACATCATGTTTCAAATCTCGAAACGCTCCACGATCAGTCAATCAACCAGTCAATAAACTTCTACACCCTACAGCGTCTCTCTTGCACAGCACACGTGTGCTTTTGTTCTCGCAGATGTTTAGGGTTGGTCTTAACCCCCAAGCATTTGATAAAATTCATAAAATAGAATGTGAACGGACATAGGCGGACACTCCGGACAGATAGCCATACCTGCAAGTTCAAGTGAAATTGTGTAGTTATTAGTTAATAACGAGATGAACCAAATTGGAACCAGATGGTGTACTCCTCCTCTTATACCTAGACCAGACTTAACCTTGGCAGAATGTGATAGAGTATGATACACCCCTCGCCCCATCCTTCTTATGTCAAAAACTTTGAACTACATCCCATACACGCTAAAAATATTGTATACGACTGGCTTCTGTGCTAAAATACAATTATGGACATTCAGGTTTTGATTTATTAAATTTATAGTAAAAAATGAAATTGTTGACGCCAATTTATCTTTAACTCGCCTCTGTCAACGAGTGTCAAACTTATTCAAACCACTCTCCTCCATATTTTGAGATAATTACCGGATAGCACCTCAAAAGGTCAAATAACAATATTTTTTACAAAATGGAAACGACGAAGCAGACGAATTACTTGCATCTATGGATATTAAAGCGGTGTAATCTGTTTTATTCAGCCTTTTATCATTTTACACTTTAGATATTATACTTTGGCTGAACATGATTGAATAGCTGGGTGGAATAAGGAGGTAACTGTATCCGACCCTCCAGTGGTTTAATTAGCAATAACAATAAGAGGGTTAAAGGGGTAACTGCCTTTACTTCCATATTTCACCGGACCCTTCAACTGATGTTTTCACCACTAAGGGGGTAACTGGATTTACTCTCATTCCTCTGGGCCCTTCAATTGACAATCTCACCATTAAGGTGGTAACTGCATTTAACTCCTTATTCCACCCATCCATTCAATTTCCAAATTGTTTCCTGCTCTCACTGTGTTCAGAAATCGTTGTACTAGATCTGCAAAGTGAGATACTGTGAGATATATTACTGATCATCTTTAGAGAATCAATGCTTTCTTCTTTAAGTCGTGAGCATCATTTTCATCAAACAAAATCAAGGAAAATTCCTGCATGTGATGCAATTAGGCCTATACTGTACAGTTGTTTATCTGCTACGGAGAAATTATGAACTCAAAGTCTAGTAGAGTTGGCTCAAAAACATGACAAATGGATAATTCGACCCAAAAGAAAGTAGAAAATAAGAGACACATCGGGCGAAAAACAAGATTGAGAGAGGGATAAAATTAGAAACATATAGAAAACGGAAAAGTGAGAATGAGGCCTACATAAGCAGTGGCGGCTCCACCGGGGAGGGCAGCGGGGCCCGTGCCCCTATTGAGTGCCTGCCCCCTCAGTAGCCCCCCTTTTGGGACCCTATACTTAATGCTACATACATTAAACAACAAATGGTTGGCCCCCCATGATTAGAAGTTGCCACTCCAACGGCCCCCCTACTTGCCAAATCCTAGATCCGCCACTGTATATAAGGAGGCCTACTGTAGCGAATAGACCATTGAAACGCTTGCGATAGAAACCACGGGCGTCTCTGTCAGGTTGTCACATATGGTTTTCATAAACTGTTTACATTAACCCGTGCGCCTATTCAACCCGTGAACTGATTATGTTTCAGTGCACGATGAGAATCTCTTGGACCCTATAACTAAAAATTCATCCAAAAATCTCGAAACTAACAGGATTTTCGAGAAGCATAAACATTTTGATTCATCGCTGTCTCCGAATGATGATATACACAGCTGCACTTTAAGCTTAAAAATTATTTCAAACTTTCACTCTTTCTCTGTCTCTAAGTACAGTATAGCCGTTGCAAAACTTTTAGAAGGCCTGTATTCTCGCAGAGTACATACACTTCAGATGAAAAAACAGTCGTTCGGATCCAAAAATATGCTAGACGACTCTTGATGGCATGCATTCAAAGTCCACTGTAAATAGAACAAATCAATTGTTCATAAGCCAGAGTTGGTGAACAGACTTAGAACACGTAAACTACGGCTGATAGTTTGCATAATTCAGCTACGTACGTGATTTAGGGTTTTGTGTATCGCTGAAGTGTTCTTGGAGAGAGGAATTAATAAGAGAATAAAGCATCGTTGTTGGAGAAGATTTAAATTTGTCCTGTGTTATTAACGCGAAAAAAACTTTGACGAAGAGCGTGATGAAGTGGAGGTATTTTATCGTTCAAGTCCAATATGAACACAGATCATATTAGATTTTCAGTCATGCTGATGTAGATGATTTCATTCGATTTTAATTGCTTTTCAATAAACCTCAATAGCGAGAGAAATAGTCATAATGTATTCATAAGTTGTGCACCTTTGAAGTATAAATGATAGGGGGCCTACCTTTATCGGATTTGTATTGGAATAAATGGAACTCAAGAGCGTCAAATACAAAGAAAGCGTCGTTAGTACTCTAGACTAGTCTCATGGCTTGAAAGTATTAACTTTTTGGACGTACTTCGGGTGATTTGGCCGCAATCGAATATTCTGAGATTTTCGTTCTAGAGATTGGCGATGTAGATATATCACTAGAACCTGATTAGGGCCTAATAGCACACATTAAACAGACAATAGGATGCATTCTTTCTTTGGAAATTTCAGATAAGCAATCGCTTGTTAATATTCTGATATTTGGCAATAACAGCGAAAGATACATTTTGAAATTGATTATATTCTACATACATATAATTCGTAGCGAAACATTTGCATTAATTGCAGGACCGCTTTCTCTGTTACAATGTTCCAATATTACGTGTTGATGCTCCTTCTGGTGAATTCTTATCCTTCTGAGGGACAAGATACAAGTGGTCAGAACGAAATTTCCACAGCTTTGAACGAATTTGCCTTTCATCTTTACAAAGAAATCGCCAGCTCCAATCAAGGACAAAATGTGTTCATGTCTCCATTCAGCATTTCCTCAGCTCTTTCGATGGTTTATCTGGGTGCCAGAGGAAGAACGAGGTCTCAGATGGCCGCTGCCCTTCGCCTAAATGCCTACGACACCACGCCGAACATCAGCAACGCTGTTATTGGCGAAATGTTTAAGACGCTGATGAAAAACGTAGAGCAGTCTAACAATAACAAAACCGTACTCAAAGTGGCAAATCGTCTGTTTGGAGAGAAGACGTTTGCCTTCAAGAAGAAATGGTTGAGACAAGTGAAATTATATTTTAATTCCTCTTTGAAATCACTCGATTATAAGAGCGATCAAGCAGGATCCAGAAAGTACATCAACAATTGGGTGAGAAAACAGACCTTTGGGAAGATCAATGCTCTCTTACCAGATGGAATGATCACGTCCGATACGAAACTGATCTTAGTAAATAGTGTATACTTCAAAGGGCTTTGGAAAGAGCAATTCAATCAACTACTGACGGAACCAAGGAAGTTTCACGTTTCTCGCCAAGAAAAAACACCTGTTCAAATGATGTCTATGTCTGAGAAGTGGCTGAACTATCATTACTCCTCCGAACTTGATTGCGATGTGGTGGAGCTCCCGTATGTTGGCGATCGCTGTTCCATGCTCGTCTTTGTGCCTCGTAAAATCGATGGCCTGGAGCAGGTGGAAAATCGTCTTAATACCACGACATTCAACGAAATTCTACGTTCTCTTTCTTATGAAGACGGGGACCTCCGTCTCCCAAAATTCACTATGAAACGTCAACTGGAACTGATTCCTTATTTGACAAAGATGGGGATTAAAGATGTATTTGAGGATGATAAGGCTGATCTGACCGGTATAGGAAAATCACGACCGCTTGCTCTGGACGAAGCCGTCCATGAGGCTTTTGTGGATGTGAACGAGGGAGGAACAGAGGCAGTGGGGGCAACTGGATTTAGAATTATTAATATAGAACCGGCGTCATTTCATGTCACAGCTGATCGTCCATTCTTATTTCTAATTGTTGAAAGGACAACCAAGTCTGTTTTGTTTCTGGGTCGACTCGCTGACCCGCGTCTTTAAACAACGTATCGTAATGACACGTTAGGGCTCTATGGCTCTTGTGACACGCTATTGACTGAGCAGGTGATTTTAAATAATTATTTAAGCTATAGGCATTGCGTATGTAACAGTTATGTTTGTTACGCCTGAAGCAGATGACTATTTGCATCTATTGATATTTAGAGGATGTCGTTTACTTTACTCAGCCTATATATATGTCGTCCTACGAGAGTTGTGCTTTCTTTAAGCATCGATTAATTATACGCTGATGTTTTATCGCCTATATAAGTGCAACTACAAGAAAACTAGCAGCGTATAGCATCAATCCGATTTGGTTCATTCGTATTTAGATCGCCATGTGATAGAATTCCGCCTCGTGGTTAAACGATGTCGACTGACAATTTACAAATTGTTTCCTGCTCTCATTTTGTTCAGGAGTTTTTGTTCTACAGCGGAAAAGAGAGATATAGTATGGAAAATACCACTGATCATTTTTAGAGACTCAATGGTTCAGGTTTCTCTGTTAAGTCGTAAGCATTATTTTCACCAATAGGCTTAAATCATCTGTAATTCGGGCATGCGAAACAATTACCACGCACCTGCTTTTCGGCGACGGAGAAACTGCGAGCTCAAAGTCTAGTGGACTCGGCACAAGAAGCTGACAAAGAGATTGTCGACCCAAAGGAAGTAGAAAATGGGATAAACTTCGGGCGAAAACGCACCAAGGAGAGAGAGGGATAAAATGAGAAAGATATAAAAAAGACAAAGTGAGAAGGAGGGCGAACTATATCGTAGTGAGATATAGAAACGAGGAATAGATGGCCTATACTGTAGCGATTTGAAACATGAAAAAATCCTCGTCTCTGCCAAGTTGTGACATATGGTTTTCCTAAACTGTTTACACCCAAAGCGCCTATTCATACCGCGCATTAGGGGCTGTCTATTAATTATGTAAACAATTTTGGGGCAATTTTTGACCCCTCCCTTGTCAACAACTGTCAACTTTCACTTACCCCCATAATTACGTCAACAACTCTTGACCCCACCCCAAGATCAATGACAGGTCCCAATAACAAGGTTATTATTTTTGTGGTAATGACCACTTTTTCCCTTTTTTCCTCATCGAGTGTCAAAATGTGGTGGTGATGACCTTTTTTCTAATGTTTTTTTCCATTGTAATAAGTAGTATTTTATGAAATTTCCTGTTTTTGATTAGGCCTATTTGAAAAAAGTGAAATTGTTGACGTCAACTTCTCTTCTCGACCCCCCTCCTCCCCTCTGTCAACAACTGTCAAACTTTTCCAAACCCCTCCCCTAAATTGTTGACGTAATTAATGGACAGCCCTTTAGGCCGGTTCAACCCATTAATTGGGAACAACAATCAACGAGGCGATCGTGAATTTAAGAACAATTATGTCGCTACACGCTCCTTCCTCAAAAATCCAACTGACTGAAACTTTGAAGGCTCAGTTGTTTTCATTGCGCCATTTAATTAACCCCCATAAACTCCAAATCTTAATCATACATCGTAAAATAACACTCGTGACTTTCTTTATAGGCCAAAACAAGCACAGTGGTACGGCTTTGTTTAAGATAGCAGAGTCTTGTAAGTAGGTCTGGTCTTCTAACTATCGTTGTGTTTCAGGACCGCGAGAATCTCTTGGACCTAATTAACTGTTCAAAAAATCTCGAAGCTCCCAGCTTTTTCGAGAAACATAAGCAAATTGAAATTGATCGCTGTTTCCGAATGATTGATGCACAGCTGCACTTTAAACTTAAACATTTCAGACTTTCTCTTTTTCTGTCTTTAAAAACAGTATAACCATTCTCAACCTTTTTAAATGAATTTATCTTCGCAGAGTATAAACGCTTAAGAGAGAGACTCAGTGAAAGACCAGTCTTTTGGCCCAGAAGCAGTGTTTTATACAGGCCTGTTAGGAGGGAGATCCCCCCAAACCCTCAAAATTTCCCCTAAAATCCCAGCACTTACACAAATTTTACATTGAACTGTGTCTTTCTCCCTCAAACCAAATCGATTTTCCCCCAAAGGCCTCAATTCCCCCCAAGGCCTGGAGTCTGGATAAAATACTGGCCAAAAGAGATGCTAGACGACCATCGGAGCGATTCAAAGTGTACATAGAATTATAGAACACATCAATCAAGTCTTCATTAGTCAGAGTTTGTGAACCGATTTAGAACACGTAAACAACTGATGATAGCTTCTCTAATTCAGAGACATCCGTTTGGATGTTGTGTATCGCTGGAGTGTCCTCGGAGAGAGGAATTAATAAGAGAATAAAGAATCGTTGGATACGATTATTAACGTGACAATACTTTGACGAAGAGCGTGATGAAGTGGAGGTACTTTATCGTTCAGGACGAATATAAACACAGGCCATACTAGATTTTCAGTCATGCTGCTGTAGGCCTTTATGATTTCATTCGATTTTAGTTGCTTTCCAACAATGTTTTTAGTTTTGTTCTTTTTGCCAATAAACTACTGGTTGTGTACTATAGTCGAAAAAGATAAATATTCAAATAAATGGATTCATTAGTCGTGCACACCTGAAACATAAATGATTGGGGGCCTACCCCTATCAGATTTTCATTTGAATATATGGAACTACAGATCGTTATATAAGGCGTCGTTAGCAGTCTAGAGTCTAAACTACTAGTCTAGCGGCTTGAAAGTATTCACTTTTCGACGTCCTTTCGTGTGTATTAGCCGCAATCGAATACTTCTAAGATTTTTGTTCTAAGTAATTAAGTAAGTAAAATCTCGTGGATTTGTATAGCGCTTTTGGGAGCAGCACAACAGTGGCTGCTTATTCTTAGGCGCTCAGCCTTTCCTAAAATAGCTTGACTTGGAGACCTTTTTTGCTTTCCATCTACCAGATCAGACAGATGAAATTGAAAAAAAACAGGAGCGTAAGCGCATCTTCTTTCCAGACGAATTGAAATTATTGTCTTTGGTTTTTTCCTTTCTTACTTTTTTGTCTGCCAGAGGTCGGTCCTTGTTCGTGTCCTTGAACCTTGTTCTTAGAGGTCAGTCCTTGTGGTCCTTGTGCTTTGGGGGAAGGTCTTTGTCCTTATCCTCGTCCTTGGAGGGTCGGTCCTTGTTAACATCACTGGTTGCCGCACTCGCTTCCAGATCAGCCGTTTTATTATGCTCAACGCGTCAATCACAATATTAACTCACAGTGTATTTTTCATTGGGACCGCACGGGAACGGCATTCCAGAACCCGTTAGCTAGATTCGTTAAAATTGATATGCAATAATAACTATAATCCGCGTTTGATCACAATGTGTTTTACAAGAAACTTAGTGGGTCAATTGCGAAAAATTACTCTCTATTAAGGGCGCATCCATATAGTACGTACGCAAAAAAGTCATATTTTCACCCCCTCCCCTGTTGCACATAGCGTACATACGAAAAATCTCCCAAATCCGATCCCCTCCACTCAGTGCGTGCGTACTATATGGATGGACCCTAATGAGGAACTTGAACTTGCTCACACGGCTCGCATATTAGGTAGTTCAGAGGCATTGGACAGAAAACGTTAACGATCAGTTGACAGTTTGTTTCAGAAAGCAGAGCCTTGTAAGTATTGGTCTTTCTAAGTATCGTTGTCTCTATACCAGTGGCGGCTCCACCGGGGGGCAGGAAGGCCCGTGTCCCTCTATTTAGTGCCTGCCCCCCAGTGGCCCCCAGTTGGGACCCTATACTTAATGCTACATTCATTAAACAACAAATGGTTTCCCCCATGATTAGAAGTTGCCACCCCAACGCCCCCTCCCACTTGCCAAATCCTAGAGCCGCCACTGCTCAATACTCTGAGAATCTATTGAACCTAACTAGCTCTTCCAAGAATCTCGAAACCCCCCAGCATTTTCGAGAAACATCAAACTTTTTAACCGTTCGCTGTCTCTAAATGATTGACTCACCGCTGCACTTTAAACTTAAAATTTCAAAACGTCTCTCTTTTTCTGTCTCTAAATACAGTAGCCAATAGCCATTGCCGACCTTTTGGAATGCCTTTGTCTTCACAGAGTATAAACACTTCAGAGAGACTCAGTCGAAGACCAAGTCTTTTGGGCCCAAAGACAAGATGACCCTTGGACAGATTTAAAGTCCATCGTTAATGGAACGCATCAACTCTTCATAAGACAGAGTCTCTAAACGGACTTAGTAAAGAAAACAACTGTATTCTACGGTTGACAGTTTGCCTAATTCAGCGCCAGGTGTTAGGATTCTTATGTATCGCAGGAGTGTCACTAGAGAGATAAATTAAAAAGAGAACAAAGCATTTGTGGATACGATTTGAATTTGTTCTGTATTATTAACGCGACAAAACTTTGACGAAGAGCTTGATGAAGTGGAGGTACTTTATCGTTTTCAAGTCGAAAGTAAACACAGGCCACATTAGATTAATGTAAACCTATGAAACATAAAATAAAATGCTAGCTTTCTGTGGAAAAATTAGATCAGCGATCTCTCGTGCATATTCTGACATTTGGCTATTAAGATAACTCTTGAAATTGATTATATGCTGCAGACATACAATTAGTAGCAAAACATTTGCATTAATTTAATTGCAGGACTGTTTTCTCTGTTACAATGTTCCAATATTGCGTGTTGATGCTCGTTCTGGTGAATTCTTATCCTTCTGATGCACAAACACAAAGCGACCAGAACCAGATTTCCACACATTTGAACGAATTTGCCTTCCATCTTTACAAAGAAATCGGCAGCTCCAATCAAGGACAAAATGTTTTCATATCTCCATTCAGCATTTCCTCAGCTCTTTCGATGGTTTATCTGGGTGCCAAAGGAAGAACGAGGTCTCAGATGGCCGCTGCCCTTCGCCTAAATGCCTACGACACCACGCCGAACATCAGCAACGCTATTATTGGCGAAATGTTTAAAACGCTGATGAAAAACGTAGAGCAGTCTAACAATAACAAAACCGTACTCAAAGTGGCAAATCGTCTGTTTGGAGAGAAGACGTTTGCCTTCGAGAAGAAATGGCTGAGAGAAGTGAAATCTTATCTTAAGTCCTCATTGAAATCTCTAGATTTTAAGAGGGATCGAGCAGGGTCCAGAAAGTACATCAACGATTGGGCGAGTAAACAGACCTTTCGGAAGATCAATGCTCTCGTACCAGATGGAATGATCACGTCCGAAACGAAACTGATCTTAGTAAACGCCTTGTACTTCTTGGGGCCTTGGAAAGAACCATTCGACCGAAGATCGACCAGAACCAAGACGTTTCACGTTTCTCGTCAAGAAACAACTTCTGTGCCGATGATGTATATGGATCCATGGACGCTGAAATTTCACCGCTTCTCTGAACTTGATTGCGATGTGGTAGAGCTCCCTTATGTTGGCGATCGCTGTTCCATGCTCGTCTTTGTGCCTCGTAAAATCGATGGCCTGGAGCAGGTGGAAAATCGTCTTAATGCCTCACATATCGACAGTATCCTACGCTCTCATTTATCGGATGGGGCGGAAGTGAGTATACCGAAATTCACTATGAAACGTCAACTGAACCTGATTCCTTACTTGAAAAAGGTGGGGATGAAAGATTTGTTTGATGGTGGAAAGGCTGATCTGACCGGTGCAGCAAAATCAAGGCCGCCTCTTTTTGTAGACGAAGCCGTCCATGAGGCTTTCGTGGATGTGAACGAAGTAGGAACAGAGGCAGTTGGAGCAACTGTTGTGAAAATGATTCCTCTATCGTTGCCGCATCGGATCATAGCGGATCGCCCATTTTTATTCCTAATTGTTGAAAAGACAACCAGAATCGTTTTGTTTCTTGGCCGTCTCGCTGACCCGCGGCGCTAAACGGTTTATCCTAATGATTATGATACGTTAGGCATAGATGGCTTTGTGACACTTTCCGAGCTGAACTGTTGGTTGCTACAAATTGTGTATTCATTCATATAATTTTTAAGCAACAATTATGCTTGTTAAGTTTCTTCGCACTCAACGATATTAACCATATATTATCTGCTTTCTTCATCCTATGTCATTCAGAAATGTTATGCCTTCGCTAAATACGACCTACAGTTAATGCATTTTCAAGTGGGCCCTTTCAGATGTCATAGAAGACCCAGGCCATTTACAAATATGTAGGGTCTCTCAGTTGCATGACTCTTAATATTAATCTATCGTGTAGTGTGACAGTTATCCGGGTAAAGAAAATCAGACATGTACTATATATCTGAGTATAGTTGCAATGTATATTGTTCGTCACAAATTAGAATATCCGCTTAATACAAAGAGTTACAAAAATCGATTTTGATTTAGGCCTACAGTACATAGAGCCATTATTTTGAAGCCCCTGTTTAAGCACAGGGCCGGGGAAGGTGGACCGCCCGCCCCACTTTCAGATAGAGTCTGACTTTTGGACTACGCCGACTGAAATATTAATCTGTTTTTTCTTATATTCGTATGTAGCCTAGAGCACCATTAAAAAGATAAAGCGACAATATTTTTCACAAAAGGCAGACGTCGAAGCAGACGAACTATTTGCATCTTAGCATCTATTTATATTAACGAAGTGTCGCCTGCTTTCTTCGGCCTATATCATTTTAAATGTTATGCTTTCGCTAAACATCGCCGAATATAATATTAGCAGAATTTAGTGTAGGCCCCTATATTCGTATGTAAACCTACTTACATTTACTTGTTTATAAGCCTACTTAACAACAACAACAGCTCGTCCGGACCCTTCAGTGAACTCAGGATTTTAGACTCCATTACTCTTTCTTTTGAATGTGCCAAAGTCACGGACGGTTCTAATCGAGTCTGCTGCAAATTAGGCCATATATCGTCACACTTTAGAAGGACGCCGTCGAGTAGGTAATAAAATAACAAATCAGTGGCCGCGCCAAGAACGTTTTCACGAAATAAACCCACATGTTAAATGATACCCCAGCCTTCCACATGAAACCTATAAAAATACCCATGGGCGTACGCAGAAATTTTTCCAGGGGGCGCAAAACAGGGAAAAGAAGAAATGAAAAAAATTCCAGTGGGATGCAAAACAAGGTTTTGTGACGAAAGAAACAAGTAATTTTACTTATTTCATATCTCCGCAATTTTTCCAGGGGGTGCAATTGCACCTCCCTCCTTACGCCCATGAAAATATCCCGAGGACCTTATTTTGCCAATGAGCTCGAGGTTTGCGTTATTAAATGCCTAATGAGTAATGAATATCTAATCAAATGCCACGACTTTTAACGTTTCTCGTTGGCATGAATGATTCACACTCACAACATGACAAAGATAAGAACCGGCGAGTTTAGCCTATTACTGAAGATCCCTTGCGCGAACATTTCTAAGCTGACCAATGCAATGCTCACGCAAAGTAATTAAACTACATTTCTTGAAGCATAATACCTGTATCCACTATCCAGTAACGTGCAGGAGAGGGACCGATGAGGCGGTGGTACCGGAGGCAGGACTGTAGGCAGTGGGTTGCAGAGGTGCAGCTGCAACCTCGGAAAAACGTCCTGGGAAGAAGATGCGCTGCACCCCTGGCTGCACCCCCTGGAAAGAAGATAAAGCTATGCGGGTCTTGTCAAGGCATTTGGAAGATAAAGTAAAGTTAGCGACGATCTTTTTTCTTCTCAAGGGTTTTTTCGGAGATGAATTTTTTCCCTGTTGTCACAACTTTTACCTTCAGAAACTCTGCAACCCCTGCTGAAAATTCGTTCCGACGTGCCTGCCAGTAGGCCGACCAAAGAGGGCACCAACATTGACTTGGAGACCTTTTTGCTTTCCATCTACCAGATCAGACAGATGAAATTGAAAAAAACAGGAGCGTAAGCGCATCTTCTTTCCAGACGAATTGAAATTGTCTTTGGTTTTTTCCTTTCTTACTTTTTTGTCTGCCAGAGGTCGGTCCTTGTTCGTGTCTTTGATTCTTGTCCTTAGAGGTCAGTCCTTGTGGTCCTTGTGCTTTGGGGGAGGTCTTTGTCCTTATCCTCGTCCTTGGAGGGTCGGTCCTTGTTAACATCAGTGGTTGCCGCCCTCGCTTCCAGATCAGCCGTTTTATTATGCTCAACATGTCAATCACAATATTAACTCAAAGTGCTTTTTTCATTGTGACCGCACGGGAACGGCATTCCAGAACCCGTTTGCTAGATTCGTTAAAATTGATATGCAATAATAATTATAATCCGCGTTTGATCACAGTGTGTTTTACAAGAAACTTAGTGAGTCAATTGCGAAAAATTACTCTCTATTAAGGGCGCATCCATATAGTACGTACGCAAAAAAAGTCATATTTTCACCCCCTCCCCTGCCCTGTTGCACATAGCGTACATACGAAAAATCTCCCAAATCTGACCCCCTCCACTCAGTGCGTACGTACTATATGGATGGACCCTAATGAGGAACTTGAACTTGCTCACAGGGCTCGCATATTAGGTAGTTCAGAGGCATTGGACAGAAAACGTTAACGATCAGTTGACAGTTTGTTTCAGAAAGCAGAGCCTTGTAAGTATTGGTCTTTCTAAGTATCGTTGTCTCTATACTAGTGGCGGCTCCATCGGGGATGCAGGAAGGTCCGTGTCCCTCCTATTTAGTGCCTGGCCCCCCAGTGGCCCCCAGTTGGGACCCTCTACTTAATGCTACATACATTAAACAATAAATGGTTTCCCCATGATTAGAAGTTGCCACCCCAACGCCCCCCCCACTTGCCAAATCCTAGAGCCGCCACTGCTCAATACTCTGAGAATCTATTGGACCTAACTAGCTCTTCCAAGAATCTCGAAACCCTCCAGCATTTTCGAGAAACATCAAACTGTTTAACCGTTCGCTGTCTCTAAATGATTGACTCACCGCTGCACTTTAAACTTAAAATTTCAAAACGTCTCTCTTTTTCTGTCTCTAAATACAGTAGCCAATAGCTATTGCCGACCTTTTGGAATGCCTTTGTCTTCACAGAGTATAAACACTTCAGAGAGACTCAGTCGAAGACCAGTCGTTTGCGCCCAAAGACAGATGACTCTTGGACCGATTTAAAGTTCATCGTTAATGGAACGCATCAACTCTTCATAAGACGGAGTCTCTAAACGGACTTAGTAAAGAAAACAGCTGTAGCCTATTCTACGGCTGACTATTTGCCTAATTCAGCGACAGGTGCTAGGATTTTATGTATCGCAGGAGTGTCACTAGAGAGAGAAATTAAAAAGAGTACAAAGCATCTGTGGATACGATTTGAATTTGTTCTGTATTATTAACGCGACAAAACTTTGACGAAGAGCTTGATGAAGTGGAGGTACTTTATCGTTTTCAAGTCGAAAGTAAACACAGGCCACATTAGATTAAAGTAAACCTATGAAACATAAAATAAAATGCTAGCTTTCTGTGGAAAAAATTAGATCAGCGATCTCTCGTGCATATTCTGACATTTGGCTATTAAGATAACTCTTGAAATTGATTATATGCTGCATACATACAATTAGTAGCGAAACATTTGCATTAATTGCAGGACCGCTTTCTCTGTTACAATGTTCCAATATTGCGTGTTGATGCTCCTTCTGGTGAATTCTTATCCTTCTGATGCACAAACACAAAGCGACCAGAACCAGATTTCCACACATTTGAACGAATTTGCCTTCCATCTTTACAAAGAAATCGGCAGTTCCGTTCAAGGACAAAATGTTTTCATGTCTCCACTCAGCATTTCCTCAGCTCTTTCGATGGTTTATCTGGGTGCCAAAGGAAGAACGAGGTCTCAGATGGCCGCTGCCCTTCGCCTAAATGCCTACGACACCACGCCGAACATCAGCAACGCTATTATTGGCGAAATGTTTAAAACGCTGATGAAAAACGTAGAGCAGTCTAACAATAACAAAACCGTACTCAAAGTGGCAAATCGTCTGTTTGGAGAGAAGACGTTTGCCTTCGAGAAGAAATGGCTGAGAGAAGTGAAATCTTATCTTAAGTCCTCATTGAAATCTCTAGATTTTAAGAGGGATCGAGCAGGGTCCAGAAAGTACATCAACGATTGGGTGAGTAAACAGACCTTTCGGAAGATCAATGCTCTCGTGCCAGATGGAATGATCAAGTCCGATACAAAACTGATCTTAGTAAACGCCTTGTACTTTCTGGGACCTTGGAAAGAACCATTCGACCGAAGATCGACCAGAACCAAGACGTTTCACGTTTCTCGTCAAGAAACAACTTCTGTGCCGATGATGTATATGGATCCATGGACGCTGAAATTTCACCGCTCCTCTGAACTTGATTGCGATGTGGTAGAGCTCCCGTATGTTGGCGATCGCTGTTCCATGCTCGTCTTTGTGCCTCGTAAAATCGATGGCCTGGAGCAGGTGGAAAATCGTCTTAATGCTTCACATATCGACAGTATCCTACGCTCTCGTTTATCGGATGGGGCGGAAGTGAGTATACCGAAATTCACTATGAAACGTCAACTGAACCTGATTCCTTACTTGAAAAAGGTGGGGATCAAAGATTTGTTTGATGGTGAAAAGGCTGATCTGACCGGTGCAGCAAAATCAAGGCCGCCTCTTTTTGTAGACGAAGCCGTCCATGAGGCTTTTGTGGATGTGAACGAAGCAGGAACAGAGGCAGCTGGAGCAACTGGACTAGTAGCGATTCCTGGTTCGTTGCCATATCGGATTATAGCGGATCGCCCATTTTTATTCCTAATTGTTGAAAAGACAACCAGAATCGTTTTGTTTCTTGGCCGTCTCGCTGACCCGCGGCCCTAAAGCGACTTATCCTACTAATCTAGTGACATTTTCCGAACTTCTATAAATGTTGTATGCATTCATATAGGCCCTATCAACTATGCTTGTTACGCTAGATCAGTGGTTCTCAACCCGTGGTCCGTGGACCACAAGTGATCCGCAAGTGAGGGTCTAGTGGTCCGCGGCGGTCTGAAAAGCGTAAATAAAAATAAGACATATATTTTCCATGTGCAAAATCTGAAAAGTGCGTCGAGCAATAACAGGTAATTAGCATTCAAAGGTTATCAGCACATTTTGTTTGTATTTTGTACGATTTCAGCGTGAAAAAGTCTGACAAGCAAAACAAAACTAACGGTCATCAGCACTTTTTAGCAGCTGATGAATACTCAATTTGTACATATTATCTGGTGGTCCGCGAGAAATTTTAGAACTTCAAAAGTGGTCCGCGAGGCTAATCGGGCTGAGATCCACTGATCCACTGCGCTAGATGCAGAGGACCGCGTCGCATTCGGTGGTATTAACCAGATGTTTATCTGCATACTTCATCCTATGTTTTTCGAAATATTATGATTTCGTTAAATACAGTTAATGCAATTTCAGGAGGGCCCTTTCAGGTGGCATATGCTGTAAGACCCGGATTATTTTCAAATTTAGGATCTCTCAGGTCCATGACTCTTAATATGAATCTATCGGGTAGTTTGACAGCTATCCGGATAAACACAATCATTTGAGAGAGCTGGTTTCTTGTATGACAAGTTCTATAGACCACAAACATATTATATAATTGATACCCTGTTTGACATATGACACTGCAAGGATTAGCGCTACAGTAGGCTATAGATATGAAAAATTCAGAAGAGTGATGAAACAAATTAAAACCACATTTTTGTGTGTCCCCAGCTTAGCTGAGTCAAACCGTACTAGAATTGTCGATATATTCTGCCTCAATTTTATTCTATAGCATTCGAAATGCCCCGAAAAATGGTGAGCCATTTGAAAGGACACTATACAAAGTCTTTCAGAAATCTGTTCTCTGTCAAATGTCTGAAAAATCGAACGAGAGATAAGAAGGGGTTTAAGAAAGCTGGTTTCTTGTAAGACAAGTTCTATAGAAAACAAAAATATTATATAATTGATAGCCTGTTTGCAGTAAGTTGCCAGGAATTTTTGGTTGGAGGGGGGGCAAAAGGGGGCTGGCGTTTCATGCAGATTCCTTACCCACCTCCACCCCTCCACAGAAAACTTTCTCACCGAATTTGCGCGAATCTGGTTGGTGGTCTAGGGCAGGTTGGGGGGCAGTTGCCCCATTTGCCCCCCCCCAACCCCGTGGCGACGCTAATGAATAAACGCAGTGGCGTCGCCAGGAATTTTTGGTTGGGGGGGGGGGCAAAAGGGGTCTGGCATGTCAGATTCCTTACCCACCCCACCCCCTCCAGAAAAATTTTCTCACCGGATTTGCGCGAATCTGGTTGGTGGTCTGGGGCAGGTTGGGGGCAGTTGCCCCATTTGCCCCCGTGGCGACGCTAATGAATAAACGTAATGACAAGAAGACAAAGAAGTGTGACTACAGGATAGGACCTGCTAGAGGACAAGAGAGCCAAGCATAAGATTAGCCCAGTGCTTTAGTCAGGCCTGTTGGGGGAGATTTCTCCCCACACAAAAAAATCAGCACTGACAAATGTTTGCATTGAACCACACTGTTTGTATCTTTCAGACTTTTCCTCTAGCCAAGTCCAGTGTTTGTTCTAGGCCTTCTCTGGGGATCTCCAAAGTTTGAATTTTCACTCCCCCCTCAATTTTGACATTTTGGCAAGTAGTATGGTCTCCCCATTAATGTCTTTTACCCACCCCTTCCCCACCCGTAAAAATTTAACTCCCCAATGTCTTGGTGGCTAGAATAGCCACTGAGCCAAGTCAATATCCCCCTCAATGGCCTGGAGTCTGGATTAGCTAGATTAACCTATGCAGCAAAACTGTAACATGAATGAATGTCCGGGCGTAACACGGTAACAGTGGTTCTCACACAAGGCAGATCCTACTGAACATCTTTAAACCCAGTTGTTATTAGGCCTATGTTGTTATTATTGTAATTAATGCTGCCGACAAACCACCTAGCTATTTCAAGAAAGACTAAGCGCATAAGAATAAGCAGCTACTGCTGTACTTTCATCCAAGCGCTATATAAGTTCACAAGATTTTTACTTACTTCCTTACATATAGGTTTACGAGATTTTACTTACTTGCTTGGTTACGGCGTGACCGGCGTCAGCGGCGTGTCTGTCGTTAAGAAAGGTGGCGTCATGGCCTAATGTTGTTTGTTGTTGTTATTATTATAATAATGACCCTCTGGATGGAAAATCTTTTTCAGGGGTCAGTACCTTCGCGTCCGTCGATCCGGAACAACTCTTTCTCCGTCTCGGATCCGATTTTATCATTTTGTTCGGCGCTGGAGTTGGTTGCAAGGGACTGAGACGGGAGAATGGTGGAAAGACCGTCCGACCGCCGGCCCCACCACATGGTGGCGGTTCAGCCGTTTCTTACGACGGCAGCTGCCCCCGCTGTTCCCGGTCAGTTCATCGGTCCCGGTCCGGTCGCTCCGTCGCCGTCTGTTTCCGGTCCGGTCAGGGTCTACACCCTCTTTCCGTCGCTGAAGAACTCGAAGGGAATCATCGCCGGTGAGTTGTGCGTCTTAAATATTTAATAATTAACGAAATAAAAATTTATAGTTACTTTGAGAGCAAATTAAAGATGATTGTTTAAGAGTGAATGGAATGAAGTCGTTTTATTGAAATTTCGAATTATTTTGTGTATTTTCAATAGTTTTTGTTTGTGCTAGGTTTTGTTGGCATCTGATTGAATGCATTCTAAGACTGCACCACAGAAACCATATTTACTTGCCAGATAGCTTTTAGAGGCTTTATAATTAGGCTCAGCGCTACTCCAACATGACAATGCTTAAGGTATATGGATACAGCAGTAGTAGTAGGCCTAATTGTGTTTGGGATCATATTAGGTAATTTTTAAGCTGCTTAGTTGGTTAGTTGGTTTATTGAGAACAGACAAAGCCAGATTTAAGCAGCAAACCCAGCATATATATGCTTGATGGGAAGCAGAAGATTCCAGGTTTGTAGCGTGGGTTTTGTGCTTACAGGTGGCATCACGGGTGGCATCGAGATCTGCATCACCTTTCCAACAGAATACATCAAGACACAGCTGCAACTGGACGAGAGAAATGGTGCTAACAAAAGGTACCGAGGTATTACTGACTGCGTTAAGCAGACTGTCAACGAACACGGAGTCCGTGGTCTCTACCGAGGATTAAGCGTCCTTCTCTACGGATCGATTCCGAAATCAGCGATCAGGTGAAACAATTGAGACATCTGAATTTTAATATCAGTGTTTTTCTGTTTTATGCTCAGCACTGATATTGTTGTCTGTAAGTGTTCCTAAAAGTAGCTGTCATTCATTTAGTTTGATGTGGGACAAAATTGGACAGGGAATTTGAGTACAAGTTTGTTCATGTTGTAAGCTCTTGATGCAGTATTAGGGTGAGTAAATTGCATTTAATTAATTTTCTTTTATGTAAAACACATAACATGTAGGGACTTGGTATTGGATGTGAAGCAAAGCCTTTCAAAATTTTCACTTTGTCTTTGAAAATGTTGTCCTTTTTATTCGGTTTTTAATTCTTTTTTTTATAAGGTTTGGTTCATTTGAAGAGCTAAAACGAAGGAACCTGAATCCGGACGGTTCATTGTCTCCTCACAAGAGATTCCTTTGTGGTCTAGGTATGTTTGTTCAAGTAATAGATTTCATTTAAATCTCACCCTGATAAAGTTTTTTGTAATGACTTCTTCTAATGGATGGGTTGCCAGCCCCTCATCTATCTCGACCAACATATGAAAACTATTAATTATTATTAAAAAATTATTAATTATTATTAAAACATTCTGCATTAAAAGCTGTATAGAACTGGTATTTCAGGTTTTTGATTTTTTCACCTAATATAAATTATTAACCATCAGCCATAATCACCTTCATCTTGTAGAAATTTAGTTATTTTCTATAACAATTGGCATATGTTTTTACCATTATACTCTCATTTTAAGCAATCAGTGCCAGTTATGCACTAATAAATGAATCACAGAAATTTTGCTTTTACTTACTTACTTAATTTATACCACCAGGTGTCATGAAATACTTAGTTGTGTCAATCACATCTCGTTCAACATTGTGTGTTGTCCAGCAATGTGTGAATTTGATATATGCTTTTAATATTTGTTTTAGGCTTTTTTACAGTATTTGCTTCATAGATTTACTTTACTTTCATTGTACTTTGTCTGCCTCCCATGATTTTTCACTGTTAAGGGTAAAGTAGCCGTGTGCTACATAAACGGGTTGATACTATTTAGACTACATATACTATTTTAAATAGTTGTTTCAAACTATTCATCTATTCTGATTGTTCAATTATTATGATGGCGCCATTGATTATCACTTCTATTTCCATCTCTTACCGAGTCTTGTATTTTGTTTGCTTTTCCAGGTGCTGGAATAACAGAAGCCGTTTTGATTGTGACTCCCATGGAAACAGTCAAGGTCAAGTTTATTCACGACCGTACCCTTGCACAGCCAAAATTCCAAGGATTTTTCCACGGCATCAGAGAGATTGTCAGAGAGAAAGGTAGGCAGCCGAATAAGAACTAGAATATCGGTAAGCATGTTGTGCCATTTTGCGCACCATCGTCACTAGATGGCGTCGGCAGTGCGGACAGATCAGTGAGCTCCATAGTTTTCATGTTCTGAATTGCGTGAAATAATTGGGACTTGATGTTGACATTTTGCAGGGTCGACAACTGTACGTGCTTTCTTTTGCCAATCTGGTTCAAACACTTGGTATTTCTGATAGTTAACATCCAATGTGTTTAGCACATGCAGTGCATTTGATTCAAACAGCAGACTTTTATTCTCGACTCTCTTTTGACAAATGTATCAATTGCTTACTTTTGCCAATGGAGGGTTCATAGCAGTTTTCACGTTATTGATCTGTTTGTGCATGTTTTGTTCAAGTTACATGCTTAGTGATGGCAACCACATGGCATACCTGACCACTTTTGAAACTTTATTGTACCCTGACAGTCAAACGTGGCTAATATCACATTCATGAGACTGTTCTAGTTGCACATATTAAGCATAGTTGACATTAACAGTTATTATATGGCATTCATACTAACTTAGATGAACATTGCAACTTTTCAAGACAAGTGTTACATTTTCTCAAGGTTCTAGAATGCTCTTCCTCTGTCTGTCATATGTTTCAGTGCTTTCAAATCTAGATATAAGTCTCAAATAGCTTGTCCTCAATAGTTCAACAAATTTGTAGTTCGAGCGCTTATTGCTTATTGATATATCTCCGTGCAGGGCTTCGCGGGACATATCAGGGTTTGACAGCGACTATGATGAAACAAGGCAGCAACCAGGCAATAAGGTTCTTTGTGGTTGAGACGCTCAAAGATCTTTATAAAGGCGGTGATAGGAAGGCGACCGTGCCAAAGTTACTCACTGGAGTTTTCGGTGCTATTGCTGGAGCAGCATCGGTGTTTGGAAACACTCCACTGGATGTTATCAAAACAAGAATGCAGGCTAGTTGTCTCTTTTAGCACACTAGGTTCAATTAACCCCTTAACTGGGGATCCCGGATATATCCATCCATTTTACATTGAGTTACAGTTAAATACGCGGTTAAGGGGTTAAATTAGGCATTTCACAGTTTATCCTGTTCTTTCAGTTCTAAGATGGTTGTCTTAGAGATTGTTTAAACAGCTAGCAAGAGACTTCTAATTTTTACAGGTGTGTGAAAAGTTTGTCATTAAAATGTCACTGGAATTCAGGGCTGTTATTGCAGGAATCATCAGGTTTTCATGAAGAATATATATTATAGTATCATCAATGTTGAAATGTGGTGACACTTAACTGTTTTTGAAAATTCCTCAAATTTGTTGTTTTAAAAAGTAAATCCTGGAACTATGGAACTGTTATGATGGGACACTTTGCATTTTCAGAGTCATTGTCAGAGCTGTCTGTTTCAACACACCATCTCTATTTTCATTTTTCTGCTGCAATTAAAGCAGTTGTTGCAATAGCTCAATAATTAAAATTTTCTCAGATAACTAATTATATGTGTTGTGTATGTATATGTGTATGTATGGGGTGTATATGTTTTACGTATTGAACTCTAGCAATTCAATAATTAGCTCTAGTTATTTTATAAAATTGTGCTGTCAATATTTTAGCTAGAGTTAGCTAGAGACTGTTTTAGTAAAAACCTAGATAAAGACACGTGGTAAAAGCGTGTGATAATGTTGAATATTTACTCAGTAAATTCTGTTGGTGCAGTATGCAAAATATAATTTGTCATTCTGTACTTTTAGGGTCTGGACGCTCACAAGTACAGGAGTACTTTTGACTGTGCTCTGAAGATACTCAAGAACGAAGGACCACGGGCGTAAGTTGTGCGGAACGTTTTTTGCGACCTGTTGTAATCTCGCTTTTGTGTTCTTTCATGGCTGGTTTTCAGTTAGAGTAGGAGCAAAAGATATGCAGGATGTCTTAGGGCTCATCCATATAGTACATACACAAAAAAGGCATATTTTCAACCCCCACGTTTGCACACCATGCACATGCAAAATCATCTAAGTCCACCCCTCCCCATTCAATGCATACGTACTATATGGATGGACCCTTATATAACAGCAGTGATTTTAACCCCTTAACCGTGTATTTAACTGTAACTCAATGTAAAATGGACGGATATATCCGGTATCCCCAGTTAAGGGGTTAATCCTAATCCGTTTCAGCTTCTACAAGGGAACGGTGCCGCGCCTCGGTCGCGTTTGCCTCGACGTGGGAATAACGTTCATGATCTACGACAGCTTCGTGGAGTTCTTCAACAAATTCTGGCCGTCGTAAAGCTTCCGTTTGCCACGAACTGTGTGTCAGTTTGTGGTATTTGTGATTTCAGTATATTCCTCCTACTGATCGGTTGATGCTTTTATAATATGAATGTAGAGATGGGCTTTTTGCATTTTATTTGATTGTGGAGTTTCTTTTTCTTTTTATGTTTGCTGAAAGAAATTTGTGGCTGTGTTGCATTTCAACACATGTAACAATAATAATGTAACAATGTATGTTGTGTTGTTTATTATTGTTTAATGTTTTTGGTTGTGAAACTTTCATAATGATGTATCAATTTTAATAGAGAACCAGTAAGAGATTAATCTGCAAAATAAGTGCTCAATTCAATATCAAAACGAAAATATAAATTACCTATGCTACTGGCAGTTTAACTGTATGAATACTGAGATTTTTTCACTTTAGTTAGAGGTCTATGTAGCCATTCATATATATATTTATATATATATATATATATATATATATATATATATATATATATATATATATATATACTATATTGGAAAGTGAATACTACTTTCACTTCTGTACTACTTTTATTATCTAGTGTTTAATTATTAATAAATTTCATTCCATGATAGATGAACATTTGACTCAGCCAGACAGGCATTTGTGAATCTGTTTTCTTATATTTTTACATCTGATTTTAACCAAAATGGTGAAATCTACTTATATTGTTTTTATTTGTGAAACAGCTGCTACCGTATTATGTTTTGAACATTTGTAATAAGTGTTGTTGCTGAATTTAGTTTTCTTACAATATTTATGCCTGGTATTTTGAGTTGTTTTCAGAGCAAGAATTGCATAATTACCTCCGTGATTTAATCGTATGTTGAGTTGTTTTAGAATCTAAAACTGTGTTCTGAAAATGACTGATAAAGATTTAGATTAGGTTTTGCTTTTTATCGTTCGACATTGGGTCTAAAGTTCTGGCAGCATTTTAAATATATCATTGACTATGTTTGAATGGTGCTCTTTTCTGTTATAATATCTGATTAGTGCTGCCAGTGCAGTAAAACATTTCATCGTGTTTTTGAGTATGTGTCTTGCCTAGTTAAGAACTTTATGACATGATGTATAATCATAATTTACCCAAAGCCAGGGACCCCTGCCTCCTATTGAATGCCTGGCCCCTTCAAAAGCCCCCCCCCATACTTTAGTGCACTCATTCTAAGCAACTACAGAGTAGTCCAGGTTTATGAAAGATAGTTGGCCCCATGCTTAGAACTTGCCCCCCCAACCCCGCCACTTGCCAAAGCAGTTACTTGAAGCTTGGACTACCATTTTATATATTCCATAGCTCAGACATTTGCTTGGTTGACAATGTTCATAAGCAGGGTATTACTTAAAATTTTCTCCTTCAGAATCTCTTCTCTACTGAACTTTTCATGTATCAAATTTAAATTGTGTAAGTCTTCTTCAAAGATTTCTCTTCAAAGGCGTCTTAATAATTTCTATAGACTGGACAGATATGAGATGATGATGATGATTATGTATGGATATCCAAGTAGGTGTTTCAGTTTTTGATGTGTATTGTTTGATTTTAATCAGTGATTTTTGAAATACAACTTACACTTTTGGTAAATAGTTTAAATTGAAAAAAATACTCTGTAGTATTGCTTGGAAATGTAGCTTACTTTAGATATTTCCAGTTGTTTCATATAATATCTTCAATGTGCTTCAATAAATGTGCCAGGTGTTATAAAGTTCATCTATTCAATTTTTTCCCATTTGCTTTGTCTAATTTAATGGATTTCTAGATAAGTTTGCTTTGCTATTTTCTATGGTAGATTAATTATCTGTTTGCATTAAGGTTATCAAGTCCTTAGCATTAAACATCAAAGCATAGCCACCTGGTAGATTCATTTCTATTGAAGGCAAATCAGTCATAAAACTAGATTTATATAAAACCTGTATGTATAGTGATAACTCTAAAAAAATTACATTTTACTCTTTACTTTGGGGAACACTGTTTTTAGTCAACATTTTCTGTCTCAGTGAGAAGTTGACTATTTCTCTTTGGCAAACCAGTCTTTTGATTTAGGTTACTATGACACAAGGAATTTGACAAGTACATTAATATTTATATTGAATATTGAATATTGATATGATAAATGATTTGGCTGCTTATAAATTTAGCCAATATTAAATGCATTCCGATTGAAATCAGTCAGTCGCCTAAACAGTAACAACAGTGAGGATGACTTTAAAAATGGTCATGATCTTTGTTTTAAATCTTCAAAAATAGCATTGGAAAATATATCAACGAAGTCCACTATAATATTTGAAAGAGAGGCATGAAAGCTGAAAGCAACAGATGACAAAGCCCCTATTCCTTTCATCAGCTAGAATCCAGTCTTAATTACTCATAAATAGCACTACAATATTTTTAGTCAACATTTTCTGTCTTGGTGAGAAGTTGATTTTTTCTCTTTGGCAAACCAGTCTTTTGATTTAGGTTACTGTGACGCACAGAATATGACATGTATATCAGAGTAGCTATAACAAACATACAAACATCTTTCAAATACTGATTAGACTTGATTGGTTGGTTTGAATCTCATAACACACAAAGGTGCCCTAAGTTTTAACATTGGTTAGATCACTAGTCTATTGTTACACCATTTTTTAACCATATAACAAAATATCTTATTCACACAAAATTTACATTAACTCATATTCATAGAAAAATGTTAATTTATCATAAATAAAACCAACCGTATTACATATATTGATGCACAGATCAAGAAACCTAACAAAATTTCAGAATTCTCTAAGTGACCAAATTTATTGATCTAAAGACTAAATGATTTGGAGTTTTCATTTGCTGGTGTATGTCTCTAGCATAGTATAACAATGACAAGTGCATAAAAGCATGAATAGAATAGAATTCCCATGTTACAAGGTATTCAAATACTGTGCACAAAAATTTCAGTCCCAGATTCATCATCATCATCTTTGCTTTCTGCCAGCTCATCAGCGGCAATAGCTAGACACAAAATGTTTCCAAGAAGTTCTATCTTCTGTCAATCGTCTTCCTTCTACTATTGTAATTCCTTTCATGTTCATGTCTTCTCTGATGTTGTCCATCCACTTTTTCCTGGGTCTTCCTCTTCCTTTGTTTCCTTCTATTTGAGTGTAGAGAGCCTTGTATGGTAGTCTCCTTTCATCCATTCTGTTGACATGCCCATACCATTTTAGTCTTTTTCTTCTTCTTCAGTCCCAGATTAACAAACAAAAATTATTTCCAGCACCCTTTAATTGGTCCATCAGACTTCAGCTTTGCTTGTGTACCCGTTATTTTGGACCTACAAGCCATCTGACTGAGTAGCACAGGACAAGATCTTATGGAACCACTCGGAAACCCCATTATTATCATCAACACCACCGCTGCCACCATCATCATGATGCAAATTTTCAGCCCAAAATACTGACATTTAGCCAAACTAATAATCCTATGGATTTTTCCTTTCATCAGCATCATCATTGGCTGTGGTTTTCACAAAACTTCCTTAGCCTCCTAAACCACTTTAAAATACATTATTATTATTATTATTATTATTATTATTATTATTATTATTATTATTATTATTATTATTATTATTAGTATGCCACTAGAGATGCTAATGCAGTATAATAATAGAGATCTACTTATAGTGGATGGAGCACTTATTCAATGGAATCAAAGGAGCCAAGATATCTATGTTGAATAGACATTGCCTACCAAATGTCAGAAGAACACCACAGCCAATCCAACTGCTTCTAGTTGAATTTGCAACGAGTAGAATAAGGCACATAGCAATTCCAATGGCGGGCACCAGTGGAATACAGTGCTGCTGTTAATTGAACACACACACATAATGACACATTAATATGTGTATTGAATATTCATATGATGACTGTTTGGATGCTTATATATTTAGCCGATATTAAATGCATCTAAATTCAAATGAGTCAGTCACCTTCAGCTGAAAACTGAATTTTGGATGAAAAATCAAGAATAAAACTGACTAGGAGCAAGTTAGGTTCAAGAGCATGACAGACAATTAATTATTAATAAATTATTAATAAATAATTAAGCTAATCAGCAAGATGAAAAAAATCCTGGAAGAATAGAGTTTGCTTTATTTAAGAAAACCATTTCAACTAAGCAATGTCTTCCTCTGACTCAATAATAAAATGGCAGAGAAGTAGATTACACTGCAAGACCATGGTGTGAGTTGGTGGCCGGGTGGAACATAGTGGTTATCACACAGGGCAGGTCCTACGTGAACCACTCTAGACCCCTGCCATTATTATTATTATTATTTAGTAGAATTCATAACGTAAGAATCATAACCACTCACCTTTAGTACAACCTGCTTGGACGTTTGTCTGTGAACACAGATGATGCCAAAGAAGACGACAATTCCAAATGCTGTTAAAATGAATAAGAGAACTGGCCACCACATGACCCACTCCAGCGGCTGGATGGCATACATTATGCAGAAAGACAGCCCGAGCACAAACAAGGACATCATACCAAGCGCAAATAGAGCACACCTTCCATTTTTAAAAACCATAAACGGTGTCAGGCAGGCAAATGTTGCATGAAGATATCCAGTCTGCGACTGATCAACGTTGAGCTCCTCGGTGTGATCGCTGTCCTTTGACAATACGTCGGGATCAATAATTTTATCTGCGAAATCGTCAATGTTTTGTACTTTACCAGTCGCAGAATGACTTTGGTTGCATTCGTGCTGATCGACAACTTCAACCGGAGATGTGATACAGGCATCATCGTGAAGATTGGTACTTTCTTCAACTGGCGAACCATTATCATCACTCTTTGATTTACCGTCGATAACCGTCACCATAGAGTACGATTCTTGGGCTTCTAAATGTGTATAACCTGGACGGGTTGCTTTTGCAGACAGATCGACTGCCGTGCTAGACGCAATGTGTTCCTCGTCAACCGCCCTCACCGGCTGGTATCCTGTATCGACGTGACTTTGCGGTCGATAACTGATGATAACGACCCCTGCACAGACGGCGCAGTAGCACAACAGTATTAAATTCACCGAAAACGAAATGAGGTTTTGAACATCGAAAAAACAGGCGATCACCACCTCGACACTTCCGCAGAATATCGTCGACAGCACCGGGGCCTTCGTTCGCTTACTGACTCGTCTAAACCAACCGAACAGGAGCCCGTCCTCGGCCATCGCAAGCCCCATTCTGGTGAACGCGTAGAACGTACTTATTATCGACGTCGTGAAAGCGCAGAGCGTTCCAACTGATACGACGTAGCGTCCCCAGCCTTGGCCGATCTCAACAAAAACCATCGCAAGCGGTGTAGTTGAGCTTAGCGACGAATACGGAACCATGAGGCTGAGGGCCGCAGTCGTCGAAATGTACAGACACGTCACTACGAGCATAACGATGCCTGTGGCGAGCGGGATGTTCCGCTCGGGATTTCGCGTCTCCTCGACCGCGCAGGAGATCATCTCGAAGCCGCTGAATGCCCAGAAACATACCGCGGTCGCCTGGATGGTTCCGCTCCACCCGTACGGAAAAAAGCTGTCGACTCCGTCGCTCGTCCAGTTCTTGAGGTCCCCGAAGATGAGGCCGCATATGGTCACCAGACCGAGGACAGAGATGTTTATGAATACAAATACGACGGAGAATTTGGCCGAGAAGTTTGCCCCAAGAGCTACGACTAACATTAGAAACAGCAAAATGACAACGGCCAAGAAATCCGGATATCTACAAGTAGAAATGTTACCGTAATTTATATTTTATATTGATCAGTGGTGCCCTAAACCAATCCCCTAAAGATTAGGAAAATTTCAGAGGTCAGTTAGGGCTGACAATAGCAAAAAACTGCACATATGAAAAGCATGCAAATGGGGTGAGGCTTGAAGGAATTCGTTTAACTGGAAGATCTAACAGACAGGGGAAGATTTCCAGATCCATGATTACAACAATTTAATGAATAACTAATGATGGTGGTGGTGGTGATGATGATGATGATGATGATGATGATGATGATGATGACGACGACGATGACAACGATGATGATGATGATGATAATAATAATAATAATAATAATAAATTATTATAATGTGATTTCAAGTGGCTAGGAGGACGTTAGTCTATGTGAAACCATTGATGCTAATAATAAAAGATATTTGGTAAGAATGATGCATGCTATAATAGTGACTAAGTCACACTTTTACTAACAAAAGGCTCCACCTTGCTGTGAAACTAGAAAAAATTCGTTACTTCATCTGACTCCAGTGGCTCATTCCATAATATAGCAGTCAACTCTCATCATCATCTTCATCATCATCATCATCATCATCATCACAACCATCACTAGCCAGGGAAGTAGGGATACGAGATCAGTTGGAAAGAATTTAAGGACACGCAAAACACATTGGCTTGTTAGCAGTGGCGGCTCCACCGGGGCCAGGGGGCCCGCCCCCCCTGAGAGATACTGGCCCCCAGTGGCCCCTGTTGAGACCCTATACTAAATATATATATATATGATATACTATATATAAAAATTTACCAAAAATATTTTAAAATTGCAAATTTGCCAAAAATTGGCCCAAAAATTGCCCCAAAATTGCCAAAATTGCAAAAAAAATGAAAAAAATTGCCTAAAATTTGCACAAATTGCCTAAAATTTGCCTAAAATTTGGCAAAAATTTTCTCCCCCTGTGAAATGACGCTACTGTACTTAATACTACATACCTAACAACAAATGGTTGGCCCCCATGATTAGAAGTTGCCACCCCAACGGCCCCCACTTGGCAAATCCTGGAGCCGCCACTGCTTGTTAGACTTTTCAGGACGTTAAAGAAACATAAAAAGCTAGTGATGATCCTTTTTTGCTTGTCAGACATTTTAGGACGTAAATGACGCAAAATAGCTCAAAAAGTAAAAAAACTAGCGATGATCTTTTTCCTTGTCGACGTTAATTAAGGTGCAAAATAGCACCCAAAAACCAACGATGACCTTTTTCCTCTGCAGGATTTTTTGTGACGTTAAAGATGCAAAAAAGCATAAAAAGTTCGGGGTCAATTGTTCGCACGCCAATTGATCGACACAAATTGGCCGCTCAAAATTGATCGTGTGGTCAATTGGTTGCAAGACAATTGACCGCTAGCCAATTGATCGCAATATCAACGTGTCCATTGTATGGTCCGAAGGAGAAGATGTCAGCCAACGCAATCAACGTGTGAGATTGCGTATAACATGTCTCGTAGCTCAATATTTGATCGGCAAAATCTTCGATAACGAGTGTTTAATCTTAAATAAGCCTAGCTCAGAAGTTATTTTGAGTGCGAAGCTTCGTTCAATTGACAGTTATAATATATGTCGAATTGTCGATCAATTGGCGTGCGAACAATTTTTTAGCAATCAATATCAATCAAATACAAAGTCCTTTTAATCTAGAGTAATGTCTGAAATCGGTAATCACTATTTTACATGAAATTTAAGGACGTTTTGCGTCCTTATTAAGGACATGCAGACGCCCTTAAGGACGGGGTCACGGAATGGACTGTCCTTATCATTTGAGGACGTCTGGTAACCCTAACCATCACCACAATGATCACCACCACCACGGTACCACCGTACCATATCAGCATCACTTTTATACTGAACAGCTCAATAGCAACACTGTATATAGGCCTATTCCAACCTTGCAATGGGAGATCCTGTATTCCACTGAGCAATATGCTCCATTGTGAAATTGGAAATAGCGCCGTTACACAAAGAGTCGAGATAGTAACTCCAAGACCTTGCGTTAACAGCGCCTCCGAGGCAAACCACTTGAAATAAAATTAATCAATTCAATAAAACAGTGGCGTCGCCAGCTTTGGTTGGGGGGGCAAAAGGGGTCTGGCGTGTCAGATTCCTTACCCACCCCTACCCCCCCCCCTTCACAAAAAACTTTCTCACCGGATTTGCGCGAATCTGGTAGGTGGTCTGGGGCAGGTTGGGGGGCAGTTGCCTACGCTAATGCAATAAAACACTGTGCTAAAAGCCAAGCAGCTAGTGTCACCGACGAGCTTGGATATATATTACTAATCCATTTCACAAAAGAATATCTTATTGCTAAAGGCAATGTAGCCTACATTTTCAATCTTAAATATTATAAGCTATCTGATATGGAAATACGGAAATAAAAAATATATTCTAGATCTGTATAGTTTCTAACAGTTTTACTGATCATAGACAAAGTATAGGCGCTATCAGTGTTTTATACAGGCCTGTTATGAGGGGAGATTTCCCCCTTTAAAAACCCTCAAAATCCCCCCCCCCCCAATCCCAGCACTTACACAAATTTTGCTGTCTTTTCCCCTCCAACCAAGTCGATTCCCCCTACTCCCTCCCGAAAGTCTCAGTTTCCCCAAAAGGCCTGGAGTCTGGATAAAACACTGGGCGCTATAGTCGCGCTACTATATATGTAGGCAACTGACTGACTTACTAATCATTATGCATAATCCACTCACAAAGGCGGGAAATTCTCCAATGGTCAGATAAATATACAAATACGTAGAACCAGTTTTGTGTAGCTTCGAGGCCAGTTCCATGTAGCAAGAGGCGATCAGCAGCACGACAAGAGCGGCCAGAAGAAAGGACAGCGCTGCGCTGGGACCTAATTTTTAAAAAACAGAATTATATTGCAAACGACGCTTCTTGCGGGCGTACTCAGCTGGTCAGGGCCGTCGAGAGGTGGGGCAGGGGGCAATTGCACAGAGGCCCGGCGGTCTGCAGGGGGCCCGGGCCCTGTGATGAGGATGTATTAACTGTATTAACAATAGCATGAACCCTGAACCCTGAAAAGACTCGCAAGGGGAAAGGCCATCTTCTCGTCCAGTGGCGTAGCCGGGGGTAAAACCCCTTGGCTGTCGAAAACAAAATAATTGTAATGAGTCTCCATGCATTTTTTATTTTTGACGGGATTTTGGGGGTCAAAACCCCCTTGGCTATAGACTGTAAAGGTTTAAGTAAGAGGCGATGATCTGTTTTTTGCTTGTCAGCTAAAAAAACTAGAGGTGATGACGTTTTTTGGCTTGTCAGGATTTTCCCAAAGTTGGTCACAGTCAAAACCAAAAACAAACCCCCTTGGGGCTGTCCATTAATTATGTCAACAATTTTGGGGCAATTTTTGACTCCCTCCCCTTGTCAACGACTGTCAACTTTCAGTGACTCCCTGTAATTATGTCAAAAACTTTTGACCCCCCCCCCAACTAGGATCAGTGACGGGTCTCCCTAAAAAGTTTAGAAGATTATTATTTTTGCGGCGATGATACATTTCCCCTTTCTTTTATTCATCAAGCGTCATTATTTTTTGCTTGTCATGCTTTTTTCCATTGTAATAAATGGTATTCCATGAAATTTCATATTTTTATCATTTGTAAAAAATGAAATTGTTGACGTCAACTTCTCTTGACCCCCTTCCCTGTCAACAGCTGTCAAACTTTTTCAAACCCCTCCCCTATTTTGTTGACGTAATTAATGGACAGCCCCCTTCCGTAAATCTTGGCTATGCCACTGTTCTCGTCACGAGCACAGAGGCACGGGGAATGCCAGGGTGCCCGGGCCGATCACGTGAAGTAACCAAGTAATTTCCTTTTTAAAAGGAGCGAGAAGCAAAAAAGAAGTCATCAACACTTTTTCACACTTGCTTGTTACGGGTAACGGCGTGGATTCGGATAACAACTGACAAGCAAAAGAAAAGGTCAACTTTATCACAGACTTCCCAGGTCAGGGGCCCGTGACTATTTTTTGCACAGGGGCCCGCGAATTCTCTCGGCGGCCCTGATCGACCTAGGCCTACTGTGTGCAGTGGCGTAACCAGAGTCAAAATGTAACCCGGGCAGCTGACCATGGGCTATCCATAAATTACGTAAGCAATTTTTGGGCGAATTTAACCCCTCCTATCAACAGTTGTCACACTTTTCAAACCCCTCCCTCTTTTGTTTAATTAATTTATGGACAGACACTCAACAAAAAAAAATTTAAACAAATTAACAATCAAATTGATCCCATTCCACGAGGCAACGCAAGTGCTCAACAGATGAATTTTAAAGAGTGAATCCAAGGCCCTCCTATCTTTGATCGGAATTTTAGTTTTAGGAATGCTCTCTTAATGTCAATGTACCTTGTTGCCCAGTGCTGACCTTACCGTTTCCGACCAAATACACATGGAAATCGGAGTACCCTCTCGGTCAAAAGGTCAAATCTCAAAGGCAGCTGCGATTTGCTTCTAAGGCGGGTTGACCCGACCCGACCCGACGAGGGTCTTTGGAGCGCATAGGTCAAAGCCACTTCATCTGCCTGCTATCCCTGGTTATCAGTCACCAAGTCATCGTAAATCTTCAGCCATTCCAGAGCAACAATTATCACCTTACACTGAAGATAGCGTCCATTTCGGTTGCATAGTAAATCGTCCATTAGGGACAAGACATTACCGCCATAAGTGAAATTCGATATATCACGTAGAATCGTAGATACATATACTTGCCAAACACAATGACTATAGTAATTACTGCATTTCTTGCTGATACCTGTAACCTGTGAAACACGGTTTCCAGATACATGTACTTTAGTTTTAGATGATTAGAATAGTAGGCCTAATGCAATGACGTACATGGCCAAAAGAACAAATACAAATATTAAAGGCATAAATTTTTTTTTTTTTCAACCCGGGCAGAAATTTTTCAACCCGGGCAGAAACAAAAGTAACCCGGCATTGCCCGTAATTGCCCAGGCGTGGTTACGCCACTGACTGTGTGTATATATATATATATATATATATATATATATATATATATATATATATATATATATATATATATATATATATATATAAACTGTATATATATAGGCCTAATGTAACAAGTGAATTACCAAATTTGATTAAAATCAAATTATATTGGCATGAAATAATTTCTGCAAACTACGGGAATTTGTTTTAAAATCCTAACACACAGAAAAATAAATTAATTAACACAGAAAAATAAATTAAATAGTCATACATGCATGTAGGCATACATGTTACTAAGGCAGAGTTTATCACTGAGTTTAACCGACCCGCCTGATCACGTATCGCGAATCCTGACATCACGTAAATTCCGGACCCGATCATGCCACCAACGCCAATGACAACGAGGTTGAACAGTCCAAGACATCGGATCAGATTCGAATCCGAGGTCACGGAACTGGTCGGTTTGGTTCTCCAGAACTTCATGAAATGCCCACAGAATTTGGAAGCCATGCTAAGTCGTACGCTATATCTGCCAAGGAACATTAATACAGATGCTGGCAATTTTTCTGGGCTAATACTACGCGAGCCAGAACTTGGATTTAGTAGGCAATTTCTTCGTAAATGAAATCAGCAAACACACATGCCAGTGGCGGCTCCAGGATTTGGCAAGTGGGGGGCGTTGGGGTGGCAACTTCTAATCATGGGGGCCAACCATTTGTTGTTAGGTATGTTGTATTAAGTATAGGGTCCCAACAGGGGGCTACTGGGAGGCCAGGAACTCAATAGGGGGCACGGGCCCCTGGCCCTCTTGTGGAGCCGCCATTGCCTAGCGCCCCGTAAGCCATTCAAAATGTCATATGTGCCTGATTCTGATGATGTGACTAGAAAAGCAAAGCTCAAGTTCCCAATTTGACCTAATTAAGCCACAGAGTTACCCTGTGGCAGTTGCTTAGGCAATTTTTTCATGGCGCCAAATAAATGAAAGTACAAAAGTAGTTGAGAAGCAGTACCTTTGACGAAGAAGGTATTTTCCTGTTTTCCTAAATTTAGCGTTTTGTTGCGATTTAATTCCCTGCAACGATATAGGCCATAACTAGGCTATAACTAAAACTATAACTATAACTATAACTAGGCTATAACTATATAGGCTATAACTGCTCGTAATGACAGTTATTTTCAAAGCGCCAGTTAAACGGCACAGCTAATATAATATAACAAGGTTTAAAGCGGTTCAGTAGAGACTGCCCTATGTGAGAACCACTGCTGTATATATTTGACATTGCTAGGCTACATAGGCTTCTGCTTTGCCTCAAAACCACTTGTCGCCCAGTGAACTATGATCTTTGGCATTTCTCTTCGGTATTATTAGGCCTATTGATCCCGCTGCACCGTTGATATAAAGCATTCGTTAAATAGAATTGACTAGTCTGCAATCTTCGCCAGGGCCGCCGAGAGAAATTCTGGGTCCCGCAACAAAAAAATTTGCGGGCCCTTAAGAAAAATTTATCGAGTCTCCGAAAAACCTGACAAGCAAAAAAAACGTTATCAACTCTCCAAAAACACCCTGACAAGCAAAAAACCTTGTCGTCGCCGGATCTGGGCCCCTGAAAACTCCATGGACCCCAGTATACAATGTATCGGCTGCACCCCCTCTCCTCAGGCCTGATCCTCGCAGTAACCTAATGCCTTTGTTTTTATTTGATTCTTAAACAAGTGTACGTATCACTTAAAAGGTAAAAATGCTGAATGTACTGGTAGTTTTAAATCACTGTCTTTAGGGGCTGTCCATTAAATACGTGAACAATTTAGGGGAAGGGGTTTGAAAAAGTTTGACAGTTGTTGACAGGGGAGGAGGTCAAGAGAAGTTGACGTCAACAATTTCACTTTTTACAAATAATCAAAAAATAGGACATTTCATATATGGAATATTATACTTATTACAATGAAAAAGCATGGCAAAAAGGTCATCGCCACCCATATAGATATTTCGTCTTACTTACCTATTTGAGATGAGTATTTAGGTTAATAGGCCGCGCAAAGCATTGTGGGTTTTGAGCTAATCTTGAAGTTGGAGGAATAATACAAGGAGCTAATACAGGTTGAAGTGCAGGTGATTTCGGTAACAATATTAACGCATGTCCCTCTTATTCTTTCTTCTTTATGTGTCGTCCTCTATCAGAGGTTTGACAATCATTTTCCTCCAGTTCTCGCTGTCTTCTGTCACTGTTTCTATGGCTCCATAGTTCTTTGTGTTTGTCCAGTCCAGGATTTCGTTCATCCAGCTTCTAGTCGGTCGCTCCCATCCCCTTGTTCCTTCTAGTCTACTTCCATTATTATCAGTGGTAGGCAGTGTTGGAGTCGCCGGGGGGTTGGGGGTTGAACCCCCCCAGCTAACTTTGGAACCCTCACAAAAATCGCATATCGGGTACATGCAGTCTCTGTCATTTATTGAATTTCAGTCCTCAACCCCCTCCCCCAGCTCAAATTTCACACTCCAACACTCCTTACCCCAGTTGATCTTCAAGATCCTTCTGTACCGCCATCACCCAAAGGTCGTGTTCTTTTTCATAATCTTCCTGTTCATTGTCCAGGTTTTGCATCCATAAGTCAGCACTGGGAAGCTGTAGCATTGGATGAGAGCCTCTTCTTGTCCACAATGTTCAGATCTCTTCTCGTGAGCTCTTTCATATTCTTGGGCCTGGCTTCTGGTGTTCATCTATAGAGATTAAATAATACGAGTGACACTGTTACATTATTGCTGAAGCACTTGAAAGAAAATGTTTTGTTCACTGTCTTAGTTGTGATAAGTTTACCTCCTGTGAATGGATAGATGGTTGATGATGATGATGATGATGATGATGATGATGATGATGATGATGATGATGATGCATGTAATGTTTCATTTTAGAAGATTTTATGGCATTGTTCAATGGAGCATAGGACTCTGGCCGATGGTGGGCCGCGAGTGAAGTTTAACCTCGTTCGGAATGGAGCAGTGACGGAACTCTTTGGAGGTTCGTTCACGCGTGAACGATTCCTCAACACCGCTCTGGAGTTGGCAGCAGCGCTAACCGAACTTGCCAAATGTGGAGCCACTCCCATCCTTCCGGATGGAATGGTGGCTGGAAATGGTGCTGCGCTGGTAAAGTCCGGCAGTGTTGTCGAGACCATTGACTATCTTGTCGTCAGCAAGTCTGGAAAGAAAATCAACGAGCCGATCGACCGGAAAAAGACGTCTGCGTCGTCACGAGGTTCGATAGCGACAAGTGGGAAGCAGAGTATTACTCGAATTCTGCATCCGTTGTCCCCACCTCGGACACTCCTCTTCATCACTGCATCCTGGCTGCCCACCGACAGTTCGGTTGGTCGGAAATTCCGTCCGCGAACTCTTCACGGCCATCGCCTCGATTCGTTGGAGGACGCCGAACGTCTTAAGCTGCCCTGCTCGCCAGAAGAGACTTTGTTCTCGACGCCAGAAGATCTGAGCGCTCTTCTACTCCTGATGGGTCGGTTCCCGTACCCCGCCAACAAGGTATACGTTCGCCGAGGACATGGATTTTTTATCTTGGGGAAAGACATTGCCGATGCCATGAATACTTTCAGAAGCGTAATGTTGCCACACCTGATTGATTCGCCGATTTGTGTCACTGACAAATGTCAGGGTGACTGAGCACAGATATCTTTTTTATTTTTGCTTTTTAAGTAAGAGGTTTAAAAATATCTTGCCACAGATGGACTGTTTCGTATAAATATGGAACATCTGTGCCGTGGGATTTAACTTTAACGATTCCATAAAATACCTCGATGCCAAATGAATCTTGTGTTTCAACTTCATATCCCTGAAATATTCTGGTGCTTCAAGCTTAGGACTCCCACACTTTTTGGCAATCAATTTTGGTATTTGGTAGTGAAGCTTTTATATTTGGACACCATACAGTTTCTTTTTCATTTTGAACTATGTGTAGATGGTTTAATGTCCAATTTCCAAATCTGAATCAATTTGTCCAGTTAACCCTTTAGATCAGGGTGGCCAACCTTTTGCTACAAACGGGCCATTATAAATTTTAGTCAGCATGCGGAGGGCCGCATTTTTTGGTGCCTTTTGCACATCACTGTTTTCAACAATAGTACAGTTATGGTAGTCATGTAACATTTACAATTAAACAGCAGTTAAAGTTACTATTTTACTAAATGAAGCAGAGGAACAAAATAAGTCTTACTCATTGCTCAATATTGCATGCATAAATAGGACCAATAAAATTTATTTGGAAAGATTACCCCTGAGGGCCGCCAATTAACGTGGGCCGTCAGTTGGCCACCCCTGCTTTAGGTCTTAATTGATTGCATGCATTTTAATTTCTAGGTTCACAAATACAGTATCTGCTTTGGTCAAACATTTACTTTTGCACTAGTATCTTGCAAAGATGTCATATAAATCTAAATATTCAAATTAGCATTCTCTAAGGCTTATTTGCATTATTAAACATCTCTATTTCAAGCATGTACTAGAAATTAAATCTTGAAATTTTGCATGCCTTCCCTCATATATATTTTTATTAATCCTGCAAATGGGAAAATGCGATGATCCAATTTGGCTTTTTAAAATGTTCTGTATTTTTAAAAAAACAATCCATATACTAAGTTAATGTAGCTCATTTAATTAATCAGCTGTACTTGAATTCTTTCAGATTCAAAATCTTTAGAAATCAATACACATTTAATGCTCATTTAACTTTTTAATGATATAGAAATCCAATAACTTGATAAACAGTGAGGAAAGTTTCACTCAGTTCAGTTCATTTATATGATCTAATGGAACTTATATATACAGATACCTATAAAGATAATAACTGATGCAAAATTCATCTCCATGATGTCCAACCTGAACAAAAATCCCAACTATAAATTTCACAAACAAACACTTCCCAATAACCATCAAACAAATGATGTGACAAGTGTATCGGATAGTTTGTCACACATTTTGGACAGTATCTAGCAATAGCAATATCTAATAAAGTAGAATGTAATCAAGCATTCCATAATATCCTCTGTCTATTACACCATTTCTTTTCACTGTAATCAGAAACTTCCTGATTGGCATTATATTATTCAAATGCTTGTTTATGAGGCATTTGTTTCATAAAAAATTAATCTTTCATGTGAAAATAAGCATTAAAATCATGCACTTCAAATAAGAGAACAATTCAAAAACATGGCCCAAAAAAGAAGAAATGTGCACAATGCTAGTAAAGGAAATTATTTCAAACACCTGATTTTCCTGAAGTCAACGTGAATCTATGATTAATAATCAATTATTGATCATATTAACAATTAGAACATAAAAATACAGCATACCCAAGATGAAACAACTACCACTAAACAAATGTTAAGATACTAAGCAGCTTCTAAGTCAAAATTATATTTATATTTTATATTATAATAATTATATTTTAATATTATATTAATATATTATTTTTTATTAACTATTATTGATTAATATTAGTTATTATGAATTATATTTTAATATTACCAAATTGCGTACATTATAGAATTACGGTAAGCAGTAACCAACATGACCATGAATTACAATATATTGATTACTCGTGCGCTGTTATTAATAATTTTACAGTTATTACTGGTCTGAAATGCATTTACACTCCAAGTGGGTGCTTCTGTATTAATCCTCCATTGGCGACAACATCTTTGGAAATGTCTCTTAAATATTGAAAACACTTTAAATGTCTGTCTTCACTCAAAGTACCAAGATAGAGCTTGACCTTTTCTGACCCCTAAATTGAAAGAAATGACACAACACAGTTAAAAGTTGTCAAGAAAATATAACTGCAGAGCGGTGGCGGCTCTAGGATTTGGCAAGTGGGGGCGTTGGGGTGGCAACTTCTAATCATGGGGGGCCAACCATTTGTTGTTTAATGTATGTAGCATTAAGTATAGGGTCCCAACTGGGGGGGGGGGCACTGAGGGGGCAGGCACTCAATAGAGGGGCACGCCCCCCGGTGGAGCCGCCACTGCTGCAGAGTATGTCTTATGCAATTGATCTAACGATGAATAAAAATTAACTGATTCCATACATTTGGACTAAAACTAAAAGATGAACATACGTTGGCTTCTGCTACAAAATGTTGAAATTATATTCCAAAACTCATATCTTACAACCTCAAAATGTGGAAAGAATCAAATGAAATCCTGAAATTTTGCCTTCCAATTCAATCATATTTCAGTATTTGATCAAATACATCTGCACATACAGAGAGGTTGAAATTTAACACTAGAGGGCCACTCCATGAAATTGAAAATTCGATTTAAAATAATTAAATAAATACCTAGAGACAACAGAACTAGAACTGGAAATGAAATTTTAAAGCCACAACTAAACACGCCGAGAGAAGAAATTTCCGCAGAACAAGAAGTCACTTAGCCACGACGTGCCTCGGAGCAGATAAGATTGACGATCGCCATCTCGTGTGTAGCCGAGGAATGATTCTGATTCAGTGACGCCGTCGCCCTCGACAAAACGACGACCATGGCGTATATTTCGATGGCAGCATTTGCCAAACGACTCAACAGATATTGCTCATCTACAACAACAACAACAGCAGCATCTGCAGAGTAAAGAAATTCCACTCGAATCTAAAACACAAAAGCAGGAATATTTTAACCCCCACCCCAAGACCCCCCAATTTGAGACATACACCCCCAAATCTGAGCCAGGGATGATCTTTTTTTGCTTGTCAGACTTTTTCAGCAGGGACCGACCACCCAGAATATACCGACGCCCCCTCCCCAAATTGATAATCCTAGAAATAACCCTGCATACAAGTCTAGGAAAGAATATTAGGAATTCATGACGAACAGCAAAATCTACAGTGCAACAGATAATTAATATATACATACAGCATATGATATTAGTACAACATTTTGTAATGCATTGTAATGTAATGTAACATTTTGTAATACAATATTGGAACGGTTTTGTGGAGGAAAGCCAGCATGAATGAAATTTACGATATTATTAACGTAAATAAAGGAAATAATCTGAGTTGCTAAGCGTATAGTTGCACTAAATGGATTTCGTTAACAGACCTACAACATTTTTCCCATACTTCATCAGAAGACTTTCGACAGCCACTCCAAATCCTTCAACGGATGAAGCCGCCTGTAAACGCATAACATCCAATGACTTCTGAATTAAAAGTCAACATTCGATAGTACAAAATTTAAACACCCCAAACTACGTTCAAATTCAACCCGGCAATGTAACAAGAACACCGAATTTCACGTATAAGTCGACAATCTAAGAATAAAATGCCCACAAACGCATAGAATGTTATAGTATTGCTATGCATAACTTTAGTGGTGCATATGCACTAAAATAGAGAACAACTTTCACAGCTTTGACAAATGTCACAGCAGTTAATAAGTACTTCAGGAGGCCCACATGTATCTTGGTCAATTCAAATAAAAGGCTAGCGTCAACCCTTGAGGTTCTCTTTTTATCAGATACTGAGCAACAAGGGTTTTACTGCATATGTTTTATTTTGAAATAGGTCTTAATAAAGTAGTGCACGGTGGAGCAGTGGTTAGCGCGCTGGTCTGCCAATCTTGAGGTCCGCGGTTCAAATCCCGGTCGCGGCAGAAACTTTTAGGTTGTTTCTGTCCCAAGCACCCCAAGTCGACTCAGCTGTGAATTGGTACATCGATTATTAACTCGGTGAAAGGAAAGGCGGTTGGCAACCACCCTCATTCAGCCATTGCCAAGCAAAACTGAAGGCGCTAACCCTTCAGTTCTCCGTACGGGCGCTGAGCCCATGGAGTGTACCTTTTTATAAAAGATATACAAAGGTCACAATTCAACAAAAGTTATGGCATATGTGGTGAAATGAATATTGCTTATTAGCAGTCAGCCAAGCAGTATTCTGATAAAATCATCTTTAAACTATCTATCTAACTTTTCAGAAGCATGGAAAGTACAATTAAATGCATTTAGTCAGTAAATGTAGTTAAATGATTTCAACAATACATGGCAAAAATCCTGACCTTCAACCAAAAACAAATGCAATGCAGTGAAACTGTATTCTCTACAGAGGGTGGCACAAAAAAATCAGACTATATTAAATACAAACCTAAATGTGACTAGTCTGGTTTTTTTGCACCATCCTGTACAATGCCTGGTAAACTAATAGCAACACGCTCAATTGCAAATGTATTAGATACAATCACACAGGTGGTTATAACGTCTGTAAAGTAATTGGAATCTGATTTGCTGACCTTAGATGCTGCATCAGACAAATCTGGATGGACATGCTCAGCAAGAGACTGGGCAGTTGACATTCCAACAAGTCTACAGTACGGCAAACACAACAAAAAGAAGACCATGCTTGGATTTCAAAATTTTCAAACAATTGTATATAAAAGTTAATCGGAAAAGTTTTGCTCCCCGGCCAATGAGCTAACCAACCGTCTATTCAAACGATTACTGTATATCATGATCGAGGATAAGATAGAACTGATAAGATGCATGACAATGATCGACCTCAGCGCTCTTTTCGATCCTTCGCCAAAGATCAGACCGAGGTTTGCCGCTGGATTCTGGAAAGCCTTCTGAAGCTCCTTTAGGTGACTGCCTGCATACTGAAAGGGCAGAAAAATACACCATTTTTCAGAACATCGAAACAAATCACGACCTGTAACGACTGATTCATAAATGCAAAATTCTAAAAGTGCACTTCTGGTTTTTTCCCACTGCAGTGCCATTTCAAAATATAATTTATCTCCTCTATTCTTGGCTTTTTCGATTTTTCCAACAAAACAGTGAATTATTTACTGCATTGCAAAATATGAGATAGAGACAGTCTCAGTAAAACTGAACACAATATGTCACAGAATCAACCATTAAAGAACTCATTGTGCCAGACATGCACACGGCAATCCTAAAGCCAACTATAAAGATTATGTAGCCCCAATGAAAATGCTCATAATGCATAGAATAACAGCAATGTCAATCAAATACATGACAATAGAGGCCTGCATCATAGATATAATAATTAAATAGAATATACATTATACAATGGGCATTGTATTAAAACATCCTGAATGCGGTTACTTGCCTGGATTCCGGTAAGCGCGACGAACAGACGCAGAATGTCATTAGTACCTTCAAATATTCTAAACACCCGCAGATCTCGAAGAACTCTCTCGACTCCAGAAGACTAAATCAACAAATTAAATTGATCAGTGATAGAGTTAATCACTGCTACCTACTTTGGCAACAATGAAGAGCTACAGAAACCAAGCACCTTGATCTATTTATCATGTTCTACGCCAATAATGACACAGCCAAACATTGAGGCGTGCTGTACAAATTACTATTAGCATAGTTTGCAACTCTTCCATCTTGGGTAGATCTTAAGAACGCGTGTAACCAGCACAAAAACGATATAATTATTACACAAAAACAGAATATTATAGATAAGACAAGCATCATTATTGATAAGAAACAACTGACCTTCATGTATCCAGTGCCCCCCAATATTTGCAATGCTTCGTCAGCCACAAACCAAGCGGCTTCCTACAACATTTTCAGATACACATCTTCTTTAAACATGAACTAAAATACAGGCAAATCAGCTTACAGTACATTCAAGAACTTTCCAATGTTGAGCTGAATGTCTGATATTTATCTGTTTGATAAATCAAAACTACGGGGACATTGTGGGGATATTGACAACAAGTATTTGACCATACTTGGAAAATTCTACACTCTATTGGCAGGGCCATATAAAGATGGGGGCTGAGGCCCAGTCCCACCATAAAAAATAGGCCCACCGTTTTTCAAGCGACAGCCTTTTTTGCTTGTCAGAGATTTCCAGTGAAGGCAGCGGGAAATTTTACAAGGGGCAATTTTCAAATTATGGAAGCGGCAACCTTTTTTTACTTCTCAGCCCTCAGGTCCACTCGGACCTTAATCCGGCCTTGTCCATTGGGACATATCTGCTTCACAACATCTTTTCCTATCATCTGCCACAGGAATATTACCCCTATTGATAGCCTGCACAAGGCAAAAAAAAATTATAATGGTTTTATAACTACAATTTCTGCATTAAGTTATACAGTAGAACTTCATTATAATGCACCTGGTTACAACGTATACTAGGTTATAATGTGCCACAATGTGCAGTCCCATGTGAAGCGCTACCATATTGGATGGCATTGGATATAAAGTACCTCAGATATCACATACTAAATTTCACAGACTTACTAAGTACATGATAACAAAACTCTACTGTAGTTCAATTAACTTTCATTTATACTTCGGATACTACACTGTACTCAATATAGCAAAAATTCCTTACCGATCCAAAAATTTTGCTTATTGCAGCTTCCAATTGATATTCCTTCATTCCAAGATCCATATTTCCAGAAACAGTGTACGCCATTGACTATAAAAGAATCACATTACAGCCAATGATATCAAGATCCAGCAATAGCAGCAGCAGCACTTCTGAGTGATCTTTCAGAAGAGGTGCTATACATATATTCTGCTACATTACATTACATAACATTCAGTAAAGGTTCTTCAGTAATGGTAAAGTATTGTTGGTAACCAGAGCAAAAAAGAAGTCAAGAGAGAATCGCAGATTGCTACATCAAATGTTAAAATTATGTTCACTGCTAGTTTTGACATTCTCCTTCAAGCCCACTTCAGAATAGTAATGCACAACCCAACTATTAGCAACAATGAATCAAACACATTGAAATTTATTCCAGAAAAATGTTTCACCGGTAAACACGTATTTATATTTGAAACGCAGTAAATCGACTTGCTTTTAAACCAGACAGTCCTGGCTTATACCAAAAATCATATTTACACAAGTAAAACTCAATTTGGACCGATATCATTCAAGTTGAATTCCAGCAGCCATTTTCTATCCTCTTGACTCGGCCGCACGCTGAACACAAAATCGACAAACTACTCACACTCAAAATCCCTACATTATTACAGTTAAACAAGTAGCTAAGTGAAATACTTCACAGCAGGTCTTAGAAACTCAGCAACCAAGTGTCGTACAAAAAGCAAAATATAAATTATAATATAATAATAATTCACTAATAATAATCAGACGTGCATCGTCACCTCAGTTATGTAATGGGCAACTGTCATGCGGGCAATCTTCTCTTGAATTGCGCCAAACGTGTCAATCCTTCGACCAAACTGGACGCGTGACGAGGCATGATCGACGGCCATATTGATACACCCGCGCATCGTACCGGTAAGCGCAGCGGCCATTCCAAACCGGCCGTTGTTAAGGATGTTCATGGCCACTTTGAAACCCTCTCCAACCTCTAGAGGAAAGTAACAAAATTTAACTTACAGTATATACTCGCAGATAAGTCGACAAATTTATGCTCTAAAATTTGCTTAAAACACAGTCGACTTATCCGCGAGTATATACGGTAGCTTAACCTTAATGATTTCTTTTAACTGTTCTGGATAATGCTTTGAAAATTAATTTTCTGACTTTTTTCTTGCTTATATCGTACTTTTATTGCTATTCTGTAATTACTATTAGAATATGCTGATATTCACCGATTTAGAAATAACAAAACCTCAATGAATCAATCTAAATTAAGTAAGTAAGTACAATTTTGTGAATTTACATAATAGTGCCCTTGAAGGTAATATTGCTGTAGCTGCTTAATCTTAGTAAAGTTATTAATTAAATTAGTTATTAAGTACTTGTTCAGTTGCCTCAACGTGAATTCCTTGAGATAAATTGCAGAGTGGATGTAACTGAAGTATTCTAATTAAACATTTTGAATTCAGACAATGGCAGCTTAACCCCTTAACTGGGCAACTATTTGTAACTCAATGTAAAATGGATGAGCGTTATCGGGGCACCCAGTTAAGGGGTTAATGTCGGTCACATAAAGTCCAAAGTTGTTAAGACTTGGTCACAAGCAAGAATATATCTGACCAATGTCTGATTGAAATAACAAATAAAAAAGTAATAAAATGCTCTAAATCTTGAAATCATTAACCAACCTCCGAGGAGGTTTTCCTTTGGTACGTGTACTTCATCAAAATGTACTTCTGCAGTATTTGATGCCTTGAGTCCCATCTTCTTCTCTGGTGGACCACTGAAAATCAATTATTATTATTATTATTATTATTATTATTATTATTATTATTACAGCATACTGATTATTATTGTGGTAACTTGTCCTATAAGAACTGCATGAACACATTACAAATCATGACCAATTTGAAGAGATAAACAGTCAACATACTACCCCTTTAACTTTCTGTCTATCTGCCTTTATCCTTCCTCCTCTCTATTTTCCTCTCTCTCTCTAATAACCTCATTTCTAATCTTCCAACTTTGCTCAAAAAGTAGTACAAGATCTAAAAATAGCATCCAACAAACTCTCAGATTTTACTTCCAAATGAAAATGTGGAAGATCAACCAATTCTTTTCCTTAATTCCATTCCACAGTTCAAAATATACAGAGCAAGAAATGTCAGTCTACTATTTAGTAAAATATTCCCACAAGAATTAACTGATTATAACCAATGTCTGTACTATTATTATTATTATTATTATTATTATTATTATTATTATTATTAATTATTAATTACACGATTTCTATAGCGCAGTAAACATAGCTAAGGCTAAAGGCGAGAACACTTTAATGCACATCAATTATATTCAATGATAAATAAGTGTGCATACCTGGTAACACCTTTAAAGGCACGCTCAACTATAAAGGCGGTAACTTTTTCTTTCGTCAATCCGGTCTTAGAATCAGTAACAGGTGTCTGAAAACACAGAGAACAGAAGAATGCCGACAATTGTCACAAGGGAAAGTTTTCAACACTGGACCCAACAAGTACACTGTGCAGTGTCCTATAAAGAGTTGGAATCATGAGTTTTCCAGTAGCATCTGACAGAGTCCAGTTAGAAAAACACGTCTGCAAAGCTAAGATTGCATCAAAAGGTCACATTTAATATATATATATATATATATATATATATATATATATAGATATATATATATATATAGAGAGAGAGAGAGAGAGAGAGAGAGAGAGAGAGAGAGAGATCAGATTGGTTTTCAAGATTTCCGAAAAGTCAAGTTCAAAGTTCATAAACTCTGGTGCTACAAGATGCTGTGTGTATGGTACAGAAACTTGGCCATTGAGAAAAAACTGCAAAAAACAGATTAAACAACATAAGTAAAAAGACAGATTATATCATAAGTAAAATGATTTCCTGAGAATATATCAAATTAGTATTCAACCTAAATTCACAAATAACACAATGAGTGATGCTGCTGCTGCTGCTGCTGCTGGTGATGATGCTGCTGATGATGAAGCTGATGACAATGATAAAGTTCAGGTTAAGGACAACAAAAATTTGTCAAAAACAGTGGCATGTACTTAACTAACCACAATAATATCAAAACTAGTAATAAAGTCAAGAAGCAAGGAGCATCATTTTAAGCTCTGGCCAAATCACAGACTCACCTGAGCAAATACGGTAAAGACGTCCGCCAGTCCTCCGTTGCTGATCCAAATCTTTCCACCGGTCAGGACATAATGGCTTCCGTCGGCAGAAGGAACGGCTCTTGTGCGAATAGACTATAACACCGAAACTCACACAGATCACACACACACGGTCGGAATTCTATGCAGCCACACGCGGCGCCACCTACTGACTCACACAGGTAACTAATTTAATTTTTAATTTAATTGAGATAACACACCTCTGGTTCAATCCACCCCCATGACTACTTTGTTTGAGTTCACTTCTATAGCACCATTATAATACTTATGAACCAGGAATCGATCAATGGTCACTAGGTTACCTGGGGTCAGAATCAAACCTGTGATGTCGTGTCACATGGCACACACCATTACCACTATGCCACTGTGTTCAAAATGTAAGTTAAAAGAAATACAAGCAAAGGTTTAGAACAACAGCACTAAAAGCAGCTTGCTTAGAGCGGTGAATTCTTATAAACTATATTCAATCGCAAAAATTATAACAGAAATAATTAAAAGTTCTAATTTTTGTAAAGAAAAGCAGCACACTATGAATGATCAAGCTCCAACTGTTTTGACACGGCACATAAATCTTTGGATTTTCTTTAACCCCTTAACCGTGTATTTAACTGTAACTCAAAGTAAAATGGACGGATATATCCGGGATCCCCAGTTAAGGGGTTAACTCACGCTCGCGTCTGATCCGCTGCTCGGCTCCGTCAAACAGAACGCGGCCAGTTTTTCTCCGGAAGCCAGAGACGGAAGATACTTCTGCTTCTGCGCGTCCGTTCCAAACAACGAAATGCCCTTGAATCCAATGGACTGAGAGGGAAAAACAATTCGACAAAAGAAAAGTTGCTCAGCAGTTTCTCAGAAAACTTTTTTACCATGTCATCACAGCTTAAACACAATTTTTATTTCTTAATCACATTCGTAACCCTTAAACTGCCAGAACCGAGTATACTAGGTTACATTGCATATAGTTACAAAGTATCTGGCAGTTTAAGGGTTAACAATATTTTTAAAAGGATGAACTACTTATCCATCAAACTTAACTGGCAAACTGTCACAAAGCTATAAACACTAAATAACAACTTACAACCAACAATTCCACAGAGATGAAGATCAGTATAGGCCTGTGTTAACATTGAACACTATAGTGACATTAACCCCTTAACCGGAACCCCTTAACGTGACGGCTCAGAGCCGTCCAGTTTACATTGAATTACAGATTATTCCCCGGTTAAGGGGTTAAAAGAACCAAAGGAATAGAGTTCAAAATGAGTGAATTCAGCGAAAATGAGATTGAAAAATGTTAACTAATTGAAAATCTCCATGAAATCCAGTGAGTTAACCATCTAACATGATTAAATTTACCACAGAAACCAGAATGCACCTGGTGGGCTCCAAGCACGATTCCTAAGGCTAGATCATGCGCTCCTACGATCTCCACAAGTCTTGCATACTGTGTGTTAGTTAGACCCAAACCACCTGAAACAAAATAGGAATTTTTAAAATATATAACTCCACTGAAGTTAATAATAATAATAATAATAATAATAATAATAATAATAATAATAATAATAATAATAATAATAATAATAATAACAATGGAACTTTCATATAATAATAATAATAATAATAATAATAAGAAGAAGAAGAAGAAGAAGAAGAAGAAGAAGAAGAAGAAGAAGAAGAAGAAGAAGAAGAAGAAGGAGGAGGAGGAAGAGGAGGAGGAAGAGGAGGAGGAACAAGAGGAGGAGGAACAAGAATAAACTTCTGTTTCAATTTCTGAACAAAAAATTAATGTATAAACTCATAATAGTAATACTGGCAATACTGTAATAACTTCATCAGTAAATGCCTAAAATCTCAGCACTGCATCTCTTCCTCTGTTAAAAGACATATTCCCAAGCTTTGCATCAGGAAGTATTATTTATTATGGGCACTAAATCAGCTATTCATCAAATTACATTACAACTTGCTGCACTGTTTCTCTCCCCAAAAAACCCAATAACAACCAGCCCACACTAATACATAATTCATATTATGCAAAATAACAGCAACTATGAAATCAATATTCTAGTTCAAAATTCATACAAGATTATAGAAATCAGTAAAACGACAACCACAGCATACAGCATTGGTGCCATTTTAAACCGTTTGAAGCCAAATATATTAAAAATAGAGGAGCATCATAACATGTTGACAAATGATATTCTCCATACCATATTTTTCGGCCACCTGCAATCCAAAAGCGCCCAATTCACGAAGTCCTTTCATCGTCGCATCATCAACGCACTCGTCAGCATCGTTCTTGTCGGCGTCGTTCACTTCCTGGGAAACGAAAACCAACAAAACACCGGTAACGTTCAATTTCTGTAATGCACTGCTCTTATTCCTCGGAGTATATGGAGATAATAATTTTCAAAAGTCAAATGCAAAAGTATATTTTTTCACCGGTAAAAACAGGAATCCAGACGCTGTGTTTTACATACAAGACGTGTGTGACCACGTCTCAGGGCAGTTCAGTAATAACAATATCACTACAGTATTATTATTATTATTATTATTATTATTATTATTATTATTATTATTATTATTAAGATTTTTGTGGTAACTAATCCGGAAGGACTACGTGAACACATTACAGTGTCGAAACAGAATCATACCTAGTTTAGCCAGGTCTTTAAGTGCTTCTTAAGTGCTTCTTAAGCATAGATATGAAGTAACTGATAACAAAATATAATTGATAAGTTCAGTTGCTTCTTACCTTGAAAAACCTTTCAGTAGGATAAATGAGTGACTCGAGCACACTGCGCTGATCCTCACTCAAGACTGAAATACAAAAATTACCATCATGTGAATGAATAACAACATATTTTACATTTGTACCCAATAAAAAACAAAATCAACAAATTTTAATTATTCATTATTATTACTATTACTACTGTATCATCATCATCATCATCATCATCATCATCATCATCATCATCATCATCATCATCACCATCATCATCATCACCATCATCATTATTATCATTATCATTATCATTATCATTATTAGAAAGACAATTTATATAGTGCCATGGTAAAACGAACGTCAAAGTCAAGGGCACTTTGATAGGTGACAGAATTTTAAACAATCCTTCAAGGCTTTTACATACATCAGAATTTCTTAGATAAGTCACATGCTAATATAATTTCAGGGTGACATATTTTACGAAAATAGCTTAACCCTTTAGCTACAAAACCGCATGCCAAATGGTTTTTACCATCCTTCCAAATTCAAACAGTCAGATGATTCACTAACAAGATAGGATGATAAAATGTAATATATGTGTGTGCGCGTGTGCACCCTCAGTTCTTCATTCCCGAAGGTCTTATGTGGGGGGGGGAATATATATATATAGTGTGATGGTCATATAAAATGGAACAGAGATTTGCACGAATGTTTGCAAAGGCAGGGAAAGCAATTGAAATAGTACCAGTAATGAATTATGCAAAAGAAATCTTCCATCCACAGCAGCGAAAACATAGTGTAAATGTAATTTCAGCCACGGAGCAATTTTTCCATGCTTCATCTGGTGACATTTTCAGCCAAAGGAGATTTGTCCAAATAGCAAACAAAGCAGAGTACACCAGGAAGACACGCTAATACAGTACGACATTCTGGGAAGAAATTATTACTGCATCCTACTTGCATATTGCCACAAAAAAGTGTACATGATAATGCAAAGGTTTTAATATTTTGACCTACCCTGTCTGTATGGAAACACCTCCTCATGTCGAATCTGTCCACGAAAGAGGTTCATTGCAAAAGAATTTGTTTCTGGGACAGGCTTTGAAGAAGGTTTCCGAGCTGGTTTTGAAGAAGTATTTGGGGCTGGTTTTGTAGAATGCCATCTTCTCACGTGCACACGACACAGCCTTCATAACCAATTACAATATAGGACGCATCGAAAAATGCCGCACAAACTTCAACATTGTTTTAAAATCACAGCTACATTACAAACGACAGATAACGTCAAATGTAAAAATGAGACAACGACCTGAAACAATATTATCAACAGCTGATCTGGAGCCGTTTTCAAAAGCAATCAGTTATCCTTCTAAAAATTGAATTATGTCACAGCTGTTAACCTGATTTGTACAATGTAAATGTTTCAATGTTTCATCGGGGCGGGGCTAAGAAGGAGGGAGGGAGTGTCATCAACCTAAACAGTGCTGTAGAACTAATTTCATATGACTCTCTACTCGAATGACAAGCGCAGCTGATAAAAGTTTGCCGAATAGACAGGAAACCCAGTGCGTCTGACCTCGGTTATCTAGTGCAAGGGTTTAAGGTCCCGAGTCAAACCGATTAATTAATAACGCTATCATAAGATTCATAACACGGCCAAGGCCAGTCGAGAGGCCAGGCTGCCGTTCTAATCTCCTACCGCTGTTCGGCGTTCAACAGCCACTGTTAACCGAGCACGGTAGCGATCAACAGAAGAATTAACGACGAACCTTTTGATTAGACAGGAAACGCTAACAACGGGTGAAGTCGACATTTTTTACGTCGCTCTCTGTTGAACCGGAAATGGAACACGAAGGAACCCGGAACTAAAAGCAGAACTACGTCGAGTGACGTTAACTCCCTGGCATAGGAATTTGGGAAATTTCCAGTTTCCACCAAAGTCCCTTGTGGTATGACTCCTAGACCGCATATAATATTTTACTGTTTTATACTATATAATATATCATAGTCTGGAGCGTTGATTCGGCAATTATAGAATTCACTCACAGTTTTGGTCCGTTCCGTTAAGTTCCTAGCAACATTTCTATCGAGACTCAAAACGAGGGCGTCTGTAAGACTCCTTGCTCAAAACTTTTCTGTTCTCTATTGCCTATTAGCGGACCGGTGATTCTGAAAGACTTATTGGATTTTATAATGGTAATAACAATTCTACTTTGAAGTGACCATCAATGCTTAATTGGTTTCTAACTTTTTGTGATCTTTAAGAAATTAACTAAATCTATCCAGCAAAAATTTTCTTTGAATGATTCCACAGCACCAAAATATGAGACCGCCACTGTACATTTAGCAACTTGTCACCAGACATTTTGTTTCAAAAATTTATCACAAGGAAATTAATCACCATAAGGGTGCTGACACTGCTGAGAGAACTTGAGTGAAGTTGACTCAGTTGAGTCATTTATTGCTCCTCGACAAGAGCACGTCAACACGAGTCTCGAAAGCTCTAGTTTCAGATCCATAATCATCGATAGAGACTGCGCAAATAAACATACAAATACAAGTAGTAAGTTAATAAATTACTGATATTTATTATCGATAATTTAAGATAAAAACAAATTTTAATCGGATTTTATCCATTATAATTATGCGATCGATTGTTTTTGTCAATTTAAGATGAAATTTCGATCAATATTAAAGCTTTTCTCGCCTCAATATGGATGCTATTTAAGTTCAGGTGTATAAATCCAATAAATGATCATGTTTGTTGTTATTTTGGTGTTTTAAAATGATTTAAAAATCTTGCATAAAAGGCGGATCTTCATTTTGCTTTGGATTCAGTTTAATGTGATTCACCATAGGTCTGATCTAATCGTAAACTTCTATAGCGCCACTTCATAATGCATAGAAACATCAGCCGATGGCACACCAAATCAAAACCACACAATCTCCCGGTCAAATTCAAGAGAATTTGCAAACTTGTGTGATGTATTTTGTGACTAAACGTTTAGACCCTCCCCCTCCGCTTCAACGATTCGCTCTAAACCTTTCGCTGCTTATACGTTTCACCCCCTCCCTCAGTCTGAACGATTGTGGACAAACCGTTATATTAATGAGCACAGAAATCGGGTTACAGAATACCGTTTTTGCCTGAAACACTTATTGATGCAAGACAGGGACCTTAGAGATTAAGGATGAGGTTGGACCTAAGATATTTTAAGATGAAAGAACTGGATTGTAGAGAAAATTTATCTTTGGCATGGTCTAACAGAATGGCTAGCAACAATGTTGGGCAGATTGCAATCCAGCTGATTGCGATTGTTCTAGGTTAACTGGCGACTTCTTTTCGATTATTTAATTTAGAATATCAGTACAGATGTTATTTTTCAATGGCATCGGCATTCTTGTGAATAATTGCCTTCTTTTTTACCAAGATTCCTGTCACAGTTTGAGCTTCTGTTGAATTGACCACAAGATGTCGTTTGAGATCGCAAAAGCCGGATGGGTGTACAGGCTTAGTAAGTTGAAAAGCAGTCATTTTATTCCATTAGGGGTTGTCCATTATTTACGTCAACAATTCCATTAGTAGTTTCTAAAGTTAAAGGCATATCTTGTTCCTTTTATTCATTAAAATAATTTATATCATCGATTGACTTTACCTTTTTATCTATGCTATCAATGACATCTCAAGATACAGTGGGTCCCACTTAATCACGTACCGCTTAATTGCATAACCCGCATAATCGCATAACAACATAAAAACCCGAACCAGTGTTTTGTGCGTACAATTAATTATCAGACGTCCCGGCTATTCGCATAGCCCAGTTAATCGCATAAGCAAGGCTTGTACGGCACCTGTGCAATTAAGCGGGTTTCACTGTATCAGTGCCGTGTCACGAGGATGCCTTGTAAAAGCATTTCAGTTATTGGTTTATTCTTATTATCAGCCAAAATAATTTTCTTTAATATTACAGAATTTTGTAGTTTATTTTTCCAGTCGGTGTTTGCTATTTCAGTTAATTTATGCTAAGCGCACTTACTTACGAGCAGCACTGTTTCTTGCATAGGCTCTGTGCTGAGGCGCTGGAAACGAAACTGGTTTGTGCTGTACACCGATGGCGTTCTGAAGTACTTTGAATCTCCAAACAGCCACGTCGCAGAAGAGGCGTACGTTGTCCGGACAAAGTGTCTGCTTATCAAGACTGGTTCTCAGGTTGGCAGTTGGACAGTGCGGTTTGAGTCACTTAACCCCTTAACTGGGTATCTAACTGTAACTCAATGTAAAATGGACGGATATATCCGGGATCCCCAGTTAAGGGTTAAAACCCCAGAATTCTGTATGCCTTATGCCAGGACTTCGGAATGCACTCTGCTTCTTTATGATCAGGTGACTACGTCACCGCCTTTAGACTGTTCTTGACTACCGGCACTACTTAACCCTTTGGTTCCAAAAGGCCGATATTTCGGCTTTAATGCTTCATAACACGTTAGTTGTGCAGATTGCCATGGTGAAAGGGTTAACTGGAACCGATGAATTTCAAAATGATCTGAAAATGTGGCAGGCAGTTTCGCTTTCTTGAAAGTTGTGGAAAGATCCTGAATTTCATGACCAGTTGAGATTGTCTTTGCTTTCAGGTGGCAAATGTTACACCTCCGCCCGGTATGGATGTCAACTCCCTTCTGATGTTGGTTTTCGTTGGTGATCAGACGCTGACATTGTGCACCGAATCTCTCGATGACATGAGGTACATTACATCTGAATTTTAATTGAATTTGAAATTTGTCCTGTAAGATGCACTCTAAAAATTGAGCCGATATTATTATATATTTAGCCATGTTAATTATATAATAATATCAAGATGACTGCGGCTTATGTGATGCATGATTTTAGTTATTAAATTATATTAATTATGCACTTTTATAGCACCATCAGAAGCTATGAGGCAACTTGAAATGTTATGAGATTCCTGTATGGTAATTACATGGAAATGATAAGATGTTAGACAGGAAATGTGAGGTTCCTACAATACTGAAGCTAGCAATTGAAAATCATGGAGGCTTTTATACAATTGTAATTTACAAGATTTGAAATATTGTCATGACTGACATTCGTCTGTTCTGGTAGCTTTTTGCATGTCTTGATGACTTTCCTAGGGCTTGGCAGATGTCATTGGAGGAGACAAGAGTCATCAGCAGACCTGATAATCCTCCTCCTCCTCCGTATGCGTGTGCACCGCCTCCTCCGTATTCCACTCAGAACGTCACTGTTGTTCCAGGCTATTCGGGACAACCCTACTATGGCCCTCATCCTCCTCCATACGGTAAGATTTTTACCATTTTCCGGTCTTTACCTTTTCAACTTGGATGCATTTCTGCAGATTCAACCTTCTGATGTTTTATAATGTATAAATCTTGACACCCAGTATATGTAATTCAGCAATTGCTGATTCTGTTGCCTTTTTAAAATGATACAGTGGATCCCACTTAATTACATACCGCTACTACTACTACTACTACTACTACTACTACTACTACTACTACTACTACTACTACTACTACTACTACTACTACTACTACTACTACTACTACTACTACTACTACTACTACATCACTACTACTACTACTACTACTACTACTACTACTACTTGGAGCTTGTCTCTTTACTGATTTTATCAATACACGCCAATTACAGCGGGAGCGCACTTCTGAGTGATTCTTTAGACAAGACGCTATACAAGTATTCTGTTTCCTTACATTACATTACACAGAATTGTGATCAGATTACATTTACTTTCAGCTCTTTGTCTTAGTTGAATAAACTCGACAGATTGCATGCCTAAACAATGGACTCGATCGCTTTATCAATATTCTATCTTTTCCCACTAATTATATTATAAATACTGAGTAATTTCTATGGTTGTTTTTAGTGGTTGTTTTTAGTGGTGCAGCAACCAGGAACAACTATCATTTACGCAGACCAGCCCAATTACTACTATCGCCGTGGATACGACGGGGGTGACGTTGCCATGGGCGTCGTGGCGGGCGCGGCCCTCGGGTCGCTTATGTGGGGGCCACTGCTTTGGTGGTAATTCTGAGCGTGCTTGTGCTGCCTCCACATCTTTGACTTTGGCATTAAGCATCTCAAAGCTTCTACTAACATGAAAAGCTTAGTTTCCAGAATTTGAAAAATACAGCAACATATAATTATCATGTATTTTCGCTTTGTTTTATGCTTACCAAGAAGCAGAATGAAGAATGTTATAAATTAAAAGATTTATTTAACCCCTTAACCGTGTATTTAACTGTAACTCAATGTAAAATGGACGGATATATCCGGGATCCCCAGTTAAGGGGTTAAATAATGATGTTAAACTGCATTGATACTATTTGTGGTGCTTCTTTTTACTTTATTTTGAAATTTCTTGTAAAATGGATGTACCGGTACATGTTATGGCAATCTCTGTACACTGTATATTATTAATACACTTCGCTAGTTGTAAATACTGTATATTGTCTTTCTTAAAAGTACTGATTTCATTGTATGCACCTGTTCTTGCTGTATTATTTCAGGACCTAAAGGTATCTATACACTTTTGGCAAATTCCAAGTAAACAGCTGATTTTTGATGAGGAGAAAGTTTCATATAAATTTTAATGTTGGTTCAATGTTCCTAAGCTATTATTAGATCAGAAAATTTTTGTCCAATGAAGATTTTAATAAATTGTTTAGCGTCATTAGTGGGAGCAGGTGGGGCACTGCCCCTGTATTTGAGTCTAAATTGGTCATGATATTTGTGCAAAACCAGTGAGAAAATTTTACCAGTTGTGGGGTAGGGTGATTGCCGATTTGAACCTAGTACTGTATTACCTACAAGATTTTTTAAGCTGGGTGTCAGCCCCAGATTCTGTTGGGAAGCTCACGGCACTCCCCCAGACGCTTTAGCTGGGTCTGACCAAGTTGGCCTGTAGAAATAATGGTAGCCCCCTTTCCGGGACCCTAACAATGCCAATGTTTAGTAGCATGGACTTCAAATGCTGAGTTTTGGCAGTTTGCAGCATTTTATAAATTATCATGCATTTGAACACCATTAGAAAATCTTGTTTTACCTTAAAAAATGATTTTATTCTATTCTTCAGAACTGTATAAAAATTGTATTGGTTTTCATTCAGTATTGGCCAAAGCAAGTTTCTAATAAATGTCAATCATAGGCAATGCTGTTGTTTTGTTATTATTACTGCAGGAATTATTTTTCTTATTTGACTGTTGAGGGGCGGCAAGTTAGCAGAGAGGTAACAACGTTGGACGATAGAGCAGAAGGTCGCGGGTTCGAGGCCCGCAAGAGTCCTAAGTCGACTCGACCTTACTCGCTAGAGGGCGATGGTAAACTGAGGAGCAGTGGTAAGAAGACGCGATAAGTCAAACAGGTACGCAACGGGATGCACTAGCCCCGTATCCGTGGTATTGCACGCCTGGGTGAGGGTTATAGCAAAGTTGTTCGCCGCCCATGCGGGAAGGAATTTGAGATTGCAGTGATTTGAAATTCCTATAATTAAATAAAATTAGGCTACTACTATTCGATTTTAAAAGAAACAATTTTTCTGACTGACCTCCGCCTTTTGTTCATAGCTATCTCATTCTCATATTTAGACTGAGTGCATAAGAAGAAGTACCTATGCAATATATCAAGACGGTATATAAATCCGCGAAGTTTAACTTATTTTACTTACTTACTTATTTATTTAACTAGTTTAATTAAAGTGGTCGTCGTTCATTTATTATCGAAGATGGCGGACGACGATCGTGGTGAAATCGACGCTGGGACTGAAAATCACGATCCGCATTTGATCGAAAAGGAAGATCCGGCGGAAGGCTTCACGCTCGAAGGTAACGCCCGTTGGATTGCCATAGAACCGTCGGAGCCGTTTCAAACGGCACTCGGACGGACGAGTATTTCACCGACGGACTCGACCCATCTGGTACCGCGCGGGGTAGCACGCTGCCGCTGCCCCGAAGTGCTGGTGTCGTATAAATTTTGTTCCTCTATAAATGCGGTTCCGGCTCTGTGGGGCGTACTAGTTGGACACCGTTATCCCTGAGTTTATTCGTTAATTACTGAGAGTGGTGATTATGATAGCGGTTGCCGTGGTTGTTATCGTTCTAGCCACAGGGATTTTCCCCAGGACGTTTCGCCCCTAGGACGTTTAGCCCCAGCATGGACAATTCGCCCCGAAGACGTTTCGCTACCAATTTGTTTTCGCCTATTATATCAATAGTTTTTCATGACCTGTTATAAGTGTTCTTATAATTTTCTGCCAACCTGAATTACGTAATACATATTAGGCTGATGATATTTTATGTATGGACCCACCGAGTATGGGACTAAATTTACCTTTATTTTATTTAGTGTTGTTATCTCATGACAATAGATCTTGACATTAAGCCTCATCATGCCAGCAATCGGTTTTCAATAGATTTAGACAAAGCAGAGTGCCGTAATGAGATGTACCATTTAAATTTGTCATTACAATTTCACAGGTGCAGTAAAATCCCTAATATATGTAGGCTAATATGGGAGTGTCAGGCTTGGCAAAGCTGTTTTAACAAATTACAGCTTCAATTTTGAAAAACCTATTGTTAAATTGCAGCTGTCTCACATGCACACACTTACTCACACACTTTCCCTTTCAGTTGCTTGTATGTTTCTTTAATTGATTGGAACAGACTTTGAAGATTGATCAGACATTTTATATATATAATCATGTTTACTAAGTTGTTGGAATTTCTGCCATACTGATTTCTATTATAGAAAGATATTATTAATTTTTCATTTACTGCAATGTAACTTAGATTTTGTATTTTTGCAATACTGTTACATGTGATGGTGTTGTTGATTTTCAATTTTTAGTGCTGCAGGTTGTGAAGGAGGCACAGATGCAACATGGCTTGAGACACGGCGATTATCAGAGATATAGGCAAGTGAATACAACTTTGGAGTTCTTGTAACTGACACATCAGTTAACCCCTTTACCGGCCATGACTCATAGTTGCATCCATTTTACACTACGTTACAGATAAATGTCCGGTAAAGGGGTTAAAGCTGATATTGTTTAGAAATGCAAGTTAATGAACGATTCTGATTAGATTTTAAGGTCAAGTTTCACCTGGTTAAATTCTACACAGTGATTTCATGAGACAGAATTTGATCGATTTGCTTGCTGCTATTTACCTGCCTATGTTTTAAAATCATTTATTATAAATGCAAAAGCAAGTTTATTTTAAAGTACACTTTTGTTCGCTCAACTGAATGCAGTACAGGCACGTACGGGATCTCACTTTTCAATCTCACTTTTTGATCTTCTCTGTCTCGCTTTTCTTGTGATTCGATTAGTTAATGCAAGCATCACGATTTAACCCTTTAACCGTGTATTTAACTGTACCTCAATGTAAAAATGGACGGATATATCCGGGGTCCCCAGTTAAGAGGTTAAGGAGAACTGAATTTGAAGTTCTTGCAGTAGGAAGTAAGTGTGATAGTTCTTTAAGTAATACTTGTTGTTTGCTAAGTGGACCTGTGTAGAAATCTCTGTGCTGCTTTCCAGGCAATACTGTGCCCGTCGAATTCGGAGGATTCGAAAGGTTCTGCACTTTCCGCAAGGAACAAGACACAAAGTGCAGCCTAAGAAAATTACACCGGAAATGCTCAAGGATTCCAGGTACTCAGCAGTCGGGGGGGTATTTATTTTTTAGGCTAAATATATATGCGGAACTTGTGAACAAGGGTGGAATTTCTTATAATAAAATAATAATTAATGCACTTTTATAGCACAGTTTATACTATATTCTGAAGTATCAATCAGTGGTATTTCAACTCTGAACCACATAAGACCCGTTCATTTCCAGAGTGGGAAACATAAAATGGCCGGGGAAAAAAAAATAGCATGACGTACTTTATGGACGGCCCTCGCGTGAAATTGAGAAAGAAAAGCCGGCAATGTTTATAGTCCTATTGACTCGTATTGAGTCCTTGTTTTAATCATCCGTGTGTGTTGTCGTTGCAACTGTTTATCTTGTCACTAGATGTCTCTACCTGCCACTCGTTGATGCAGAGCGAGCATGGGCATTTGCCATGCAGTTGAAGTCGGAGGCGAACACCGAACCGAGGAAGCAGTTTCACATGATAAGCCGCCTTCGCAAGGCAGTCAAGCACGCGGAGGAACTGAAGACCCTCGGCGACGGAGGCAGTTACGACGCCCGCACAAGGCTTGAAGTTCAGGTTAGGTCCTGTCCACTTTGAGCCAAACAAGACGTGGTCGTGCTGTGGTTGTAAATGATGCTGTGTTGCGTACAAAATTATATTCTTTTCCAGTGGATTCTATTGGTTAAAACTTTCAAGACATACTCATTTTCTTCTTCAATCAAACGATACAGAACAAATTTTCAATGTAAAGCAAAATTAAACCCGTTAAATTTTTACTGTTTAATCAGATTAAAGTGTGATATTGGTATTTGTGTTGGTTGTTTTCCTGTAATTTGGAAAACTATCAAATCGGTTGGTTTTGAATAATGTTTCCTCTGAGTTACATCGACATGTGTGTGCAAACAAAACCCAAGCTGTCAATGAAAAATTGATATTTGATAGGAAATTACCAAAATATTCTTAACAATAGTATGCTCCAACATGTATAGTGTGTAGTCTTTTTGGATTTATATATTTATCGGTGATCAGTTTCTCTCTGTAAATCAAACGTAAGCTCCACTTGTGTGTTCATGTGTGCGTGTGCATGTTTGAGTTATAACACGTGAATTTGTTCTAAAGACGGAAAAACAGAATGGATTTCATGGGGGGTATGAAGCAATAGTTGGAAATGCTGTTGTTGTTTTCTAGGCTTATAGTTCATGGATGAAAGGTCTTCTTGAATTTGAGATGGAAGATTGGAACAGTGCAATGACCGATTTCAACAAGGCCAAGTAAGTTTTTGCCAGTGTAGAGGTTGACTTGGTGACATTTCTAATTAAATTATCATTCTGTTTAACCCCTTAACTGGGTATTTAACTGTAACTCAATGTAAAATGGACAGATATATCCGGGGTCCCCAGTTAAGTGGTTAAGTGCATGTTTAATCTAGACGATTTGTTGGATAGGAAGTAGCTTGCAGTTGGTTATAGAAATGGTCGGTCACTGAAACAATGCAGTCCTGAATTTTCATTATAATTCTCTGTATTTCAGTATGTTGTAAGTAAGTAAGTTGTATGTTGGCACTATTGTTGTAAGTATGGTGTAAGTTCTGTGTTGTAAGCACCATTGAAACTTGTTTATTAAATTATTTTGTGATTATCATTTATTATTACATAGCTAATTACATAGCTAAGTTTTTAATCCTTCACAAATGCCTGAGAGTCTACATTTTTTATTGATATAATAATTGATAATAATTATAGGAATTGTATTAGTATAATATTCTGTGAGACTAATATTTGTGAATTTGTTACTAGAGAAATTTGGGTTCCATGGATCTGCTTCAGAAAGCTTTTATTCTGATGTGCTACAATTTTTTTATTTTTTTCGAAAAAAGCTTGCAATTTCTATTGTCGCCTTTCCAGAACCATCTACGAGAAGCTATCGCAGGCCGTGAGCGACGAGTCGAAGGAAATCTACCTTCAGCGGTGCCAGGAAATCTCGCCAAACATCAGATATTGTGAGTACAACATCGGGGACAAATCCGCCGTCGATGACCTCATCGAGATGAGGATGAAGCTCGGACTCGAAGACCAATTGACGTCTCGACTGGACGTGAGCAATTGTTTAGCTCTGCGGAGTCTGTCTTAGTATACTATTCATCTTGTCTACAATGTGTTTGCTTTGTCTGTGTGTGTGTGTGTGTGTGTGTGTGTGTGTGTGTGTGTGTGTGTGTGTTTGTGTGTGTGTCTGAATGCATGCTTTGTGTGTTTGGTTGCTTTGTTTTTCCTGGTTATTTTGCTCGATGCTTTTCTGTATTGTCAGTGATTTCACGCTTTAATGTAATTTACAAATTTATTACTAATTCGTTAAGACTTTCGAGAACAGTTGAAAGGTGATGTTGATTGGCAGTCACTGTGTTTTGAAGCGCGCATGAAATGCAATCATTTCTAATTAACCATTTGAAATTGGAAAACTGTTATATATATATATATATATATTTTTTTAAAATTTATTTATTTATATGCATCGGAGTCTGGCGCTTAAATTACAGGAACTGATCGAGAAGACGCGAGAGAGACAGGCAACGACCTTGTCCGAGGTGACTTGGCTCGGACGCACGATTCCCGTGAAGAACGAACAGGTGCGGATGCTGCTGCTGAGCGTCCAGCACAACGCCAAGCAGATGTCCGAGGCATCCACTGTGGAGCTGAAGCTGTCCTTGTACGAGAGCGCTCTCAAGGAACTGATCGAGGCGCAGCAGTCCCTCAAAGAAGAGCTGAAAGACGATCCCGTTAGTGCGAATATTTGTTCGGTTTAGCGGATGAATCACTCATTCTGTTTTTTTGTTTTGTTTGATAGTTGTTGGTAAAGTTGTAAGACCCAGTGTTTTGTCCAGGCCTGTTAAAGGGGAGATCTTCCCCCCCCAAAAAAAAACTCAAGATTCCCCAAAATCCCAGCACTGGCTCAAATGTTTGCATTCAACTGTATCTTTCCCCTCCAGCCATGTCAATTTCCCCTACCTTGAGTTTGGATAAAGCAATGATAAGACCTGTTATATATGGTGTGACTGTGCCACCCATATTGTGTGACACCGCATTTTCGTTGGTGGGTGATCATGGTGTGATTTGATTTGGTTTGGGTTTAACTGCCTCTGGTTGAGAAGTTGAGAACGACCCCCTGTAGGGCACGAGCCCCCACAAGTTGTAAAAAGTTTGGTCCCATCCCCAACCACTGATTTTTGGCAAATTTAACCCTGGGTGAAACAATCGGTATAAAAAATGAATGATTATGAAATCAAGTAAGTACTGCTTGAGAATTGTACTTTCATTGAAATATGACTCTCTTCGTCATTTTTCCTTTCTGACTTTAGCTTATTTCTTCTGTTTTGCGATAAGAGCTTTAGAGCAGCACTGAGGGGACAGCCGATCGAAGGCAAGGTGCCAAATTCCATCTACCTGCACACCTACCTGGCATACCTGCGCCAGATGAACACGATGGAACGCAACCTGCTGATGATCGAGTCTTTGAAAACGGGAAAACAGGACGACGGAAAGAAGAACCGGCCGCAAGACTTTGCGCGACTCTATGATGTCATTATCCAGGTTATAATCTTCACTTTCGTGCTTTCTATTTTCGGTTTTAAGAAATTATATGTGGAAAATACAGATTGAATTATTTACTTTTTGTTTGCTTTTGTGGGATTACTTTTGTTGTTTAATTTTTTTATTGTTAAATATTATGTTAAAACGACCATAATATTATGTTTTTAATGCATGTTTATAACACAGGACTCTGTTGATGATGTACAGTAGAACTTCACTATAGCATACTTAATGGGTCTGTAAAATATGCTACCCGGTATGTTATATACAAAGTACGTTATATCCAATACGGTAGTGCATCACGCAGGACCCATATTGCGGTACGTTATAACCGGGTTTACGATATAACCAGGCCCATTATAATATAGTTCCACTGTACCGTAATTACCGTAATCAACTCGTGAATGCGGCTTTGCTTGTTGTTGTCGTATTGTATTACTTGTACACACCTCCTGTGGCTTCAACATAAACCTGAAATAGGTGGACAAAGTATATGCCTAAATATACTGTGCTTTGTCTATTTTAGAATTTGACTGAAATTCTCCATCTGCCTGGTCTTGAAGAACAGTCCACTCTTAATGCGGACATCAGTCTACAGATTGTTGGATACAAGGCTTTTAGGTTGGCGGTCGTATTTTGCAGGCTGTTTTGATTTGTCGTTGTTAATGTTTAGGATTATTGTGTTTGTGTGTTTGATTTTTGCCTCATTTTGTGACTGTGAAAGAGATCGTAAGCTCTTAATCGCCTTGTTGCTTCAATTATTTTCCTTCAGAAAGACGGTGCATGTTATTACCCAAACGCCCAAACGAACATGTAAATCTTGAGTCTTGACTGCTACTTCTTGATATGCTTACCTTGCTGTTGAAATTTAGGTAGGCTGTCGATTTTTTGCTAGTTTTCCTACAGTTAGTCTTGCCATTTCTCTCTCTCCCCCTCGCTCCCTCTCTCTCTCTCTCTCTCTCTCTCTCTTTCTCTCTCCCTCTTGTTGTTTTGAGGGCAGGGGTCTCCAAAGTTTGTCGGCCATGGGCTACATTGCTGGCTTCTGAAGGTGGTTCGGCCAGCAAGCCACAGGCTCAAGAAATTTAATTGAGTAAATTACAGTGAATAAGGATATCGTTGACGCAGTGTAAACTGGTGAAAAACTGGCTTTACTTTCAGATACCATATAGACTATCTAGTGATGATTAAAGTCTATGTATGTCTATTTGAAACAGGCAGCGAAGGAAGAGGTTTCTAGAATAACTTTAGTATGATCTGTGCTTGTTCCTCATGTTTTCACGCAGGCCAGATTAGAGACCTTGGCGGGCCGCGTCCGGCCCGTGGGCCATACTTTGGAGACCCCTGTTCTATGATATCAGATATTTTCACAAATTAGTGTGTGCTATGTTTTTCTTGCTTGTTTTGAAATCAATCTGTTAAAATTTCTGTAAATATCTGAAGCCGTTTGCTTTCGCCACAGATGTTTCTACGTGGCTCAGACATTTCTGTCGATCAAGAAATGGAAGGAGACGATGGCCCTGTACGAGAGGAGCCTCGAGTACGCACGGGAAGCCATCGAGAGCTACAAGAAGAGCAAGATGGAAGCAGTCAAGAGAGACAAGGTTAGGTCTTGATAAGCACGATTCTGGCACCTTCTACTTCTGTTTACAAATGATGGTTAGAGACTGCATATATTTTCTGCAGTGATAAGAATATCAATTTCTTGTTTGTTTGCACATATCTGGTTTCAATCCACTGCTTGTACAGTATTGTACAATTATTGTACAGTAAAAATTCATTATAATTGACTCAGTTATAACTTATCCTTGGTTATAGCATACCACAAGGTATAGTTCCATTTGATTCCCTATAGTATTGGATAGTGTTGGATATAGTACATACCTTGGATATAACGTACTCAAATTTGCAGACCAACTAAGTATGTCATAGCAAGGTTTTACTGTAACTATTTTGGTTATTCTGATGAATGTGGTCAAGTCTTTTATCTCTTTTTCTAGGAAATATCTGGACTAGAAAACCTGATAAGGGACATCGATGGTCTAAAGTATTCGGTCCATGCATCCAGCATATTGGACACGCAGGATGTGGTCGACCGAACGAAAGTTGCACCTGTTAACCTACAACACAGTTGCACCTGTTAACTGGGGATGAATCTTCCCATTTTACCTTACAAAATACAGTTAAGCATACTCTTGATAAAACTGAACAGAATTATATAACTGTTTGGGAATAGTTATGTCTTGATCCCCTTAACTGGGGATATATCCGTCCATTTTACATTGAGTTACAGTTAAATACACAGTTAAGGGTTAAACTTACTGGTTGATAAAACTGAAGATCAGAATTATATTAATTGTTTGTCATTGGAATAGTTATGTCTTGATGCTTATTAACCCCTTAACTGGGGATCCTGGATATATCCGTCCAGTTTACATTGAGTTACAGTTAAAAACACGGTTAACGGGTTAAACTGTATCAAGAATATTGAAAAAGAACAGCATATCTGTGAGAATGTGGCATTCTCTTAGGGTTTCTTCATGTTGGAGTTTTCTTCGGCCAGATTAGTACAATGAATAAATGCAAATATTTTACGCGTATACTTTACGGTGTAGTTTTACGCCTTTTCGCCTTTTCAGCCACTCATCGAAAGGCTCGGCGATTACGTCGAAGATCCAAGCCTGGCCACGAAGAAGCCGAACCTGATCCGCGTACCGCCGGACTTTGAGGCGATTCCAGCGAAGCCCGTTTTCTTTGACCTTGCCCTCGGGCACGTCCAGTTTCCGTCGTTGGAGGACAAGATGGAGCAGAAACGGCAGCCGGCCGGAATTTCCGGATACCTTAAGGGCTGGCTGTGGGGAGGGAAAAAGTAGCAGTGCTTCCCGGGCTTCCCCCTGCTGGATATCTACCGTAATATCTGTGACGGAATTTTGAATGTAATTTGTGTCTGTCTAGGATCCATTTTTCATTTATTGGTAAATTGAATATTGAATATTTTAACGTATATTTGTTGAATTTTAATTTTTTCTTTTGCATAAAGGCCATTGAAATTTGCTATTTGATGTGAAAACTGAAAAGTCACTTTCTGTTTCTGGTTACTATGGTTGTAGTGTCTTCAAATTCCTTTTTTTATTTTACAACAATTTTTCATTAATATGGCAAATAAGAGTCACATGGATAAGATGCAGGGATGTTAGTCCTTGACCTTGGTACTGGCCTTAAGGGCTCCTTAAGGACAAGTTTCAAGTCCCTGGTCCTGGCCTTGAGGGTTGAGTCCTTGCTAACATCTCTGATAAAATGCTTATGCCCTTTTATAATGACTTCTTTGTCTCACAAAGCTTTCGTTAAGTTTGCATTGTGTTGCTAGTTTTTGTTCTTCCTCTGATCGTGAATTATCAAGTTTTCCAAATATGAAACGAATAACTTGGGGAGATTTTTGTCGATGACGAAGTGTGTAATGTTTCTCAAAATTTAGAGAATTTTGTTTTATGTTGCACACCCAACATTTAAAATTTGGCGGCGATGACAGTATGCAAGGTTCAACCTGCTTATGGTCGCTTAAGTTTATGGTCGCTTAAGTTGTCGCACTTTCCTAGTGTTTTATAGTGTTTAGGAAGTGTTCTGTGTTGGAATGTACAGGGTGGAGCAAAAACAGATTATATTAAATGCAAACCTAAATGTGACTAGTCCGGTTTTTTGCGCCACCCTGTACTTTGTTTCAAATGCGCCACAACATTTTGTCAAGTTTTGGACTGTTAAGCAAGTAAGTACATGAGTGGCAATGGTGATTGTCAATTGTCTGCAGAAGGATTCAAGGATGAGTGATTGGATAAACTGACAGTCGTAATTTTTGGTTTCTGTTAAACACAAAAATAACTTTTTTTTTCAAATGCTAACAAATCAATGCAGTACAATTGAACAGCTTGTGTTAGTGTTATTATATTAATTAGCCATGTAAAAGACAAGTCAATAAAAGACAGAATATTCCTGCCATTATGGATAAGTAGTATAGTATTGCATAAAACGCTCCATGTTAAGTGTGCTTACGTGTTACGCTAAAGTACATTAGAAAGCCATTGTTGTTGTTTTCAGCTATAAATTTTTTCTGTTGGTGGCGGTGGAATTTGACTAAATTGCATTACATTTTGTTTTTTTGTGGAACATTCTGCACATAAATGTTTCTAATGTCATAAAACTAATGATCTGTTGTTGTTGTTAAGGTCTTTTGTCGAAAATTTCTTTACAGGTTGTAGGGGTGCTTTGAAACAGTAAGTTGATAATACCAAGCATATCAGTTGAAGAAAAAGTTACTGCAACTAGGGGTAGTGTGTAGATGCCAGTGTTTATTCTAGGCCTTCTCTGGTGGGTCGGGGGAAATTTCATCCCCAAAGGTTTAACCGCCGCCCCCCGCTCCCCCCCAATTTTTAATATTTTGGCTGGGGGATGGAAATTCCTTCCTCCTCCCCCAAAGTGTGGAGACTCAGACCTTGTCTCCCCAAAACATTTCTAAATTCCCCCCAATGTCGAGGTGGCTAGAATAAACACTGGTAGATGCACTCCAATCGTTATGTTGGTAGTGATAGTGGCGTCATAGAAGTTGATTGAAGTCACGTATTAAAATGCAGATTGGTTCTTGTCGAAACTTTGTGAAACCATGCAGGTCCACTAGCTACCACAAATGTAAATGTCTCAATGTTGTGAATTTATGCGTGAAACAGTTAGCCATATCTCCAACAATCATCTAATGCAGGCCCTACACACTCTGACATTGCTTCTAAATACAGTAGAACCTCGTTATATCGAAGTTCAAGGGACCATGATAAATACTTCGATATATCCGAGGTTCGATATATCCGATTCCTGTATCATTAACACTGTTTTGGCAGGACCGGCGCTCAAACTTCGATATAAACGTGATTTCGATATAAGCGAGTTCGATATAACGAGGTTCTACTGTACAGGTTCATACAATACTGATAACAATCAAATGTAACTAGTCTAGGTTCATTTTAACTTGCTATAACTATTCGATTTTCTCGAATTTGGTCGTTCATCTCTAGTTCTATCGTCAGAGATCAGCATATCTTCCTCCCGATAGACTGCTTGTTCCGGAAGAAGGTTGAAAGGTAACTGGACGGTAACCGCCTGTGCTTCCCTTGTTTGTCGGAGGAGAGAACTCGATGGTTGGATTTGAAGTGGATTGACTTTGAGACCAGCTGTTAGCAGTTGGCGCTATATGAATAGCAAAACAACACGATCAAGTTTATATATATATATATATATATATATATATATATAATGTACGGTGTCATGTACATCAATATCTTCAGACTTCGTTGTTGCCGCAATCAGTAAAGACAGTTTTATACAGGCCTGTTAGGAGGGGAGATCCACCCCCCAAAAAAAAAAACATCAAAATTCCCCCACCCCAAAATTGCCGCACTAAATTTTTTTGCTTTGAACTGTGCCCTCTTCGCCTCCAGTCAAGTCTATCCCCCCAAGGCCTGGAGTCTGGATAAAACACTGAATAAAGTTGATTACAATTATTCTAATGTTGGAAATAGTCTTTTTGCCGGTCTTGGTAAAAACTGGCTGGACTGCGCGGTTTTAAAAATACCGACTTCGTTTGTGCTATAGTAGTCATTGATGTAGCTACCAGTGGCGGCTCCAGGATTTGGCAAGTGGGGGACGGTTGGGGTGAAACTTCTAAGTAAATATAGGGTCATTCAATAAGGGGACAGACCCTCATGTGGAGCCGGCCCCTATTCTGGGTAGGTATGGTAGCCTACCGTATATGGTGTATGTGACTGTACCAAGAACTCATTGAAGACCTTTATGCATGTAGACTTTCTTAAATTTTACTCGAAAATATTGATGTGCACCCCCTCCCATTCCTGAACCCTGGCTACGCAACTGATTGCAGTATTCGATTTTTCAAAAACGTAATGTGTGAAACTATACTAACAGAAAAAAGTTGTTGTCCACCCCAGTTGGCATCGGACGGACGAACCCCCAAATTTTCTACCTTTATCGAGACCAGACCCCATCCCCAGATTATTCGAACCCTGCTTTGCGTTAGACACGCAGACATATGCAAATGCACTCGTCACCTTGAAAACAAGGTACGTGGAGAGAAATCCAGTAGCTTCTACCTGTGAACGAGTTCCTTGCTCTACCCTTCTCAGACGGCTCCATTGGCGAATGGCTCAGTGTCGACTGCGGTCTCACCGACCCTGGAGCAGTAGGAGGGGGAAGATGGCGACCTCCTGGTCTAGGACCCGATCTCTTCTGGGTCGCCTCCTGAAGACTGATCGCCACCTGGTCGGCGTAGGGATTCGACCTCGACGGCCGAACGAAACTGATGCCCTCGAGGTGCTCGAACGCCAGGTCGACGTTTCCGAACTCGGCGACCGCATCCCACGGCGTCATCTTCGCCTTCGGCAGCTCCACCATCTCCTTCAGCCGGTTCACGACGGGCACCCCGGCCGCCCCCGCATCTCCACCGCCGGCATTGACACTGACCGTCCCCGTCTCGACCGGGGCGGGCTCGCCGCCGCCGCCGCCGTAACCCCCGCTGATCCTCTGGAGCACCTTCGGATCGGGCCCGCCGACGCCGCCGCCGGCCGGCGGGGTCCCTCCTTCGACCGTCCACTCGTCGGCCTTGGCCCGTCGCTTGGCGAACATCCGTCCGGCCCTTCCCTTCGACTGACGCAGGTCTTCGGCCAGGCTGAAGCACACCAGCGGCGAGACGGCGGAGTGGGTCGTCTTCTCCCCGAACAACCGGAGTCGGTCGAATTCGCCGCCGTCGTCGAGGCCCCGCTTCGGGGCGAACAGCTTCGTCGTCGTCGGCAGCGGAGGAGGAGGAGGCGCCGGGGGCATCCCTCCCGTCCCCTGGGGCGCCGCCTTCCAATCCGCGGCCGTCCCGCCGCTCCAGGGCGTCGGGTTGTAGTATGGGTCTGAGTCCGGGGGGCGGTGGAGGTGTGCTCCTAGTTGGTGGACGAGGCGATCGACTTTGTCGGCGTCGACGACCCACTTGTCGGCCGTCTCCAGTCGCTTCATGAACATGCGGTGACCGCGGGCGGAGGCGTTGTCGGGGGCCGTGAGAGAGAGGGCGACGGTGCGGGCCATCCGGATCTGCTCCTCTACGGTCGGATAGCGGTGAGACGGGTCGTCGTAGAAGGACGAATCGACGAAAACTTTTTCTTGTTTTTAAATATAGAAAAGAAAAACAAATAAGACTGACTTGATTGCAAAAAAAGAACACAATGCCGGACAGTCCAGACTCACAATTTCATCAATCAATCAATCAATTTTTGTTTTGTTTTGGTGGGATTAGTTGGGTAGGCTTAAACCTACCCCAGCCTTTAATAAAAATCCGCCTATGCTTTGCACCCCACCCTACCAACTCCCCATAAATTTGTTTCATCACTCCTCCAAGAATTCCTGGAAACGCCGCCGAGTGTAAGATTTATTCTAATGAATAGTTCCCGTTTTCACTGAAGTTTAAATGCCTGCTGCCGTTCATTGGCGTACCCACGGGGGGGCTATTCTCAACGACCACGGGAGACCTATTCTCCGCGGAGGACTTGCATGCATGCATATATTCTGGCTGGAACCGGTCGTGAGATTTGCGCAAACCGATGAGACATTTTTCTGGGGGGGGGAGGTAGCATGATCGAAGATAATAATTATCGGCGAATGTGCGAAGAATTGTTTGACATCTCTTTGCTCGTCGGAAACTTTTTTACCCGAAAATGTCAATGCACCCTCTATTCCGGAACCCTGGCTACGCCACTGCTGCAATTAAATCGTGGGTATATAGACTGCATGGTTCGTAAATGGACAGAAGTGGAAGCATATAGTTGTTAATTTATTACTTATTACCTGATTATTATTATTTTATGGCCAAACATCTCAGAATTCTTTCGACGTATACGTCGGAGCAATTATTCTCAAATTACGCAATTAAAGACTACAGTTGAACCCATCTAAGCACATATCCTACGCCTAATCAGCTAGGCATAATCATTCCAATCTTATTGCCGTAAGTTCAAACAGCGTCTTTAGCGCTTCTGCTAAAAGACAGACTGCACCTCGTGCAGTGCTTCGCAGACCCCTTTGCCTCGCGGACTACTTTTCAAGATCAAAACTTTGGGGTCGTCCATAAATTACGTAACGCGGTTAGGGGAGTTCGGCCATTTGTTACGAAGCGTGACGACGGGGGAGGGCTCCGTAAATGTGACGTAAGTCACGTAACGGAAAAAAATTAAGTGATGACCTTTGACCTTTTTTGCTTGTCAGGGACTTTGGAGAGGAAAAAATACAAGGATGACCTTTTTTGCTTGTCAAGACTTTTTGGAAGACGAAAATTGGGAGGAGCGGTGTCGGCCCGTTGTGACGTCATATTTTAGGTGGTCTGACGTTTTGTTACGTCGCGTTACCTAGGTGGGTCAAAAGTGCCAAAATCGCGTTACGTAATTTATGGACGACCCCAGAGAAGTTTAAAATTAGACTACATTTGATCGGATTTGACAAAATTAGATATAATATTCGACTACTCACTTAAAAGCCAGTTATTATATTGTTGTTGTTGTTGTTGTTGTTGTTGTTGTTGTTGTTGTTGTTATTGCTAGGGCCTACTCACTTTTATCTTGGTCACGATTGAGTGCAGCATCTCGATCGTAATCGTTGCTCGGGGCGAGTATTTTGTTTACATTTGGGGGCAGATCAAACCCCCTTTTTTCTTCGTCTGCTCTGGCGTTGTTCTCCCATCCTCTCCTCGTTTCCGTCCCCAGAAGAAAATTCACTTCCGCCAGAGGAGACGGAGCACTCCTGACGGCGGACGGATTCGTCGTCGAAGAACTACTTTTCTGCGGAACAGCACTCGGCTGCCACACGGTCGGCGGCTTAATTTGCGACGCAAAATAGTTCGTCGTCGTCGTCGTCGTCGTCGTCGTTCGAACGTCTTTGTTCGACCGAACAACGGCGGGAAAAATGTTTTCCTTCGCGTCCCCGTCCGGTCCCGGACTCCGTGCAGCCGCAGACCGCGGCCTGCTGCTGCCCAGCGGCGACGCGGACGGCCTCGAGGACGGAGGGACCTGCGGCGACCAGGAGACCGGCTTCCACATCGCCGTCGCCGCCGCCGCCGTCGCCGCTGTCGAGACGGGGCCGTGATCGAAGCTGGTCTGGAACGACGACGCCGACGGCGACGGCGACGACGCTGGCTTGGCGTCGAAGGAGGAGGACGGCGAGAGGCGATGTAGCGGCGATGGTCCGTCCTGGAAAGCACCGGTCGAGAATTCCGGACGGTGGATTCCAGCCGTTTCGTCGGACAGGAGGAACACGGAGGATCTGGCGCTAGTACGGGCGGCGTTCTCCTCGCCTCCCGGCGTCTCGGCGCCGCTTTCCGTCGGATCCAGATGGAGCTGGACTTCCCTTTGCGATCTGAACGATCCGGGATCGTGGTTCCATGCCGGACGACGAGGCTGGTTCCCTGCTGGACGCAGCTGGTTCCCTGCCGGAAGAGGAACTTCTCGTTCGACACGCGATGACCACTGTGTGTGGAAGAACGGCGTTGATGACGAATGCGATCTCACGTGGATCGGCGGTGACGGTCCTGTGTTTGGGGTCATTGACCTCTGTCTGCTGCCCCCCGCTCTGCCAACATGGAGTTGGTCGGTACCTCCCACTCCTCCTCCTTTTCTACAAGCGCAACAGCATCATATCTCCTCAGCACAACCAGTGTGCAGTGTTTATTCTAGGCCTGTTTTGGGGTGAATTCCCCCAACGTTTTAAAATTTCCCCTCCCCCCCCAAAAAAAAAAGTGTATATGTTGGCTTGGGGGATGGAAATTCCCACCCACCCAAAAAAGCGTGGAGAGACAAATCTTGTCCCCAAACATTTCAAACATTTCATTCCCCAGATGGAAAGACATGAACTTTATTTTTCCGAATGTCAAGGTGGCTAGAATAAACACTGACCATTGTGCAATACATAACTCCCCAGTCGAGGATCATTGGGTGACTGCAAAACGGATCTTTAGTTTAAAGCATTGATACCAGAATTGTCAGAAATTTCGAAGCCTACACACAAAAGTTAAACTGCACATCTATTCAATTCGTCCTCAGTTTGTCTGACACCTACCTAGCTATCAGATGAAACTGCAACGAATGACGTCATGTCTAAAGATAACGTAAGCCAGTGGCGTAGCCAGGATTTCTCGAAGGGAGGGGTTTGGATTTTGGATTTGACCGTGACCAACTTTGGAAAAATCTTGACAAGCAAGAAAAGGTTGTCATCACAATCAAAACAAGGTATCCGCGCCTTTAAACGCAAACACCGTTAGGCCTACATTTTATAGCCAGGGGGTTGATCCCCAAAGTCGCGTCAAAAAAATTAAAAATGCATAGAAACTCATTAAAAATATTTTGTTTTCGGCAGCCAAGGGGGGTTTTAACCCCCAACCCCCTTTGGCTACGCCACTACGACGACGACTATGATGACAGTAGTAGTGGTGATGGTGATGGTGGTGAGTCCGGTGCCTGCATATAAGGCCTACTGTGTTTCTCTCGTAAACTATACCTACTGACCTGAGTACCTGGAGGCGCAGGTGATGTCCGGCGCTGTCGATGAGGTTCATTGCCATTGCGTGGCTGATGCTGCTGCTGCTGCTGCTGCTGCTGCAGCTGCGATCGTTGATGCTCAGCAGGACGTCTCCCTCCGCCAGCCCACACTCCCACGCCTTGCTTCTCTTGCGAAGCTGGACGAAAAACAGCGCAACATAAGCAATGCACTTCGCGCGCGCACACGCACATCCAGACCTATACTAAAATAAGCTTCGTTCTTTGGCGCTAAACCGCATTCGTGCACCTCCGCTGCATCTGCTTGCTTACTTACTACCCACCCACCTCCCCACCCCCCGACACATCTTCCTCTTCATAATACAGCGGTGCAGGTACATGTGTCAGTGTACTGTATATATATATATATATATATATATATATATATATATATATATATATATATATATACTCACCAACGAAGACTACACGCCGTACTTTTTAAGAAATGAAATATAGGTCTAGGCCTTTATGGCGCTATACCATGCAGACAGATTCGCGCAGTGGACCATCTTAACAGGAGCGCTCACAAATTTCTCGGTTAGGCCCCAGTGGTACGGAAGGTCCCCAAATACGACTAATTTAGATTCACTGACTCTGATCCGATTACTGTATAAACCCCTCCAGTGTTTATTCTAAGCCTGTTTTGGGGGGCATTCCCTCCCAAATATGTATATGTTGGCTTGGGGATGGGAATTCCCCCCCCCCAAAGCGTGGAGAGACAAATCTTGCCCCCCAACATTTCAAACTCCCCCCTCCAATGTCAAGGTGGCTAGAATAAACACGGAACCCCTCCCTGTTCCCCCAATTTAAAAAGTCGTTGGCCATCGCTTCTCTCCTCCTTTTCCTCTTCCTCCTTCTCGCCTTCCTACTCCCTTTCCGTCCCAGCCTCCCGTACTCACACCATTTCTAAATTCCTCGCGTCGGAGCAAATTAAACGCACAATTTTCCAGACGTCCTGAAAAATACCCGAAACTTAAAAAGGAAATTGCCGTAGTTTTGTGCACCTACACAGCAGGCACTCTTCTATTATATTAAGCCTACCGGTCAAACGCTCGCTAGTAGGGAAATAACTAGCAGTAGGTCTAATTAAACTGTATAGCGCGATCCAAGCGACAAGAAACTATATAGGCCTACTGCAACTTCTAATGGGCAGAACACCTATAGGCCTAAAGCTTTCTTTACCAACCAGCCGCAGACGAGAAATTATTTGAAATTAGTTTTTAAAAAGAAGCAGCAATTTTGATTTAAAAAATTGGTGAAATAACGCAGCCTAAAACGTTTTCTACAGAAAACTGGGTAAAAACGTCCAGAAAACCCCGCGCACGAAACATGCCGCATTCGCCCACTGCTTCTATTAAAAGCCCAGTTGCGCAGGCCTATGGATGGGCGCGGGGGGGCATATATCTTATCGATTTTCGCGCCACAAAAAACATGCACAGACGAACTGACCTTGGCAACGACGAGGGGTTGCCCTTCCCCTCCGAAAAGTCGAAAGCCGTAGGGTGCTCCTCCCTCCATGGATACTGTCAGCTGTTCGGTTGCCATGACGACAACGGGGGTCCGCTGGCGGATGGATCAATCAAATCAATCGGTGATCAATGAACAGATCGAATCGTCGAGGGTCGTCCCGTTCCTGTTCTACCGCTGGTAGGATGGATGGATGGGTGGGTGGATGGGTGGATGGATAGAGATTCCTTTGGAGTGACTCGTCGTCGACGGAGAAGGAGGAGGATTTGAGGAATTCCGTAGAATTTTAAAATCTTTCTCCTATATAAACGACTCTGCATAACAACTTGACTCGCGTATTATGGTGGTTGTTGTTGTTGTTGGTGGTGGTGGTGGTGTCTGTCCTTCTGAAATTCCTTCTTCTCGCGCGTTTCGACTTTGACTTTTGCGCGGTTTTACCGCCCGACGGCTCGCCGACTCGACCTTTCTCGGCGCCAGCGCTCGCTCGCTCGCTCGTCCCAAGAGCCCCGACGTCGAGAGCTGTCTCGCCCCCCCCCTCTTTCCCCCAGTTCCATCGGCCGCAACCCAATGCGGTTTTCCGTTACACTCGCCGCTCGGCATCGGAACCCAGCCGAGTTGCGGAATCGCTGGCGCTTTTTGGGATGTGTGTGGGGGGGGGGGCGAGGATGGGGGGGGGGATGGGAGTAGCGTGCAAGACCATGGGACGTATACGGCAACTACTTCTGAGCCTCCGTAGTAACCTCAGACATATATCGCCTCTGTATAGGCTACAGCGTAGCTATAGGCACGGGGCTGTTTCTATATAGTGTATTTTTAGCGCTCGCCTTTGCACGTCTTTTACTGCGGTTTTGCTTTCCTCCGACTCCAGTCTGCAATCGAACGCCCTTGGGGGCATTGCAGGATGCCCGCAGAGTAGGCTAATGGCGTGGGCGCAACAGAGCATTTCTGCTTGCAGAGCATGTCCGAAGCGGGAGCAACCATGCAGCCAGACAGCGTTTCTATCGCTATAAGCCCTACACTCTTTGATTGTATACCTGCAACCCTCGCCACAGGTCTCACAATAGCGTCATATAATTTTGGTTTAATTACTACATTACTATCGGTTAAGTGGGGTTTCTAAGCCCACGTTGGCCTACACAGGAAGTTGCGTTCTTGTCCAAGAGGCTGTAAAATTATCGCCGATTAAAGTTGCTGAGGTTCATGAAAGGAAACTTCAGATTTTGTCTAATACGTAGGCCTACTGTGATAACGTGGTTTTAATTGAGCTAGGGGCATTAGACCGTGTGGAAACTGTTAGGCATATATATATATATATATATATATATATATATATATATATATATATATATATATATATATATATATATATATATATATATTGTTTCAACTGTTGCTGCATTTCCGTTAAAACTGTTTCATATATCCACTACCATGGCACCAAATTTTTTTCCTTTGTCCCGCACTTTAATTATAGAATTTTTGAATTTTTATTTGCGACCTCTGTGGTGTGGTCTTGACTATGAAATATTGGCCATGTTGGCCCACCCTATGTTTGGCTTGTGGCGCCCTCCATGGTTTTAATTCGTTTCATCACTCTTCTGAATTTTTGCATATCTATAGCCTACTGTAGCACTAGTCCTTGCCTGTCCAATTTCAAACATGGTATCAATTTTATAATATTTTTATGGTCTATAAAACCTGTAATAGAAGAAACCAGCTCTCTTAAGCGCCATCTTATCTCTCGATTGATTTTTTTAGACATTTAACAGAGAATAAATTAATTCTTAAAGACTTTGTATAAAGTGTCGTTTCAAATGGCTAATTATTTTTGTGGCATTTCGAAAGCTTTAGAAAAAAATTGAGACAGAATATATTGACAATTCTAGTACGGTTTGACACAACAAAGATGGGGACACAAGAATATGTGGTTTAAAATCGTTTCATCACTCTTCTGAATTGTTGTATATCTATCATTGGCGTAGCTAGGAAAAAATTCCGACCGGTGCAAACCCGCCGCCCTCCTTGCCCCTCCCTTCCCAGAGCCGTAGCTAGGGGGCGGGAGGGCAAGCCGCACCGGGCGCCGACTGGTGGGGGGGGACGCATTTCGGGTGTGAAAACAGAAAAAAAGAAAAAAGGTCCTTTTTGACTTCGTGACGAATATTTAAAAGGTCATCAGCCCTAAAATGGAGATGATGGAGATAAGTTGACTATGTGCTCTGTGGACGACAAAAAAGGTCGTCGCCAAAATTTAGGAGCGCAAATTATAAATTTTGCCCCGACGGCCAAAAACCCTGGGTACGGTGCTCTGTCCCTTCCCATCCTTTCTTCCCCTTCTCTCTCTCCCTTCCGCTCCCTCAGCCTCCCCTTTTAATGTGGACCAGTGTTTAATCTAGACTCCTGGGCTCCGGAGGGAAAGTGACAAGGCCGGGGAAAATTGTCTGTAGTTTAAAAATGTCCAATTTAAGCAATAGATAATGCCACAGGCAAAAGTCTAAATGCCAAGCACTTTTGATATACAAGAGATAGTGGCCTAATTTTTTGAGAAAAAACTGATTACTAGGTGCTCTTCACTTGCCTGTCAAAAGTGCTAGCCATTCACACGTCTGCCAATATCATTCTCTGTAGTTTAAAAATGTCCAATTTACGCAATAGAGAAACCACAGGCAAAATTCTGAATTCCAAGCACTTTTGATATACAAGAGTCCGTCAATAGATGGCGCTAGGGACCATTAGAAGTAGCTTGCGCAAATTCGCAATCGATCGTCTCTGTCGCCATCTTGGCTCTGGTGATCATTGTGGAAAGAGGAACGTTTTTACCGAATTTTAGGATTTTTGGAGCTACTTTGTACGAAATGGCGCTACGTAAGAAGTCGGCGCTACGGACAATGCGCGAACCGGCGAAGGACGAGGAACTGCTGATGTTCGGCTATCAGTGTAACGTCTTCAGGGACGACGAGAAGGCGTTGTTCATCGACCAAGGCAAACATCTCATCCCATGGAACGGAGACGACGCCATCATGATAGACCGGTACGCCCCATCACTCCAGGACCGTACAATATTTTATTCCTTCTATCGGACTCTATCCCTCTCCAGCTTTTCCATTGTCTTCTTCCTGATATGGTCCAAGAGCGAAGCCACCGCCTGCTTACATCTAAAGCTAAGGGTGTTCAAATGGCGGTCCGCGGGCCATATTCGGCCCGCCAAGGGATGTGAAATTTTGGTACGTACAATAAATATAACTGGAATTGCTTATGGAAGGAATTTTTTGTTTTGCAGTTATGATGTTCGTGCGTATCTCAGTGATCTTTCCGAGTACGATGCAGATGTAATGCGCAGGAGACACGAACCGCTGACCGAGAAAGAGCGACACCTCGAGGCACTCCTGGACGAAGAACGCTATTTGGAGCTGAGGACTGACGTCACAGAGAAAATGATGTATGAGGGTAAGTAAGATAATAATTTTTCGGTCATAATTTTGAGAATAAAGCTATATAATGCAGAAAAGAAGGTTCATCTGGAAAAGAAGGTTTGCATGGTTTGGACTTGTGGAGTGAATGGACAGTGAAATACTTAAAAGTTCTGCAGCATATGGGAAAAGAAAAAGTGGAGACCAAAACTAGTGAATTCAAGTGGTCCAACATAATCTGGAAAATATCAGCCTTTGACATTGGAAGATGTTAAGAAAGCCATATGTGATAGAGCAGCATGGACCCTTTGGCAGTTAATTTAGTTTAAACGACAATTTATATAGCGCAGTAACAAAGTCAGAGGCTTAAGGCAAAGGTGTTTTACACATTGCACTTGTATGAGATGTCGAACAAGTGCGTCTTGAGTTAATTCTGTGTATCATTCTATCATTTATCCTGATGCCAATTTGGAATTTTAGGGAGCACATATTGAAGCAGCATCGATTTTTAACATTATTCTCTGGGTGGTTTTGCTATGTTTTATGTACTGTGTTTTGAGAAATTACAAGTTTTTTTAAATTTTGAAATTTATTAGAGGAAGAGATGAAAAGACTGAACGAAGCACTTGCAGGCAATTCCTACAGCGCCGTTGGGTTTAGCTATGAAGACCCTGCAAACAGCACCGAAGCAGTGGATGGAGATGAAGATCAAGGTAGATGAAGTGAAACTGTTATATCATAAAGTTATATCAGGGAGTTTTTGGAAAAGATTTCACTTAGCTTCCTATCAAGTAACAATTTTGTTTTTTATGTTTTTGGCATTTTACTAAGAACTTGATGTTTGCTATTTTGCTATTTATTTACTTAAATAAAAAATTATTTTAATATTATTTATTAGTTTTAATTTTAATCGGAATTTTACTAACCCATGTTTTCATTTGATTGATCTTCGTAGCATTTTGGTTTTCACCAGTGACTTATTCAATGGGTTTTTGTTCAACTTAGAGTTAATTGACTTAGCATAAAAATTTTGATAGCTTTGATAAATTTGATTATTAATTATTTAAGATGAATATTTAGTAAAAAATATTTAATATTGGTTTCTTTTCTATAATTTGTTGAAGCATCCTTAACTTGCGATCACCCATACACTGTGATTCCTGGCTTGCCCCTGCCTCCTGATATGACTGTTGTAAGTATCTTGTTTTGGTTCTTGGCTTTTAAATTGTTGATATTGTACGTGATGTAATTGATTTGCTTTATTTAGCATATGTTGGTCATTATCGATAGCCGTTCATTGAATATATAATATTACAACTGATTGTACCATGGACAGGTTATGCTACTGGTTTGAGTTTTTCAGGTCAGGTAAGTATGTTTTGAATTCTAGTCCCTGTGTTGAATCAATTGAATACAGCTGTGCCTTAAGAGATTAGCCCTGCCTGTTTACAAATAATAACACACAGAGAAATTTGTTGGGTGTTCATCATTAGTTGTCAATTCACAGATTTGAAATTTGATGAATAGAGGTGAAATGACCAAATTACTGGTGAATTTCTTTGACATTATTTGTCAACTAAACTTGCCTTTGTGTGGGCAGAATTTATTCATTTTCCAGATTGCATGTTCATGCTTTAGGGCCTTTGTGCCAGAATACAATAATATGCAATACAATACAATAGTATACAATAGTTTGTTATTCATTTGTTGTTGTTAACACAATGAGAGTGGAAATAAGCAAACAGTTACAAGCATCTCTGGTGACAGTGGCAATTTGTTTTGATAGAAATTTGAATGTTTCTTATTGAGGTATAAGTATGTGTGCTTGAAAACTGATGTTCCTTCTTCTTATCTTTTTGTCGCTAGCTAGGCCGCTATTGATAACGTGTACAGCTTAAGTTCAAGTGTATTTCAGCCTTTGCGAAAGTGTGATCTCTCTATCTCTTGAAGTTCCTCTTTCGAGAGAAAATCGAGTGTGCTTCTGTTGGCAGGAGGACATTTGCATCGGGTAGAGGTGAGACTAAAGAACTCAGATTAAGAACAAACTGCGTTCATTGGAGGTATCTGCCATGCTTTTTTTTTTGTTTCGTTGGACAGCGTACATGTTTGTGATAGCGTTTATTTTTGCAGCACTTTTCCGCTGTGACGTCTTTGGATTGACGTCTGGTTTCGAATTTCTTAGATTCGGTTTCTTTTTTGATGGCCTGTTTTTTTTTTTGATGGGCTGGACGTTTTTAGCTGACAACTTTCATTTTTTAACCAACATTTTCCACAAAATCTTTGGTTGGTTACGTACCGTTTTTATCATTCCACAAAAGACGAGTCATTGCGAGACGTAGCCGTGAAAAAGTGCTGCACCCTCTGCTGGTTCAAAGTAGCACCGCAGAAAGTGCATGAATTTTCGCTTGTCATGCCGCGACCCGGAGACGCTAATGTCGTCTGGTTTTGTGTTTTTGGGCAGCCGGCGACGATGAAAGTGCACGCGATCATCGAGAAGACCGCGTCGTTCGTTAGCAAACAAGGAGCGCAGATGGAGATCATCCTGAAGACGAAGCAGAAGAACAACCAGCAGTTCGAGTTTCTGAATTACGACAACGAGCTGAACCCGTACTATCGTCACCTCGTAAAAGTAATCAAGCAGGGAAAGTATCAGCCAGCGCCTCAGCTGGTGCAGCAGGAGTCTGAAGGTAAGTACTCTCTTACTTACCCTCCGGTCATTTCGATCGTCTCGATCTGCGCTGCGTTTTCCCAATGTGTCACTGGTATCGTGCACTATTTGCATCAACTGTTATTATATCGTCTATTAATAATTATAATTATGTATTAACTATTATTATATCGTCTATTAATAATTATAATTATTAACTATTATTATATCGTCTATTAATAATTATAATTATGTATTAACTATTATTATATCGTCTATTAATAATTATATTTATGTCTATTAATAATTATAATAATTATAATTATGTATTAACTATTATTATATCGTCTATTAATAATTATAATTATGTATTAACTATTATTATATCGTCTATTAATAATTATAATTATGTATTAACTATTTGTAAAATGCAGTCTTTGCAACTGAATATTCCTTAATTTGCAACTTATAAACTCTTCCATTACTGAGGCAACCCTTCCCCCGTTCAGAACTGCCATGTACATTGAAGTGCATGGCCCTTTGGCCCGAAAGGTCACGAAAAAAGGCAAGGTTTGGGAACCCTTTGGCAAGAGGTTCTAGGGGTGAAAGGTTAACTTAACATAGGTGTTGTCTTTGTAGAAATTTAAAATACACTGTGCTTATGGGATTAATTAATACAGACAACAACTGTCTGTATTAATTTATTAAAAATTTATATGTATTAATTTTAATTATTTTATTTATTTATAAAAATTAGCGTTGTATTTTGGCAGAGCACGATGACTCGCGCTCTTATCTTCATCCCAGTCTAACTGCAGCCGAGCTTAAAGAACCAGAAGCCGCTCCTATCACGTCACAAGTGAGTTGCTACGCTCACTCGCTCACTGCTGCACGTATGACCAATGAGGGTTATTGTGACCGCCGGGACGACCAACTACGGCTGACCCGCGGTCGACCCGAGGATTGTATAGTTGCTGCTTAATTTTACCGAGTATATTTGTGCAGATTGTTTCCTTTCATCGGTCTACCTCCATTCGTTCAACTTTCCTCTTCGCTTAATATTTTCAAAAAGAGGCTAAAAACTTGGTTGTTCCACACCAGTTATGAACTTTAACTCTGTAATGTGTTCACGTAGCTCACCTGTGGATGAGTCACCACATTAATCTGAACGTTACTTACTTACTTACTTATCAGGTTTGATACCTTTTCTTCTGAATGAATTTAAGCATATCTTGTCTGTTGCATTCTTTGCCACCATGACCACCTTTTGTATTGTATTTCTGTAGCCAAATCTTGTTGTCGTTCTTTTGACAGAATGCAGAAAAATTAATTTGCTGCCGTGTTTTTCAGGAATTCTTAGAGTCTATACAGTCGAAATTGCCGGCCGGTCAGATTGCTAACACGTCTTACGCGATACTTCTCAGTAACCTGAAGAAACATGCCAATGTTGTTGTACAGAAATCAACAGATTTGCATCAGTAAGTACAGAACAATGTTTTGTGCACTTTGGTCATCCAGCTTTTTAAAGTACAAGGAATTTCTGTACTGCTGTACTTGTTGCCTGAAATTTGATTTGTGGCACAGTTGTATTGTACTTTTAACATGTATGTGACAGAGTTGATAGGAAATATTGATGAAATTCTGGGGGCCAAATGATCGGAATTGATGCATTTATTATTTTCATCCGTATTTCCTTCGATGGCAGGTTTAAGTCTAAGTTGATTTGTTTAAAATTCCTCTTAGTACAGCATTGTTTTTGTAATGGTATAAAAAGATTTAAATCACTTAGAAACTTGGTTGGATCTCCATGATTTGCTTGACCCACAGGGCAATTTTGGAACCCTGTTTGCTCTTGGCAAACTGAATACAGGGTGGTGCATAAAAAACGGACTATATTAAATACCAAACCTAACGTGACAAGTCCAGTTTTTTTGCACCACCCTGTATTTCTGAATGAGTCATTTAAAATGATAATGTCAGATGTTTTTATTTTTCAGATGATTGAAATGTGACATTTTTTGCTTCTGCTTCACATTTTAAACTGTCTATTTTCAACAGAGCAGCTGCACCACCTCCACCTCCTCCTCCTCTCGTGACCAGCCAACCGCAGCCCTTGGTATCATCTGCGGATGCGTCTCCAGTTAAGTAAGTTTAAGCTTGTGCCTCCATCATTTCAAACAAAATTTCAATATTTTCCCCAAAAACTGGTATTCATATGGGAGACTAAGGCAGTCAGGTTGTTTTGGTTAATAATTACTGTAAGTAGTTTTGAGGTGTTACTGACAAGAGCTGTTTACAGTGTCACAGAATGTGTGTGTGTGTGTGTGTGTGTGTGTGATTCTTTATAAGAAAACAATTCAGTTTTTCTATTTATTTTTGGGGTTTAAATGGCATTTATTGCAAATGAGTTTCTCTATGTAAAATCTTGTGTTTATATTTGGCATTTAACCCTTAAGCCCCCAGAACCGAGTATGCTCAGTTCCCTTGTTGCATAATAATAAATCCAAAGTATTTGGGGGTTAAATTTGCATGCCATGCATTTTGATGAAACTTTGTTTAGACGTTGCTTACGATTTCGTCGCACGTTGTCCACTCTCTGACCATTTTAGCGCGAAAAGTGCTGGCTTTTTTGTACGCTTGCAACTGAGTTGTAATTTGCCGCTTGCCGTTTGAAACAGTCATCGCGAAGAAAGTCCGGAAGGAGAGCAGAAACGTAAGCACAAGAAACGGTCACGTGACTCTTCGGACCAATCGTCATGCAAACCGGAAAGTAAACGGAAAAAGTAGGTGCCATATTATGTGCATGTTATTACATAGTGTTGATGCTAAATTGTTCTGTGACCAATCTATAGATTTTCTAGGGGTTGAGTTGTAGTATGAATGGGTTTGTGGTTGTTAGTTGGTTATCTGTTCAGGAATTTAGTGTCCAATTTAGGGTCCAATGGTCCAATCCAGTGTTTAATCTAGGCTGTTTCCGGGGGAAAATTGCCCTTTTCTCCCCTGGAAATTTCAAATTCCCCCTGGAAATTTTGGCATACTACATGGGCTAACAGCAGCCCCCTAGCAGAATTCCCCCCGGATTTGTCAGTTCCCCCCCCTGCCCCGACTTTTTCAGTTTCCCCAGGATTAAACACTGGTCCAATCTGATTAGCAGTCTCAGATGTTGTTTTTGATTTCGTGGCTGTTATATTGACGCTTTGATGTTTTTGCCAATTGTCGTTTAGGGACCTAGTTCACGACCCAGTGATTATCCCTCCCCCTCCGGATCAACAGCCGATCATCGACAAGATGGCCGACTACGTGGCCCGGAACGGTCCGGAGTTTGAGATGGTCGTTAGGATGAAAAACGACGAAAGGTTTCGGTTTCTCGACTCGGGTCACATCCATCACAACTACTATGAGTACAAAAAGAAGATATTTCTCAAGGCAGGTTTCGAATCGATTTCTCAGTTCTTTCTCGACTTCGCCTTCCGAACATATCTTTGATATTCTTTGCTCTCTTTTTAAGCGGCAAGTTTTTTTTGTGTAATTTGTAACCTGATGAGTGTAATTTGTAACCTGTTGAGTGTAATTTGTAACCTGATGAGTGGTTTTGATTCTGTAACCTGATGAGTGTCATTGTTGAGTGCAAACAAAACAACAGGTCCCCCTGTTGAAGCTTATTGTTTTGGAGTTTAGCCCCTGCCACACTGGAGGTTGAAAATTGTGGGGTGGGGTGGTCTGACCTACTGCTTTTCTCAAAAAAGTTTGCACTGATTATTTGCACTATATAATTGATGAATCTTGTTAAATGTCCTGAACTATTTTTGTACTGACGATGCTTCCGAAAACTGACATCAATTTGTTGACACGTTATTTTGAAGGTGACTCTGGTTTTTATGTCAATTCTTAGGAAATGGAAACTCAGAAAGCGGAGAGGGAAAGCAAGGATGAAGAAGAACAGCTGGAGTCCGGTTGTGAAGTGGAACCGAAGACGAGCAAAAGCGACGATGGAGAAACGGTCGTACCAGCCGAAGCCGCTGAAAAAGACGAAGCAGACGATAAAGCTGCGAATGTCAGCAAAGGTAATGGCGGAATCTCCATTTTTGCAGGTACTTGGCATTGTCTTCGAGAAAATCCAATTAATATTATGTGCAAGATAGATAACCATGGAAACAGTTCAATAACTGGTACACCTGAAAACTGGACAGCAGATTCAGAATTGAATTATTTGTATTGTTTATAATTATAATTATTGATCCTCAACAGTAGTAAAATGGTGTGTATGTGCGCGCGCGCGTTTGTGTGCGCGTGACGTGTTATCCTTCATTTAGTGTATTTTAGAGCTTGCTAGTTTTTTTTGCGTAATGATTTGCCGTGTTGTTACATTACATTACCGATGCTTTTGCTTTTTAGCCGTAAGCTTCTCCATCAAAGTAAAGGAAGAGGAGGTCACCTCGCTGAAGACTCGAACCGCTCTTCTGTACGAAAGTTCAGGTGACGAGGACGAAGACGGCTCCTCGGGGTCAGAGGCCACCAGCCTTGCCTCTAGGTCGCTCCCGCACAGTTTGTCGCGGTCCTCTTTGGCGTCTACTGCAGCTGAGAAGCCGGCAGGGAATTCAGAAGAATTAGAGAAAAAACAAGGTATTTGCAGGTTATTTTGTATTTGTGTAAATAATTTTGGGAAATAATATTTTTATTATATTTATTTTTAGAACTATGTAAACCATATAAGTTCAGTTGCTCTGTACTACTAATAGCAGCTACCAGCTTCCTTTAATTGCTGTAAGAAGCTAATTTATTTCAGACATTCTTATAAAATGTTGTGATAACAGACTGACATTATGATAATATTATCATTTTCTTATATACGGTATTTTGCACTATGTTAATCGTGTAGCTGTTAATGCCATTAGGAAGAAATTTTGCAAAAAGGGGTTTATCGAGTTTGAAAACGCGTTTTTTTATTTTGCAGAATTTTTGTTGGAATAATAATTTTTCGTGGCGTGTAGTTTTTGTTGTTAAGTTGCCTGTTGCCGCTACTTTTGCGATGTTTTGTTCCAGCCGGGCAGAAGCTGGCCGACCGTCTGGCCGCGGCCGCGCGCGAGAAGCTGGCGCGCGAGTCGAAGGAGAGACAGCTGCAGGCGCAGCGCAAACGTAAGGCCGCGATGTTCATCAACATGTTGAAGGACATCGATGGCACCACTGCCCCCAACTCTGGTGCAGGCGCCACTGGCACTGGAGCGCCAGCTGAAGACGGGGGAACCGGTGAGCGTGCAATGGAATGACTTGATTTTGTGGATTGGAGGGGGGGTAAATGGTACACTATGCTTGAAAATTGTCTACTCTGTAATCACCCTGGAAAAGTTTTAGATTGAGTGGTTTGCCTCCCCAGCCAATATTTTACCTTGACCAAATTTGGAGCATTTAATAATTAATATGAATATTGGTAATCGACTATTTGCCAATTTTGTGTGCATTAACTATTAATGAGAGATACATGTATGCAGATCATACAGATGGAAATATAGTGCCATTGCATTGCAGTATATAGAATTTTGTTTGATTTTTACAATGTTGGTGATAATAATGGTCTGTTATTTATTAGTTCATAATAATAATGATGATGATGATAGTAATAATAATAATAATAATAATAATAATAAACTGATCATGATGGCATATTGTATAAAGTGCTACTAGGACTTCTAGCAATTGAAAAGTGAAGTATGCCATAGCATAGAAATCACTGTTCTTCATGGAAGCAATAAGATGTTAAGTTGTGGGGATGGTGCGGTAATGGTATGATTTTGCCACACAACTGGAGGGTAGCGGGTTCAAATCTTACCCTAGTTACTGTTTAGTGATCTTGGACAAGTTGTTCACACCCCCTCCACTTGATCTGCACTGACAATTCTTCACTTTATGAATGACTTAACATGTACAAGCAACCATTTAATAATAATAATAATAATAATAATAATAAATATAATAATATTAAGCTGTCAGGCTGAAATTAATTATTTCAGATGGGTTCGGTGGGTCGGTCGATTCACCATTTGGCTCGTCGCTTGCCAGTCGGTCTGTGACGCCGACACTGTTCCTGGAGCAGGTGACGTCGACACTGAACGCCACCGTGATGTCGGTTCAACCGGTCGTTTCCGTGCCGACGACGGCGAAACTGACGTCTGCGACCGTAACGCCGTCCCGTTCGTCCCATTCTTCGAAGAGACGGTCCAGAAGCCGGTCGCGGGATCGGGATCGACGACCTTCGAGAAGACATCGGAAGCATTCACACACTCCCCCCACTGCTTACACACTGGGCAGAAGGTAGCGAATCTTTTTCTATTTCAGTATTTGTGTTTCGCGTAGATATCAGAGTCTTGGGCTTAGCAGTTTGTCGATGTGTTCCGAAGAATTCCGAGAGACTTGTGATTTTGATGCTTTGGATGCAGGGTTATTTCTGGGATTATCGATTTGGGGTGTCAGTAAATTCTGGGGGTCCGCTACAAAAAAACCTGACAAGCAAAAAAGGTTGTCGCATAGCTGGAATTGGGGGGGTGTCGGTCTCAAATTGGGGGTGTTAGGGGGGTGTAAAAATATCCCTGAGTGGATGTTACCGCTGCGGTTTTTGTTAAGAGGCGAGTCTCACAATTATTGGTCTCACAATCTGATTGGTCGTCATTTCTGCAGGCCGGCTTCAAAGTCGCCGACGTCCACACACCAACACCATCGGTCGCATTCTCAGTCGAAGCACAAACCCAAGCATTCTCGGGGAGTACACTCGACATCTCACTCGCACGCAGAGTCGAAGGCGCGACGGATGGACGGCGTTGTCGCCGGCGTCGACCGTAAGAGAAAGTCGCGGTCGCACAGCGGCGACCGCAAGAAGAAGGAGCCGGGTTTGAAAAAGTCGTCGAACAAGTCGCACAAAAAGAAGTCGAGCAAGGACGAGGGCACGTCGCATCGCCACAAATCGAAGAAGCACAAGTCGAAGTCAAAGCACAGGAGAAGCATGTCTTCGAGTCCAGAAGATCAACAACCTTCTAAACGACGGTCAAAGTCGACAGTCGACAGAAACAATCCTGACGTTGTCGACCTTACCGGGTAAGTTCGATATCTGTCAGATATATATTCTAGTGTTGGAGGATTTTTGAAAGACTGTTTAGTAAAACCAGTAGATTTTCTACGGAAGGAGAATCTACAGGGTGGCGCAAAAAACCGGACTATATTAAATGCAAACCTAAATGTGACTAGTCACTAGTCCGGGTTTTTTTGTTCCACCCTGTAGTAGTTTAATTTTAAGTGGAGTTAATTTCTTCTGCAGTTTAATTGTTGACATCTACGGGTTTTAAATTCTACGTTATTAGCACAAGGATTATTTTAGGATATTGTCATTATGAGCAGTTTGATTATGTATTTGTAGTTGTACATAGTATGGACTTAGGATAAATTTTTTGCATTCATTGTTTCATTCACTGTTTTGCACTTTGAAGAGCAGTTTGTAAATTGACTTCTCTTTTAGCTCACTTTCAAATTGCTGATTTATTTTTTAGGTCGCCCCGGGCCGAAGATATCGGCAGCAGATTTGCTTGCTGATGTGGCGCGATCCTGAGTTTCAACATTGTATTATGTAACAGTTGGAGGTTGAATTTGTATTTGATATCGATTGACGTTAAACCAAAATTCAGCAACTGAGATTTTGTGCCTCCATTTAGATAATGGTAACATTACCTATTGACGATCAAACCCAGTTGACATTACATTTAACCCCTTAACTGGTTATTTAACTGTAACTCAATGTAAAATGGACGGATATATCCGGGGTCCCCAGTTAAGGGGTTAAATGCTATATAAAAGACTAATAAAAATCACATTGTTTTGTTATTCAGTGCAATGTGAAGCATCGAGCGTTATTCCGTTAGCCTTAAATGAGTTTGTTACTGTTCTATTTTCTATGTCCAATGCATTTTATATGTGGTTTTCTTTTGAAATAGGAAAAGTTAGTTAGAGTTCGTGCGAAATGGGAAGACATCTGATGGAGAGATGCCACGTGCGTTAAAAATGTTCAAAAACTTTTTTAAGTTAAAATCTCGGTTACAGAACTGTTTGTAATAGTCGAGTACTGTAGTCTATGTAAATAAGGAATAACCATATGAACTATTTACGGTATAGTTACAGTTATTGCAGACAGTTTGTTCTTAATTTGACAGACCTTTCAAAATCCAGTTGCCTCTTTCATTTGTGACAGATTTTTTGTGAGTTTATTGTGTTTTTGTTTTGTCGATTGTTAATTTTGTAGTTTGGGTATGCACTGAGGGCGATCGGAGATAGGATTTGCCAATGTACGCTGTTCAAGCGCGGGAGGGGGTTGAAAATATGCCTTTTTGCATACGTACTATATGGATGAGCCCTCTCTTTGAAACAATCAGTTTATTACATTTAGTATCAAAGTCCATTAATACAATTCAATATACAGCTGTATGGAAAATAGTTGTAAAATATCAATCATGTGTTCCTGAGAAAATGTAAGGGAAGATGGCACTTTTTGATACACCGGTGAGGTCAGGCATGCGGGAGGACCGAGAATGGGTTTTAAACTGGCCCCTCATGGCCGACTCTGCCCCCACTCGCTAGATGGCGGTGGTATAAACTTAGCATGCTTGATTTAAAGTGGCTTAGAAGGCATTACTGCCTGTGTGAAAGCCACTAGGGGCACTAACGGGGCTTGAACCCGCTCCGTCAACCTGACGCTCCAGCACGTAACCCACTCTGCCATCTCCCGCCCCCCCCCAACTGCGGACTTGCTTTCACAGTCAGTCAAAACATAAAAGGTTCGTTTTGTGCACTGCAGTCAGGTCTCACGACTGGTCTAAGTCGGAATGGGGGGGGGGGGTCGTCCCCGCATGGCTGCGCCAATATTCGATAGCGCTGGACATTGGTGTAATCCTGCCATCAACATTGGGGGAGGACACAAATGTTAAAGTTTTCTCACCCGTAAATAATATAAAAAGTCAAAGAATAAATACGCACAAAAAACTAGTGACGACCTTTTCCCCGTTAAAGTTGCAAAGCACAAAACATTGGGAGGGGTAAATGACACTTTACCCCCTCGCTAACTATTGGGAACCGCCCCGCCCTCATAGTCTACGCCCCTAGCGTTGGAAACGTGGTTGACGAGTTCCAGGGTCAACTAGGCCTTCATATAATTAGCAGTAAGTAGATTTGAAAGCTGCGGTCAGCAGATAACAGTCGTGCATTCGAATGACAAAATCGAATTAATATTAATCTTGGTCCGAAAATCACAGCGCAGGCCTCGACTACTGATAAATAAAAAATCTGGGAATGGCAGAGAAGCGCCCCCCCCGAAATTTCTGTTTGTTTTCAAACGTTCCTTCTGCAGTAATTGTCAATCAATCCACGCTATAATCTCGCCGGCAGTCTAACTAACATTTCGCAATCGAAAATTGGGGGGCGTGGGGGGGTCTACTGTCATTTGTTTTCATTTGTCCGCCGTTGAGCCATCGCCCTCTATCGTTGATTCTCGAATCGTGATCCCAGAGGGCGCTTTACGCGATGACGTCATGTAGCCACCGCCTCCCTGGCGTCCAAAAGTATTCGCGGCTGATCGTCTGCCTAACGTAGTAACGGTAATTGCCTGACGCCCTCCTGATGGGCTAATCGCACTTCGTGATGTATGCAAAATGATGAAGACGACGAAGACGACGATGATGTCGTTGTCACTCTGAGAGATGATGAAAAGCAGACGATAGCTTTTGGCTTTCACTCCGTTCTGAGGCAGCTTAGGTAACTTAAGCCAGTGTTTATTCTAGCCACCTTGACATTGGGGGGGGAGAGAGTTTGAAATGTTTGGGGAGACAAGATTTGTTTCTCTTGGGGGACTTGCCCCGTTCAAACAGGCCTAGACTGGATTTAAGCCATCCACCAAAACGTTCTGTATATTAATTCTTGTTTAGATTCCAATTTTATAACCAGTGTTTATTCAAATTTTTGGGGATGGGGGAAATTTTGTCCCCAAACATTTCTTGCGTCAAGGGGGCTAGAATAAACACTGTTTTATAACAGAAAATTATCAGATATCTGCTGTTTTCTATAAAATGTATAGCCACCATTATTATATTTTGCAATAATTGGCAGACGTTTTTTTTTGCGCATTTCTTGTTTTTGTTGTTGTTTCGTAGGGCTTTCATATTTGCCGTTGAAGTCCCGTCGATGTCTACAAGTTGCGCGCAGAGACGCGTGTACAACAAAGAGTGCAGTGAACTGTCAGCGGTGACTGATGAGTGTACTCAACGATACGGTGGCGTGACAGTTCGGCATTCTCTTTCACAGTCAACCTGACGCTAGGGAGTTGTCGGACGTTTAAAAAACTCCGCGCCTCTTATCGCGACCGGTGCGGGAAATTCAGATGCAGCGACAAAATTCTGAGAGCCGAGAGAAAAAAAGCAGCAACTGGCGGTGACTGATGACTCTGCAATGAGGTACTTGAAGTCGTGGGATATTTGTTGGTCAAGCGACCCCACCCAGCGACATCCACCACCAGGAGTAGCAGCAATAGGAGTTTTTTGTTGGAGACGACTCCCATCCACCACCCGAGTTTTTCGAGACGACTCCCTCTGGTTTGGAAATTTCGGTCTGTATGTATTGTCGTTCGATTCCCCATTTTTGTAAAAAAAAAATTGAGCACTGCATCGGGATAAATGTGTTAAAAGTATCAGAGTTGTTGGGAGTGAGGAAGGAGGTTGGGATGTGGGAAGAGTGGCAGAGTTAGGCCTACGCCAAGAGTTGCGGAAGTTTTCCGAGAGTTGTTGCAAGAGTTGCGAAGCAGCAATTTCTCGTATAATCCTGTTCTAGAGTTTCGAGTTTCGGAGATTGTTTTGATAAAATTATCGGCCTTGTCAGCATTATTAACCCTACACCTACCCTTAATTAAGGCATTCTTCTCTGGAACCCCGAATTTATCAGGCACGGTAGGCACCTCCTTTGTCCCTCTGCCTATCTTAAAAGGCAGTAGGCCTACGTTATTCAAAACCTGCTTCAATTAACCATCGCACCGCTAAGGGGTGGTGGTGGTGGCGGTGGTGATTATTTATTACCCCTTGGGTATTTTTATGAGACTTTAGATTTTTAAAGCGCTTTTAGATAGGGGAAGACGGGGTAAGAAGTCCATTCACACACATTTTGACAGTCTGCAATTTTTTTGCCCACAGAGGTCACTAAGTTATCACTATTATACGAAGGTGTCCTGGGGCGGGTAACACCAAATGAAATTCTCCGTATTGAGCGATTTTATTAATTGAAATAAATGCATTTAAACGTGACCCTGCATCTAGCACAGTACAGCACCCCGTTTGGAACAGCTGTGGGCATTGTAAGAGCCACACAGCCCCCCTCTGAATCAAGAAAATCTTCAGTGGCGATGTAAAAATTATCAAGACGTATTCTGACAGACTTAAATAGGAAGGCCAAATACATGTACAATGCCAGCAAACTATAGATCTATGTGCAAGTACTGCCGCGGATAGTATCCGATTTCGAACGGCGGATAGTTCAAACGAGACACGATTTACTTATCGGTGGCCTATACGACATTAAGCAATGTATACAACAGCTTGCACTTGTCGAATTATCATGTCGCTGTACATGGCTGACATTGATTGCTTGAAATATACTAAATAAAGTATGCACTTCTATAGCACCATGTCTAATAAGCTTACCCTAAAGTCTATAGCCTCACTGCCCTTTGGATATTGACTATCGCCTGGCTGATAATATACCTTCTCCACAGCAATTTTAAGAAAGGCTGAGCGCCTAAGAATAAGAAGCTACTGTTGTGCTGCTTTTCAAGGCGCTATAGAAATCCACGAGATTTTACTTTACTTTACTTTACTTACTTTATCAATCTATGGTACACAGTGGCGGGTCCACATGGGAGCCCGGGGCCCGTGCTCCCACCCCCCATTGAATGCCTGGCCCCCAGTGACCCCTTGTTGAGACCCTATACTTTCTAATGCATGCCTATCAGCAAATGGTTGGCCCCCATGCTTGGAAGTTGCCACCCCAAGTTCAAACGATCCCCCACTGGCCAAATCCTGGAGCCGCCACTGATGGTACTTCAAATCCGTTCGCAAAAGACCAGGTCATATACGCATGCAGAAAAGGTCGTCGTCGACTCGTCGTCTTAAACGATTTAAAGTCTGCTGTCTTGTGAAGGGCCCAGGGCGGTTCCACCGTGTTGACGACTGGGGATGCATCCTCCCACCGGAGTTCCGGATGACCTTTTTTTGCTTGTCAGCCTATTCTCCAGTGAGTTTTTAACAAAATTTAGTAAAAATACTGCGAATTACCCCCTCTCTTTTCTTGCTTGTCGGCCATTTTTGCAAGGCCTATTAACATTTAGTGGGAAAACACTAACAATGACCTTTTTGTCTCTTTTCACACACCCCCACACACACACCCAACACCCCCAACACCCCCACACCCCAATCTGAGAGCAATAGCCCTAATTGTGGTGCAGCTAAGATGCCATCGCTCGCCATAAGGGGAGGGAAGAAGGGGCTCAGGGTTATTTCTAGGATTATCAATTGGGGGGTCGGTATATTTTGGGGTCCATCCAATCATCCATGCCGAAAAAGTCTGACAAGGAAAAAATGTCATTCCAGGCTCGGATTGGGGGATGTTGGGAGTGCCTGTCTCAAATTGGGCGGTGTTAGAGGGTATAAACATATTTCTGAAGGGGACCCCAGAATATATCAACACCACCCCCTCCACCTCCTACCCCTACCCTACCCCAATTGCCCCAATTCATAATCCTAGAAATAACCCTGCGTCTAGCCACAAGCAAACGTTCGAGGGGCGGCAAGAATTCGGCGCTTTGATCGCCGCGACGGCTCGTCATTGGTCCGTTCAGCGTGTCAATCATCTCCTCAGCCAATGGCGAACGTCTCCGAGACCGAGGGCGTGCACCGTGTGATCGACGAAGTGGAAAGACGAAGAAAGGACCAGCATCACGTCATTACGGATGACAGAATGATGGGAGCGAGCAACGACTATCATCAGCACCATCATCATCATCATTATTATCATCATCATCATCATCATAACTGCGGTCTCCTGGTCTGTGCCCTATTGGAGATAGCGTTCAATTAACTGTAAAGAATTCGTTAAAACTAGATAATGGACCAACAAAGTTTAGAACATTATTGCTTATTAGATTCGATGTTAAACGCCGCGTCGATTAAAGAGGCGACGTCAAACCGCACTGGGTCTACGTCGTTCGGTCGCGGCGCACGAAAACAAAGCGATAAATAATGCGCCTGGTTTTTTGCCATTTGGATCGTCCCCGGTAATAATTATCCAGAATATTAAACCCACAATGCAACACTCGAAACGGAAATGAATCAGTAATATTATGCACGTACACGTTTTAAGTCGTTGACGAGTTCCCGAATCCGTCTCGAATTTCCACGGCTAGCTCTTTCTCGTCCGTCCGACCGCGATAACCTTCGCTACGTCATCGTCGTCGGGGACACACGGTCGTCATGGATACCGACGATGACGTCAGATCTTCGGAACGTCAAGGCGCCGCTGTCGTCAAGAACGCGTCGCAGTTACGTCATCGCGGCGGCAAAGAGATGATCGAGGCGCGTAAAGACGGCGCCACGTCATCGTCGACGTCATCATCGTTGACGTCATCATACGTCTGCCCGGCCTCCCCTCCCCCTCCTTCTCTCTCTCGGTTGCGTCTTCGTCCAGACCGAAGCTTTCGTTCGGAATCAGCGAGATTCTCGGGGGAGGGGTCGTCGCCATGGATACCACTTTTTCTCCACCACCTCCTCCTCCTCCTCCTCCTTCGTTTCCTCTCGTCTCTTCCATCCGCCTGGAATCCGATCCGGAAGAAGAAGAAGAAGACGACGACGATCGAAGCGATCCGGATCATCGCAGGATTCGACGGATCGCCGGATCGAGTCCCGACCGGCAATCCGCCGTTGCACTTCGCTCCGTCCCCCCTCATCCACCACCCGCTCTTCCTCTCGCACCCCCACCCCCACCCCCACGCCCACCACCACCACCACCACCGAACCCCCGGCCCACTGTCCGTCACCTTTCATCCGTCGGGGCTGATGGAGGCGTTCGCACCCCCTCTGCCGCCCCCACCCCCACCCCCCCCCGCCGCCGCATCACCGGTTCATCTACAGGTCGATGCACGGGGTCATAGGCGAGGTCATAGGTGAAGGTCATTCGGGAAGTCCAATCGAACGACTGCACATCCAGAGTCCGGAGCAGATGACGGCAGCAGCAGCAGCAGCTGCCGCTATGTTCCCATGGATGTTCGAAAGGAAAGACCGAGTCACAGGTAGTCAAGCATATCATTAGTCATCGTCGAAGACATCATCATCATCATCATCATCATCATCATCATCACCGTCAATCATCATCATCATCATCATCATCATCATTAATATCATCATCATCATCATCATCATCATCATCATCATCACAATCATTATCATCGTCGTCGTCATCATCGTCATCATCATCATCATCATCACTTGTCGTCATAAGCGTGTCGTTGTCATTGTCGTCTTCATTCTTATTACAGCATCATTACCCGTTATTTTGTAATATTTTAATTACAGGCCCCTACTGCAGACTCCAGACCTGGGACCCTGTTGCCTCTAATGCTACATAAATTCAAACAAAAATTGGTTAAGTGCTGGGATTTGGGGGATTTTGTGGGTTTTTTGGAAGATCTCCCCCCAACAGGCCTGGATTGAACACTGCCCGTTGTCATTGACTAATCATTATTACCAAACATTACTCACATTTTGTAATATTTTAATCAGGCATGCACAGACAGACTCCAGACCTGGGATGGTGTTGACCTGGAGCAGTGGGGGAAGAGACAAAGTTCAATGCAAAAAAATGTATCAGTGGGGGATTTGGGTGGGGGTTTGTGGGATTTTGGAAGATCTCCCCCCAACAGGCCTGGATTGAACACTGCCCTACCGTTGACTAATCACTTGACCAAACACACGCACACACACACACTCTCTCAGGCATACACAGACAGACTAACACACAGGGTGCGATTTGTGACCTGGAGCAGTGGGGGGAATATGACGAGCTTGGGGGAATGGGGCCGTTGGAAAAACTGTAATCAGTGGGGATGTATTTGTTGTTTAATGTATGGGGGGATGCATTAAGCAGTGGGGAGGGAAGATGCCCCCTTCCCTCCTACAAATCGCGCCCTGCCAACACATGAAAGTGTGTTTTTCCTTGCGCACTGCTCGTTTGCCCTGTTCTTAGTATGCATGGGTGCCTGAGGCTAAGCGTCCACATAGGTTAATAATTAATTATACCCAATTACTTTACTTGAAGAACATCAACTGAAATTGCTATTGCCTCAGGTTGTTTTTGCGAGCACTGTGGTCATTCGTACGCTATATAAATTAGGAATGCACCTAACATTCAGACAGAATACAGTAAACCTATGCCTGACAGACAATCCGTCACGTTGATCAGGTGTGGACCCTATTAGGTTCCACACCACCCAGTCACTCTCTCGCCTCATTTGTGTCTCATAATAAATTTGTGCTTTAAAATTTCTGATCTGCTTCGAGGTGTTTTTGGCCCAAAGACTTACATTCTATCGGTCACCCGAAAATGTCTATATGCCCCCCTTAGCACACTAAATATTCCAATGAAATGACGCCATATAAATTACATTTTACATTATATTACACCGATAGTTATCATTTTAATAATAATAATAATAATAATAATAATAATAATAATAATAATAATAATAATAATAAAATAATAATAATAAATGTTTGTTTATAATAATATAATAGTATATATATATATTATATATATATATCTCAATATTTAAGATGCTACGATGGATATACCCAAACTGTCATATAATTATAATATATATATATATATCAAAAGTTAAGATGCTATGGATATCAAAACTGTCAGATAATTCAATACACTGTATATGACACCATTAAAATTAATTGGGTTCTACTTGACACACACAGTCACAACACACACAGAGAGAGACATACATATATATATAATGTTGCGGTGGAATGTGGGTGGGGTTAATTGACTGGTAAAATTGCTGTAGCGTTATAATTTGAATCCCATCTTTTACATTAAACGCCCGCTTCCATATAAATAAGATCATAAGATCAGACGATCGTTTGAAATTGACAGATGACTCATCTCCAATTAATTGGATGAGAAGGCGCTAGATAAATGGTCTCAGAAATTATCCATAAATCACCACCCCTTGATGTGTGGTGTACTGCATTATTATTATTATTGTTGCTGCTATTATTATTATTATTATTATTTTTCGGAACGCATAAAAATATTGGCCTCGATACTTTCGATAAATATTGTGATTATAAAGTGTTTTCAATTGCGCTCGGTAATTTCGGCAAATTGCTTTACAATTTCACTGTCAAGTTGTTGCAAACATTTATTATATTAAGCTGCGAGCGACGATCATGATGCGTCGATTAATTCACGCTATTTATATTTATGTAGCCCTTTGTTTGCACTTTAACATTCGTAGAGAAGACGTCCAGTGTTATGTTGGCTATGCAATAGTATGCATGCATCTATCTATCCATCTGTCTGTGTATCTATCTGTCTGTCTAGCTATCTGTCTGTATATCTATCTTTGTCTGTAACATACCTATACTATTTTGTCTGTCCTACTGTTGTGCTGTTATATATGATTTTATATCTAACTCTGTCATGATATATCTAACTGACATGCTTAGTTGTCTGTCCGTCTGTTTGTCTGTCTATAAATCTTTGTCTGTCTGTCTGCATGTCTGTCTGTCTGCATGCCTGCCTGTCTGTCTGTCTGTCTGTATGTATGCATGTCTGTCTGTCTGTCTGTCTGTCTGTCTGTCTGTCTGTCTGTCTGTCTGTCTGCATGTCTGTCTATCTGTCTGTCTGCCTGTGAACCTCTGTGCATACTTTTAGTTTCTCGGCGTATCGGTCATCCCTACCAGAATCGTTCTCCGCCGAAGAGGAAGAAGCCGAGAACGTCGTTCACCCGTCTCCAGATCCTGGAACTGGAGAAGCGCTTCCACCGGCAAAAGTACCTCGCCTCCGCCGAACGATCGTCCCTGTCGCGGTCCTGAGCATGTCGGACACGCAGATCAAAACATGGTTCCAGAACAGAAGAACCAAGTGGAGGTATACACCCATTATAAAGTCCCACATACACACTCAAACATACACACATACATACATACTGTACATACTGTACATACTGTACATACATACATACATACTTACTTACTTACTTACTTACATACATACTTACATACTTACTTAGGCCCATACTTACTTGTTTTAGAAGCTTGTATTTTTATGGACACATTTACCCGTAGCTTGGTTTTAGCTAGGTGGCGCCACTGCACTTCGGAAATGGGAAAAATTGCATGGTTACTTAGGCTTCACTTAGGAAATAATACTGCAGAAGTTCACCAATCTCATGCATTTTGACTGGGGTGTGTGAAAAATATTTACAGCGAAACAGGACAGTGCTGGTTTTTTGTCCCGCCCTGTTTTCATATCTTGCATCGAAGAGCCTCTGCCGTCTGTTATAGTGTTGTTGTTGTTGTTGTTGTTGTTGTTGATCATTTTAATTCGTTTCATCGCTCTTCTGAATCTTTACATATCTATAGCCTCCTGTAGCACTAGTCCTTGCATTGTCCCATTTCAAACAGGGTATCAAATTTATAATATTTTTGTGGTCTATAAAACCCGTAATAGAAGAAACCAGCTCTCTTCAGCGCCATCTTATCTCTCGATTGATTTTTTAGACATTTGACAGAGAATAGATTTCTGATAGACTTTGTATAGTGTCGTTTCAAATGGCTCATTATTTTTCATGGCATTTCGAAAGCGCTAGAAAAAAATTGAGACAGAATATATTGACAATTCTAGTACGGTTTGACACAGCAAAGATGGGGACACAAGAATATGTGGTTTTAATTCGTTTCATCACTCTTCTGAATTTTTGCATATCTATAGCCTACTGTAGCACTAGTCCTTGCATTGTTCAATTTCAAACAGGCCATGTTGGCCCACACCAATGTATTGATGATGATGATGATGATGATGATGATGATGATGATGATGATGATGATGACGACGACGACGACGACGATGATGATGATGATGATGATGATGATGATGATGATGATGATGATGATGATGATGATGGTGGTGATGATGAAGGTGACAGGCACTGTCATCACTGGGCGTTGACATCGCCTTAGATGACGATTATAGTCGTCAAAAGACGAAGGGGTCTACTCGTCATCGTGGCGCCGTCATTTTGTCGTCGTCGTCGTCGTCGTCGATAGTCGCCTCAGCTACAATGCATCGGCAATTAGAATGATAATAACGGCTATCATTAGTGTGTCAACTAAAAAGACCGCTGTCTAATGACGAACGGACAAAGAGGCTATCAATTAGTTGGAGAGATAGACAGAGACAGACAGACAGACAGACAGACAGACAGACAGACAGACAGACAGAAGCAGAGATACACAGATACAGACAGAGACATAAGAAGAGGGTGAAGGGGAGGTGTTATTTTTTTGGAAGGGAGAATTGCTATTGCATTTGCTGATTGAGCAATTTATTATGAAAACTAGCAAATTTTTGTTTGTACTTTGTGGTATATGTATAATTATGTTTATATATATATAAACATATATATATAAACATATATATCACAAATATATATATATATATACTTATATATAGGCCTATATATATCTATAGGCTATATATATATATATATATATATATATATATATATATATATATATATATATAGAAATTCACGATATTTTACTTATTCACTTACCATGCTGCAAATATGAATGCCGGCTAAATAGCTGCCTACGTCGCACTAATATGCAGAGGCGGCCTCCACATGGGGGTCCGGGGACCCGTGCCCCTATTGAATGCCTCCCCAGTACCCCCACCAGTTGGGACCCTATACTTATTACTACATATACCTATCAACAAATAGTTGGGCCCCGTGCTTAGAAGTTTCCACTCCAACGCCCCGCCCCCCTCCACTTGCCAAATCCTGGAACCGCCATTGGTAATATGATGTTCTAATCTAACCTATTATTCCGCTTTAATATCGAAATGCATTAGGCTGAATGACAGGGGCGTAGCCACTAGCCAGGTATTTGATTTGGGTACCGATATACCCCCGTCGCTACGCCCCTGCTGAATGGCAGTGTATAAAGCATTTCAATTCATCAGCTCATCACTGAATACGTCATATCCGTTAGTGCTTGCGGTCACGTGACATTCAAGAGTTCAGTCCAACAGACAGACGCGGTCTATTAGTGGACTTTGCGTGGAAAATCACCCGTGGGACTTTGTTTGTAATATAGGCCTATGTCAGCCATACATAGACCGGGAATATTCAAATGGCGACCCGCGGACCAGATCCGGCCCGCCAAGGGGTGCGAAATGGCCCGCGAAGGTTCTGAAACGATAACTTTTTTCTGATACTCACGAAATATTGATAGATGGCAAATATTGATTCCAAAAGCACCCGGCCCTCGGTCACAAGTCATGAAAAAATATGTGGTGCCTCATAGTATTTAATTGAATCGCCTCATACCCTGCCATTTTTTGAGTGGGACTATAGATTGACAGGCTGACCGCCATCGCTTTTAGAAAAAATCGAAGCATTGTCAATTGCACACGATGTGGCATATATTCGATCGATCCGGTGTATAGGCTCGTAGGATGTGTGGATGCAGGGGTGCCAGCTGCACCCCCTGGAAAAATCAGGGGATGCAGGGAGTATAAAGTAAAGTTAGTGACGACCTTTTTTTCTCGTCAGGGTTTTCCAGAGACGAGTCACGCTTTCTTTTCTTTCCCGGGCATGCAAAGTGCTAAAGTAAGCAATAAAAGATCACAACGAATAAAAAGTACGTTCCGGATCTCATGCCATGCCATCTCAGTTTAACCCCTTCTACGAAGTAGCCTAAAGTGAGATGCATGCTCACTTTAAGCCTACTTTTCTCTAAGCGAGATCAGCGAGTGAGTGAGTGAGTGAGTGAGTCGGTCAGTCAGCCAGTCGGTCAACCAAGAAGGCAGGCAGGCAGTCAATACCAAAGCACCTCCATTCTGCGCACAACTTAAAAAGAATAACACAGGTTTACAAAAAAATGTTTTTGAAAATTGTCTAAGTTTTTAAAACTGATTTATGACAATTAGGTACTGCTAAAACTGAAAATGACACTGGTTTCTTTGAATCAGGTCAGGTTTTTTTGCTAAAGTGTTTTAAAAAAATCTAGTCTTATAACTAAATCGACTGCATTTTGTAACATTAGAGGGCAACCAACAAATCTTTTTGTCAGTTCTCTCAGAAGTTAGACTTCTTTTTGGGTATATTTAGGGTGCTGATTCTAAATATGGCATCAGATTTTTTTCTATCTGCTCCAGTTTGTGAGATTCGGCCATATATTCTAGACCGGACATGCATGATAATTGCCTATATCACACAGCAACAACAACAAATTTGTGTTGCCCTGTTGCCTTAGAAGTAAGACCTGTTTCTTAATATATTTATGGGTCCTGATTCCAAATATGGCATCAGATTTCCTCTATTAGCTCTAGTTTTTTTATATATGGCCATATATCCTATATTGGAAGTGCATGATGATTACATATATTTGCTCTATGTAGCTTTTGATTGCTCTCACCTAAAGATCTTTGTTATTAACATTAAAGGTTTTATATTTCCAGAAGAAATCAATTGAAATATGTGCAGTATCATAAATTATATTATTTAATTAAATAAGCATGATTCATGACAACTGTTTTGAGGTAATTGTGGACGTACCTCCAGGACACATTTAGAAACACAATTGCATGTTAAATGCTCGAAGTGTCATTTTTTTTAGCTGATTTCTAGTGTGACAAAATGAATGACAACTAATTCACTCATTAATATAGTTGTATCTAAATATGTAATAGTTGTTGCTTTGAAGATTTTTGCTGTTCAATTATAGAATTTGAATAGATTAAGGATTCTGCAGTTAACGCACTTTAGTAGAACCAAAATACAAGGACGACAAGCCAAAAAACTAGAGCTGATGGGGCAAAACGGTTAGCAATTTTGGAATCAGGACACCAAATTTAATCAAGAACATGTCTTACTTTGCAGGCAACAAACTGTTGTTGACCTAATGAAATCTGCATGGCGTTAATAGAAAACACATGTATACATGAAAAAACATAAAGTTAGCGATATTTGACCTGATTGAGCAAAACCAATGTCATATTTTTTAGGACATTGAAACTGTCCTTAATCTTTAAGAAAACTTAGACAATAAATTTGATGTAAACCAGTTTTTATATATATTTTATATGTATTTTTATATATACTTTTTAATGTTTTTTTTCTATTATTTAATAATATGTACTTAAACCCGGATGTACCAGTGTATCTTCAGGAAACAGTATGCCGGAATATAAAAGTTTTATGATCTCATCAACTCAAAAGGCAATCTTCCTAATAATAAGTCTATTAAACCAAATTTAGCCGAACAAGAGAAACTCGAAGTAATCGACAATCCCCGGAAACTGCAAAATAAAAGGAAGCATTAAAACCACAACAGACAAAAGTCACGCCAATTCCGAGAAAAACGGGCAAAATCCGAAAGTAAAACCGTATTAATAGTAGTTTGCGGTCTCTAAAGCATTTCTCGTTGGCTATAAAAAAGGGCGTCTGAGTTTAAGCAAAGTCTTCTTTTTAAAATCGTGCAATTTCATAAATTGAAGAGTAGACGATCATATAAATATGTAGGTCTACAATACACTGTGTCCAGAAAAAAGGGATTCCATAAACATATTGCAAAAACTGCCTGAAACATGCTCGGATTTATAAACAATTTTAAGCACATAACAAGACATCTGTTTGGGACTTTAGCGCAAAATTTCATTATAATCCGTTGAAGTTGGTTATAGCAGCTGGGCGTCAAACAACCACTCCTGCAGCCACGGTATAAACTAACTTATGTAGATCATTGGTTTTAATACTGTAATAGCCGGGCTTGCATTAGAAGTTTTACGGTGATTTCTCTTAAGCCTTAACAAAGATGGCGGCAAATTGATCTCAACTTTCGGCTGTCTTTACCATAGATAGGCGCTATATAGTGGCAAATAAAATCTACGTTCCAGTGAGTGTAAATTTCTCTGGTGAAGAGATCCGAAACCAGTATAGCGCTGGTTTGAATATAATACGCATGCACAGTGTTTTTCCCAGACTCCAGGCCTTTGGGGGGGAATGAGGCTTTCGGGGAGGGGAATCAACTTGGTTGGAGGAGAAAAGACAACAGTTGAATGGAAAATTTGTGTAAGTGCTAGAATTTTTTTTTTGGGGGGATTTTGAGGTTATTGGGGGAAATATTCTCTTCTAACAGACCTGTATAAAATACTGCGTATGCATGTTTGTTTGTTTGTTCGTATGTTCATAAGATTAATTAGTATTCGTGACTGTACTGTGGTTGCCATAGGCGACAGACGGCCGAGGAGCGGGAGGCGGAGCGTCAGGCAGCCAATCGCTTTCTGTTCAGCCTCCATCCGGAGTCCCGACCGAGGGGGGCGGCTATTTATAGCTCTCCGGACCCTCTGTGCATGAACAACGCTTCGCTTCACGCGCTGCACAACCTCCAGCCGTGGGCCGAAGACTACAACGACGACCACCAGTCGTTCCCCCCGACGACCACCACCGGTGCGGGGTCGTCGTCCCCCTCGCCGCCCCAACGGCAACGCCGGACGCTCAGCGGGGCCGGCGGACCCCCGCCCGCAGCCGCCTACCTTCACCGAGTCTCGTAGCCGCTGCTGCTGCTGCTGAGGAGGAGGAGGAGGACATCATCATCAACATGGAGGGCGATTTCAAACGGAAACTGGGGACTAAGTTACTTCTTACGGGCAGATAATTTTTATTGTCCACTTTTGCGTTGTAATAGACTAATAATTGTTGTATATGGGCATAAAACTTCTATTGGGCCTAGACCTCCCCTCTCCCACTTTTTGAGAAACTACGAAATGGAAAGGGAAGGAATGGGGGCTACCCCCCCTCCCCAATTTTTCATCCAAGTTTGCGCCAACGTATATGGACAGATAAGCTTATAATCGGAAATTAAACTCTATTAGCCTAACGAAATAGTCGAAAACGGCTTCAGAGTGATTTCTTTAGAAAAAACGCCTGGAAAGATTTAGTCCAACTTTTGCATTTAGGCGTATAAATAGGCCTACGTCCGAAATATATGCGCATGAATCTACAGTATAGTGGCCTAGATTATTGTAATGCCCTACTTTTTGGTGCCATAGAATCAATTATATAAGCACAAATTCCAAAGTGCATGGTTAGAATAACTTATATATCGAAAACTTCAAGACTTGAACATGTATCTCCAGTTAGACATTGGCTTCCTGTTAGATAACGAACTAATTATAAAATCTGTCTTTTATTTTATTTTTATTTTATTTTGTCCTTTAATTATTATAAAATCTGTCTTTTATTTTATTTTATTTTGTCCTTTAATTATTATAAAATCTGTCTTTTATTTTATTTTATTTTGTCCTTTAATTATTATAAAATATGTCTTTTATTTTATTTTATTTTGTCCTTTAATTATTATAAAATATGTCTTTTAGTCTATAAAACCATGTTATAGGCCTACAACGAACCGAGTTCGGTGGCGGCTCCACATGGGGACCCAGTGCCCCGTGCCCCTATTGACTGCCTGTCCCAGTGGCCCCTGTTGGGACCCTATACTTACTACTGCATACCTATCAACAAATGGCCTAAGTGAACCCCTCACTGCAAATTGAAAATTTTGAGACATATGCATATTGCATACGTACACTTGAACACACGCACACACACACACACACACACACAATAACATCTCAAATCGTATTAAAGAAAACGAAAGCAGGTTAACCCATAGGCCTACACCAATTTACTTCAATGCCGCAAGTTCTGGCAAGGTCTTTACAGGTTAACGCAATATCATATACCTACGAATAACTGTCTCATATATGCCTAATGCCCATATAGCGATACATGTATTGGTATACGAATGCCTTGTATATAGGCCTACATATAACTTTATGTTCTTTATGTATGGCGGCGTTTATAATAATTGTTATAAGCGGCATTTATAAAGAAAAAGAGAAAAAGAAAAAGTGCAAAGACCATTTGCAGAAACATTTCAGACAAATACATTTTCACCCAACGGGTGTAACAACGGACACAAATAAGAATTCTCTGTTGAGCCTATACAGGGCCTATATATGCGATGTTGCGATGTCCAATGCACATGTCATCTGGCAGCATTGGTAACTAACTCCTCCTCCTCTCTTCCTCGGTCGATCTTTTTCCATCCTCCCCCTTCCGCCCCTTCCCTTCCCTCCCTCTCTCCCTCCCTCCCCTCGATCCATCCGGCTGCGATTATTAAAGAGACGGAAGACGACCCTCTGGGGGATTTATCGAACCTGGATCGGGAGAGGAGATAAATAAGAGTAAATCGCATTGAGTGTAATACGGTATATGTATATATGCATGTATATACGGCGACCGTCCAATCCGAATTGACGCAGAGCAGAGACTTCGGACATCATTTCGAAGCGTTCGAAACTGCGGGCGACGGAGGAGCGAGTCCTTAAACGATTCCGGAAGTTGGTAATTCAATTTCCGGTCGCCACTCGTGACGTCAACGACGGCGACAGGAAGACTCCATTAAGTCATCACTGTAATGGCTTTGTCTCGCTGTTAAACGGAAATGACACTTTTGGCGACCGACGCCAAGCGACCGACTCTGTAATTAATCGACGCCATCGAACGCTTCGAAACTAACCACATGCGACGCCTCCTGCAAACGCTCTTCTCTTCGTGTCTCTCTCTGTGTGTCTGTCTGCCTGTCTCCGTCCTTCTCTGCGTACACGTCTGTATGTGTCGGCCTATCTCGCGTCTGTATATATCCATCACTTGTACTATGCACTACAATGGTTGCATGTTTGTTTTGCCTTATTTTTTTTTCTCTCTCTCTCTCTCTCTCTCTCTCTCTCTCTCTCTCTCTCTCTCTCCTAGTGCTTCAAATTTTCAAGGTGATAAGATAAAGAAAATATGACGATTACAGGTGACGGACTAACGAAAAAGATGTAGTAGTAGTAGTAGTAGTAGTAGTAGTAGTAGTAGTAGTAGTAGTAGTAGTAGTAGTAGTAGTAGTAGTAGTAGTAGTAGTAGTAGTAGTAGTAGTAGTAGTAGTAGTAGTAGTAGTAGCAGCAACAACAACAACAGTACCAGCAGCAGACTGAGCAGAGTAGCAGCAGTAGCATATTAATAGTAGCAGTAGCAGTGTGAAAAGGCGACGAATGAACGAATGAATGAATGAATGAATGAATGAATGAATGAATGAATGAATGAATGAATGAGCAGAGATATAGACATTGCCTATTAACTTGTCGATGATTATGTTCTTTATTACGCTGTCTGTGCGGTGACGATTTCCATTTAGTGAAAACGGGTGAAACATCGTATTCGACGAGACAGAGCGAAACACGAGACTCTTCTAAACCGTCGTCTGTTCCGTTGTCATGGTAATGAATCGACGTCGCCACCTGGCGGTTGACTGGACAAGACATTCGATCGACCTTTCCCAGGGTTCAACGCGAACGAATGACGAGTTTCCCGCCCACAGCCCCGAGGCAATGGACCGACGACAAATTGAATGATCGTCTGCCTGGAACGAGCGGTCGTCTGATTCGAAATGGCAGACGCAATTAAGACGAATGACAGCGGGTCTTAGCCACCACCACCACCACCATCCCACCTCATCCCACCCCACTCCAGGCAGAGGGCCATCCAAGCCAAGTGATATTGTTACATAGGAACGAAACAGTTTTCCTGTTGCCTCAAAACAACGTTACATATGTTAGATCGTAACGCACCGCTATATATCGTGACGTAATATGTCGTAATGTACCGTTATATATCATGACGTAATATGTCGTAATGCACCGTTATATATCATGACGTAATATGTCGCAATGTACCGTTATATACCATGACGTAATATGTCGCAATATATCGTTATATATCATGACGTAATATGTCGCAATATATCGTTATATATCATGACGTAATATGTCGCAATATATCGTTATATATGACGTAATATGTCGTAATGTACCGTTATATATCATGACGTAATATGTCGTAATATATCGTTATATATTATGACGTAATATGTCGCAATGTGCCGTTATATATCATGACGTAATATAATATTATGTCGTAATAAACCGTTAGGCCTAATATTAATCATATATTTGATAGATGTTAGAGGTTAAAAGGGAGGACAGCTTGTATTTTGATATTTCCTACGAAGAAGCCTAAATATTCAAGTTTCAGAAAGCATAATATTATGTCAGCAGAATATGGCGCAATCTGGATGTTGAACAGAGGTCTTCAGCGGGCTATAAGTAACTTTCATTCGCTAGATGGCCATTCTGCCTCGAAATGACGAGGCCTGTAGGATCTAGGTTACAAAAATTTTAGTCCCATTCAGTGCCTGGTCAGAGGGGCCGTAGGATCTAGGGCCCCTGTTACAAAAACAACAAATTAGTCCCATTGACGAGTTTTCATCTTCAGAAAGTACTTAGGCGTTATACTAGTTAGTTATTAGCTATTTTAGTGTCCGTGTTGCATTGATTTCAATATCTTAGCGAAAATTCTGCGTAGGTCTATTAGCCCCTTAACTGGGGATCCCGGATATATCCGTCCATTTTACATTGAGTTACAGTTAAATACACGGTTAAGGGGTTAAAGGAAATCAAACGTTGTCGTCTGTTGGGGGCAGCGGTTGATTCTAAAATATTACCTCTATAGTATAGGTCTATTTCTTAGCAATCTGCTGATTATGAGCAAAATTCGTTATTCTCTGTCCAAAATTGAACCAATGTCGCAACTCTCTCCACTGTACAATGTACAATGTTCATTGACAGAACTAATGAACTAATTAGTTCATTCGTTCATTCATTCATTCATTCATTCTTTCTTTCTTCCTTCCTTTCATTCTTTCATTCATTCTTTTGAATCTACACAATTAATTGGCCAGAATGTGAACTATAGTCATTTTAGAAACGTTTAACCTCGCCTACTTTTTAAATTTATATGCAGCGTTGTTCGGATTTAATAAAACATTCTTCACATTCTATCGCTCTTTTCCAGGACAGTGATGTCAAAAGGAGACTTAAGCTGAGAGACATAGAACATAAAATTTTGCCGTGGCTTTCACCAGTGACACGATCAACGGTATAGGTCTATTATTTCGCCATGTCTGTTACTTGGACCTCCGGACACGACTCAGTGTAGAACTGGTGCATGTGTGGAATAACAGAAGAAAATTTCTCACGGAATACAACTTCGATTTAATTAGTTGAAGATTGCTCTGAAAACGATTGCATCGAATCAGAATGGAAGGAGAAGAAGAAGATGATGATTTTGATGATGATGATGATGATAACGATGTTGATGATAACGATGATGATAACGATGATGATGATAACGATGATGATGATGATAACGACGATGATGGTGATAACGATGATGATGATGATAACGATGATGATGATAACGATGATGACGATAATGAAGAAGAAGAAGAAAAAGATGATGATGATGATGATGATGATGATGATAACGACGTTGATGATAACGATGATGATGATAACGATGATGATAACGATGATGATGATAACGATGATGATAACGACGATGATGATAACGACGATGATGATGATGATAACGATGATGATGATAACGATGATGACGATAATGAAGAAGAAGAAGAAAAAGATGATGATGATGACGATGAACGAAAACAAGAAGAACAAGAACAAGAAGCAGAAGAAGACGCATAGAATCTAGACGTTGAGGAAATCTATGGACGCGTTGACCTTGCGCTGCGTAAGAACGTCAGTCGCCGTCACTCGTATTTCCGTTTCCGCGAACACAAGTTCCGCCTGGATGCGCCGGCGCGCCGCCGCCGCCGCCGCCGTCGCGGCAGGACCGGAAGTTCCCCTGGAATCGGCCGTCGTCGTCGTCGTCGTCGAAGCCAGATCGAGGCTGACGTTGCCGCACTTCCGGACTCCGGGGTCGCTGACGTATCTGGGCGCGAGGTCCTCCGTGCAGTAGATCCCGATGACGATCCGTTTCTGGGACGGGGCGGCGGGAATGTACTGGCGTACGACCCTCTCGCCCGCCCTTACGACCTGCCCGGCGCCGACGAACACGTCGAAGACGTCCCGGCACCACTCGTCGACCGCCGTCCCGGCCTCGTCCCCGGCGGCGGCGGCGGCGGCGGTGACGAGCTTCGACGGCGGGTGCTTCCCGTGAACGAAGCGGTTGAGGACCGCAGCGCCGTACGTCAGCTTCGACCGGCGAACGGCGATGACGGTCGGGTCGAGGCCAAAGGCCAAGGCACCTGGCGAACAAGTGGTTAATTACGACGATGAATTTACGAACTCTCGGCGTTCCATACGCTCTTCCCTGCCATGGGGAGATTTATGGCAGTTCGGGGCAGTGGCGGATACACATGGGGGCCCGTGCCCCCCCTATTGAATGCCTGGCTCCCAGTTGGGACCCTAAACTAACTAATAAATGCCTATCAACAAATGGTTGGCCCCGTGCTTAGAAGTTGTTACCCGTACGCCCCCCCGATATTAGAAATTTTGTTCTACTACAATTATGCCCCTATGGCTGATTTGTGTATATAAACGGGCAGAATAAACTAAAAACGGGAAGTGTCAAAATTATTTTTCATCCGGAATTTAAAAGTTTTTCATCGGCCCTCTGGTAATTTCTTCTTTAAAAACACTTTGCTAAACTTGGATGACAAAGTAGGGGCCCTACCCCTCAACCTCTCCATTCTCCATGGTAGCCTATCAAAAGTAGGGACTCCAGCCTATAGAGGCCTAATAGAAGTTTATGCCAACGGAAATAGACAAGCAAATAAAAAACAAGAAAGTAAATAAATAAGTAGGCAATAAATAGATGACTGACTACTGAGTAGCTAACAGTGCAAAATATTGAATTAGCTCTAATTAACCTACATATTCATAATATGAATTGATATGAATATGATGATATGAATGAATAATATGAATATGAATACATATTATGTATAAGCTTTGACTGAATATTCATTCTAATTAAAATTATCGTCGTAAAGAGATAAGAGGATAAGAGGGGTCTACTAATTCGTATGAAATGACTGTGTTACTGCGGCCTCTATAGATTTTTTAAAAATCTAATCCAACGACTGAATAACCCGACCTTTGATGACCGCCAGGTTGGCCTCCTGTGGTATGACGACTTTACGAACTCTGTCCCTGAAATGCTCTCTGATTTCACATTGGAACACACTCGACTCAGACAGACCACCCACCAAGAAGATGTAGTCTATTCCTATAATAATAATAATAATAATAATAATAATAATAATAATAATAATAATAATAATAATAATAATAATAATAATAATAATAATAATAATAATAATAATAATAATAATAATAATAATAATAATAATAATAATAATAATAATAATAATAATAATAATAATAATAATAATAATAATAATAATAATAATAATAATAATAATAATAATAATAATAATAATAATAATAATAATAATAATAATGACAAAAATTGTTCCGACCTATATATATCGATGATCCAGACTACGGATAAAATAGCGATAGGAAGGCACAACATGACTCACTCACCGGTTAACATATACATGTATTGAAACGGTGCTTTAGACAAGTAGGCAAAAAGCGGCGTACCTTTGACGGCTCCGAGTACGTTTTCTATCGTCTGTTTGATCTTGTCGATGGTCCTGCTGAAGAGGTTTCTCATCGCCTCTTGACTCAAGCGAAGCATTCCCTGCGAAGACCAACGGACCCTACTGTCGCCGTAAGCCTTGATGGCCTCTTCAACTGTTGTTCCCTGCATGGAAGTATTCATATTCAGTGTATCTCGTGAAAATCTGGAAATTCTTACCTTTAGATAAAAGGTTCTACTACTACTACTACTTCTACTACTACTACTGCTGCTGCTACTGCTACTACTACTACTACTACTACTACTGCTGCTGCTGCTACTACTACTGCTACTGCTGCTACTGCTACTGCTGCTGCTGCTGCTGCTGCTGCTGCTGCTGCTGCTGCTGCTGCTGCTGCTGCTGCTGCTGCTGCTGCTGCTACTACTGCTACTACTACTACTACTACTACTACTACTACTACTACTACTACTACTACTACTACTACTAATAATAATAATAATAATAATAATAATAATAATAATAATAGCAATTGGATTTTAAATGGTTTAGTAGGATTTCTTCTGTGTTGAAAACCAGTCCCTCTATAGAAGTCTATTCCAACTTCTGTTCATTCGCTGCAGCTCTTATCCTTGAATCTATACAAGAGAAACAAACAAGTTCGCAGTACACAATTGTATACAAAGCAGCACAACTAAAATTTCAGCTCTGCGCAATTTTTGTACTAGGCCTATAATCACTAAACATAAATCCAACTAACATCGTAGCCTATATACAAAAGTTAATGTTTAATATCCCATTTTTGCATATACTTAAGCGTTAACCCTTTAACCGTGTATTTAACTGTAACTCAATTGTAAAATGGACGGATATATCCGGGATCCCCAGTTAAGGGGTTAAGGAAGGTTTGAAGCGTGTCGTTTCTTGCCTTTGTCTTTCTGTGAAATTCGATGAAGGAAAACGGAAGAGCGACGTTCAGCGGATTGGTTCTTCTCGGGTCGGCCGCCCTCTTGCGGGACTCGAAGGCCATCATCAGTCCGATCCAACCGGAAGGACGTTCTCTCCGGAAGGACTGGATCAGCTCCGGACCGAAGATCAGCTCCAACAGGCGCTCGAAATCGCGATCGATCGCTGACGCAAAAGAAAAAACCAAACGCAAACGCAAACATAGAGATATCATTTCCACTGGAACGAGTCCACGGTTTCTAAAAGCGAGTCCAGTTTCCAGCACAAAAATCACAATGACCACGGTTAATATAGTTTTCAAGATATTCGAATCCACAGCTCTTAGTTAAAGTTCAGCTTCTCAATATCACTATGCACTAGTCACTAGTGTTTGAGTGTGAACATTTCGTCTGAAAGCCAAAATATAGTCAATTACAAAAATATTTTGCATTTTCCAGGGTGGGGGGGCAAGTGTCCCCTCTTTTCCCCAAATTGTGTGGGCGCCCATGTTAACGACCGCATTCGACTTGACGCATCTTATCCTGCTATACAAGATCAACAAACCGCAGTATCTGATGGTCTAAAAGTGTTACATAGAAGATGTATACAGATGCATGTGTTGGACGTACAGAACGATCCGTGAGGTCCTCCGGTGGCCACGTGAAGTTCCTGCAGACGACGGTTCATGAAGTTCATCTCGTGAACCGTTATGTCCACAGTCCCTCCTCCAGAATCCACGATCATGTAGCGCACAACTGCGAAAACATGACAACTAAATGAACCATGCATTTTACTGCCATTAAAAACCACGTCTTGAAAGTTATGCCGTCTGTCTGTCTGTCTGTCTCTGTCTGTCTGTCTGTCTGTCTGTCTCTCTGTCTCTCTGTCTCTCTGTTTCTCTGTCTCTCTCTGTCTCTGTCTCTGTCTCTCTCTCTCTCTCTCTCTCTCTCTCTCTCTCTCTCTCTCTCTCTCTCTCTCTCTCTCTCTCTCACACTAGGGTGAAAAGAACGAACCCGGTTCTAAAATGTAGAACCATTTTCAATTGTAGGCCTAGTTGACGTCATTTTTAAAATTTCGTAGCAGAGTGGCATCCCAACTGCTGTGAAAACTCGTTGTCGTAGCCAAGAAAGCCATTGATTCCTAAGGAACTCGATTCTCTGAGAAGACTTGCTTCTTAAGCCTCCGAGAAAGAAATTAAAGCCTAGAAAATCTAACGCTCTCCATCTAATGCTCTGCAACTTCAAATTAAAGGAAGAATCTATTTACTCGGACAATTGCCACACAGCACCGAAAAAACGAAACTGTCAAATAAATATAAACATGGAAAGCAGGGGCGTAGCCAGGAAAATGAATATTAACGGCCCTGATGAAGATACTCAATGACATTATCGATGCGACGGCCAATGGAGAGCTTTCTCTCCTATGCCTACTAGACTTTTCCGCCGCCTTCGACACGGTGGACCACGACACGCTCTCTCAGCGCCTTGAAATCTCCTTCGGGGTCACTGGCGGAATAACACAGTCAGTGGCCTGGGGCGGCTCGATGTCTGCCTCAATTGTCACGAGCGGTGTGCCACCTCCTGTTCGTGCTCTACGCGGCAGACGTCGGACGGATCGTCGAATCATCTGGTCTATCGTGGCATGCATACGCCGACGACGGTCAGGTGTATTCCTCCTGCCTTCCGTCGGAGACCGAGCATCTTCTGTCGTGCGTCCGTGAATGCATCACTCGGATAGAGCGTTGGGCCACGGCTAACCGGCTCGCCCTAAACCCGAGCAAGACGGAGCTCATCTGGTTTAGCACTCCAAGGAGGAAGCATCTGAATCGTTCGGAAATGGACGAGGCTAACATCCAGCCATCGACAGAGGTGCGCTTACTCGGAGTGCTCTTCGACGAAACGCTGACGTTTGCTGGTCAAGTTGCCAATGTTACCCGTTCGTGCTTCCGACAGCTTCGAATGATCCGAGAGGTTCATCGGTATATCTCAACGGCAGCCGCGATACAACTGGTTCGAGCCCTCGTCCTTTCACGCGTCGACTATTGTAACGGGATCCTGTTTGGTCTTCCCGATCGTCAGCTCGCCTGCAGTCGATCATCAACGCCTCAGCCCGACTGATATTTCGGATCCGGTGGCATGACCACGTGACCTCGCTACTCAGGGACAAGCTACACTGGTTACGCATCCCGGAGCGCATTGCATTCAAGCGTTGCTGGCTGACGTTCCGGGCACTAAACGATCCCTCTTGTCCGGAATAACCTTGATTCGAAGGACGACTACGAACGACCGACGGCTCCATCTGCGCTCCAGCAGCCGAGCTCACCTGTACGTTCCACCTCCGTCGAAGACACTCAACTTCGGCGAACGTTCTTTTTCCCGAGGAAACCCTCTCCTATGGAATTCGTTACCGGCTTCAGTGTCGGCGGCCACTTCATTAGAGGACTTTGCGACCAAATTAAAGACTCACCTATTTAACATCTCGTTCCCATGTTTTTGTAAAGCGCCTTTGACTTTGGCCCGCTGATGGAAAGCATGAACAATAACAATAACAATAATATTGTGATTCATCATGGCTATAAATCTTAAGAAACGTTGAAAATCTTAAAAACACATTAAATACTTTAAGGTAGCCTTATTTTTGGAGGGTATATATGCCGATATGGCCACCGTCGCTATGCCCCTGATGGAAAGCTGATAAAATTTAGAACATAAAGCATATTTTGTGGATTGAAAGCTTTGACGGCATTAGATTAATTTGCGGTCCCAGTTAGGCATACAATCATCGCTACCTCCCCCACCCGCCCACAAAGGCAGGTCTACCGCAAAACTCTGTAATGTAATGTATTAAGGGACTTCTATAGCGCCTCTTATTTTTTCTACTCAGAAGATTATTTTTTACCCTGGTTGAATTGCGCCGCAAGAAATTCCAGTTCCTCTTTGTCGACGTTTTCTTCTCTGATCGACAGAGGGCGCACCACCGGCTTTTCCGGCACCAGGTGGCGCAGCTGGAGACGCCGGATGTGGACGGACGCCGCTTCCGGTTCGAGCGCCATCTGGAGCTGATCCGGTCGATCCGGCGACACCAGTCCGGCCTGAAGCAAGTAAGTAAGTAAGTAAGGGCATCATTGTCATGCATCATTGCCAAATTCGATCTTCCGGGAATTGAGGAGGGTTTAAGCTTTAGCCACGCATTGGCACTGACTGAGGACGACCCCTCTTATGGGTTCATAAATTGGGGAGGAGGGAGAGTCGGAGTGGTCCGAACCCCGGGCAGCCCTCTCAGTTTAAAAAAATCAGGCAATGGTAAACAATATGCCTAAGAAAATGCACCACAAAACCGGTAAAGTGACCACTCGCCCCCATCCCCTCCTCCAGCCCCGCCCCCGAGTCGCCGCATAATGTACATATGTACATTCCCTCCTTCCTCTTTCGTTCACTCATCCTCTTCCTCCTCCTCCGTCAGTGTTTTTCTAGCCACCTTGACATTGGGGGGAGTTTGAAATGTTTGGGGGGACAAGATTTGTCTCTCCACGCTTTTTTTTTGGAGGGAGGATTTCCATCCCCAAGCCAACATATAAAATTTTTGTGGGGAATTTTAAAACTTGGGGGAGGAATTCCTCCCAAACAGGCCTAGAATAAACACTGCTCCTCTGTTCGTTCACTCGTTCTATTTCTCCTCCTCCTCCTCCTCCTCCTCCTCCTCCTTCTTCTCTTCCTTCGTTCTTTCGTTCTGTACCTTGTAGGCAGCCAATCGCATCATCTGTTTGGCCGAAGCGTTCCAAATGGCGGGAACGGTGACGATCCAGAGGACGTCATCGTTCAGTATCCTCGTCTCCGATTGGCTGCTGATCTGCGCGAGGGCGTGGTCTCTGAAGAAGCGAAGAGCCAATGAGATCGCGTCGAGACCGGGAAACCTCTTCCCATTGGCCGCTTCGATCGTCATCGTCTCGCTAAAATCCTGAAATCAAGGAGAAATCAAATCTGTAAGGTTTTGTATATCCTAAGATCTTCTTCAACCGATAATAGGCCTAAGTTGTGTTAAAACGCGCAAATAATTTTTTGATTTTTTTGTAGGATAGGATAATAAGATTCAGGGGCGTAGCCATACGCGGATTTAGAGTTTAATATTTGGGTAGGGTAGATTAGTGACGAGGGGGAGGGTATATATATATATATATATATATATATATATATATATCCCTCATGTGGGACATTTACATAGGTTTTGATTTTTAAAAATAGCAATGACTAGTTTAGTTTGATACACCCCCCCAATCAAATTCCTGGCTGCGTCGCTGGAAGTGTATGATGCCATCGTAGACTTTGATTTCTGAGGGGGCGACGTTATGGGTGCTATCACCCCCCCCCCATTGGATTTCAGATCCCGAAACGAGACTGCAGGACGTTCACGATTTTTCCAGCAACATACAGCAGCATCGATTCAGTAAGTAAGCAAGTAGTAAAACTCTCGTGAATTTATGTAGCGCCTTCCAAAGCAGCAGGGATATTTCTAGGATTGTGAATTTGGGGTGTCGACCTCAAATTGGGGTGTCCGGAGTTAATTAGTATGCATTTTGTATGCATACCATTGTCACATTACCAAATTAATTTGGGGATGTTGACCTCAAATGGGGAGGGAGTGTTGGGATACTCCAACGTTATGTCTCCAACGTTCTATCTCCAACTTGGGGGGGGGGGGTGTTACGGGGTGGTGTAAAAATATCCCTGTAAAGCAGGTATACCGTATAGTAGCTGGTCGGTCGCAATCTATACCTGTGATTCGTACAGCGCCATCTTGAACCTGTCGAAATAGAGCCACTGTTGGGCGTCTTCGGAGCTCAGGTCGTGGTAGTTGTTGCGCGCCGTGAAACCGAACGAGTGAAAGCGCCCTTCGGGGATGAGCAGGAGGGTGGTGGGGGTCTTCTGGTTGATCAGGCCCGGGTCTCCGTCTTCCCAGCGTCCCATCATGTGAACGCTTTCCGGATCGCGGAGAAAGCAGAATGCGTATCCGCTGAAAGCAGTACCTGCAACGACCAGCATCATACATGTCGCCATGACAACGGCTGGCTGCCGTGGGCAGGCCTGAGGAAATGGGGGCGGGGGGGGGGGCGGGTGCAGCCGGTACATTGTTCCGAAGCCCATGGAGCTCAGAGGGTCCCGTGAGGCCGCCGAGAGGAGGGGGGGCAAATGGACAGGGGGCCCGGATCGGTGACGTATTAACATCCTGAAAAAGATGGACAAGCATAAAATGTCATCATCAGTTTTTCACACTTGTTAGGGGCCCGTGACTTCCCCTCTGCACAGAGGCCCGAGATTTATCTCTCGGCGGGACGCAAGACGTCAGAGGTGCATCATAAACTCCTTAGTAACGCAGATGGGCGCACATTGAAACTTTTCCGGGTGGGGGAGGAGGGGGGGTAAACACAACGGTGACGGTTAACATTTTGGCAAGGCTTTCAAATGCAAAATTTGACAATTTTAAAAGATTACCAGAATACCAGGAAGAACCCAAACAAAATCAAGCAAAATTTGAGTAAACTCAATGTTAAACCGAAAGAGACTGATAATTTCTCTTAAACACTTTTCATATATGATTGATTGATTGATTGATTGTATTTTGTTTTTTTAGAAAACACCGTTTTCTTATGCCAAGGATGTTTTAGAAATATTGTTTTCTGAATAACTTAGACTGTTTGAACACAAAGAACTTTTTCGAAGTCAAGTGCACAACAGTAGTTACAGTACTCGAGCAAAGGTTTGAATTAATTGAAAGTACCCCGAAGCAGTGGCTATTCTAGCCACCTAGACATTGGGGGGGGGGTTCAAAATTGGGCGGAGGGTAAAACATTGGGGAGGTCATACTACTTGCCAAAATGTCACAATTTGGGGGGGAATTCAAACTTGAGGGGGTGGGGAATTCCCCCAGAGAAGGCCTAGAATAAACACTGCCCCGAAGTATGCCTCATGCCTTGGAAACAAATGACTGGTAAAGCCCACGGACCTTTCCAGTAGAGATGTGCGGGTACAGCAAAATGCTTACCCTACCCGTACCCGTGGAAAAACTTTTTTACCCTACCCTACCCGTACCCGTAGCGCTGTACCCGTACCCGACCCGTACCCGTAAGCTGTGTACCCGTACCCGTACCCGTACCCGTACCCGTACCCGTAACCGACTTTGGTTGGAATTTGGAGTTTTTTGGATTTGGAATTTTTGACCCGTACCCGCGGGTGCGTTTACGGGTACAAGTACTACAAGGACCTGTACATGGACCCGTGAACCCGTATCCGTTCCTAGAGACTATAGAGAGGCAACAGTGAAATAGGGGCTACGAAATTGGGATAACTATTCATTGTAAATAGCACGCATGTTTAGATTAGGACAGATCTAGTACTTAGGAATCAGGATAATCAGTCAGCTAGCCTAAATGACACGAATGGGCTTGTTTAAAATATTTAGTAGATATCATTTATCTATGAGCAGGCATTAGAGTTCAAGTTAAACCACAAAACTTTACCAGAAGAACTTTCTCGGTCAAAGAGTCCTTGGAGAGTCAAACACGCCATTATAGATTTATTACTGCAGATGTCAGATTACGTCATCTGTATTTCCTTTGTGTTTTCAGTAAGTAAAATGCATGCTGTCAAAACTGAACGCGATGTACAAGTTATACTAATACACTTTACTCAATATTATTTTTCTATTATTGCATTGCTAATTTGCTATAGTAGTGAGAAATGAAAATATAACTTTTCGGGTAAAACGGGTATACCTGTACCCGTAGCCGCTATACCCGTACCCGTAGCGCTGTACCCGTACCCGACCCGTACCCGTAAAATGTGTACCCTACCCTACCCGTACCCGCGGGTACGGGTACGGGTAGGGTATACCCGCGGGTACGGGTATACCCGCACATCCCTACTTTCCACATCACGAATACTATATGGACAAGCTAAGAACATGTCCAACAAGACCAAACCAAAACTATTCAAAACATGCCTGTTAAGCATATACTACTGCATGCCTACGAGACATGGGCATTAATAAGCAAGAAAAACAGCCACACACTCCACACATTCGAAACGAAGTGCTAGACAGGAACATCCTATAGGAATCAGATGGCTTAACCCCTTAACCGTGTATTTAACTGTAACTCAATGTAAAATGGACAGATATATCCGGGATCCCCAGTTAAGGGGTTAACAAGATTAACAACGAAAAGGTAAAACAAAGAATGAACATAAAAAGGCAGATCCTTAAGAGTCACTGAAAGGAAACGCGCCGACTATATATTTGGCCATAGACTGATAACAGGGATCGTGTTTAAAGTAATGGTAGGCGAAAACATCAGAGAAATACAATGAAAAGAATGGATATACAATATTGAAGAATGGGGTGCTACATGTAGGCCTACATATGTGAAGCTTACAACAAAGCCACACAAGACAAGAGACGAATGGAGAATAACTCAAACTGCAATAGACACCAAAGGATGTAATCTCTCTCTAGCATCGCTTTCAAATTACATATCAAGCGTGTCTTCGATCCAAAAAAATAAGCCCTTATAAATAATGACCAATATTATTATTATTATTATTATTATTATTATTATTATTATTATTATTATTATTATTATTATTATTATTATTATTATTATTATTATTATTATTATTATTATTATATTATTATTACTTACTATTATTATTACTACTACTATTATTACATTATTATTATTATTATTATTATTATTATTATTATTATTATTATTATTATCATTATAACTTGTGAATTACCGAAATCGATGGCGACGGCAACTATATAGCTGCGCTTCTGAAACATGGCGGCCAAATCGTCTTCCGTCTCAACCACCCGTGGCCCAACATCCGTCACCTGAACACCTCCCTCCTCTTCCCCATCCCCTTCCTCCTCCTCCTCCTCCTCTTACTCCTCCTCCCATCCGCTTCTTCTTTCCGTCGTACAGAACGTCCCGTGGCCGTTCGGCGGCGTTTCTATCGCTTCCTATTTGCGAGGAGTACAGCGGCGAACCGGCTCCGGTTTCCGATCCGACGGTGTCGCGAACGACGTCCACACGAACGACGGAAGCGGTCACCGAGTCCGTCGGATGGGACGACGACGACGACGGCTGCGGCGGCGGCGTCCTGGAGACGTCCGGAGTGGACTCGCTGCTGCTGCCTTCGTGGCTGTTCTTTCCCATTATTTCGAAGATGCGTATGTTGGTCTTCTTCCGGAGGAGGAGGAAGAGGAGGAGGAGGACTGCTTGGGAAGCGTCGACGCTTTCGCCTTCACTGGCGCTGCTTCCACGTGCTTTCCATCCTCCTCCTCCACCACCTCCTCCCCGTCCCCGTCGTCGGGACCCTTCTTCCGGTGATCCGGATTCTGTTTCTCGGTCTTTTTGCTCGATCTTCCGAATCCGAGCTTCTGGAGGAGCGAGGGCGGTTTCTTTGGCTGGGTCGGGGAGTCGTCTCCCTTGGATTTTTTCGATCGGAGGGTAGTCGGGGACGCCCTGGCACCGTGGCTTTTCTTCTCGACGCTCTCCTCCTCCTCCTCACCCTCTCCTCTTTTCTTCTTCTCGTTCTTCTCCTCGCCTTCTCCTCCTCCTCCTCCTCCGCCTCCTCCTCCGCGTTCTTTTGATTTCGACTTCCGTCTGATGAATCCGAGAAACGTTTCGGACTTCGTTCGCCGGGCGCGCGCCGGCTTTTCCGGAGGAGCCCTGCTGCTGTCCGGGGACGGAGGGAGGGTGCCGCCCTTGGTACCTGGGCCAACCTTCACCTCTCCTTGGCTCAAGAGCGCCTCCTTGCGTACCTGGATCGCCTCCTCGGACGCATCGTCGGTGGCGGAGCAACGACTCGCCGGCGACATCTTCTCACCGGAAATGACGTTCTCCGTGACGTCGTCACGTGCTTCCGCTTCCGCTAGAATGTCCGCGTCGTCGCTGGTGAAGGCGAAGACCGGAAAAGGACGAGTCTGTTGCACCGTTCTTGTTTCCACGAGCAGTTCTTCCACCACTTCCGCCCTCGGTTCGTCGTTCTCTTCCGGATCAGCGGTCGCTTCCGGGACGTCGGGACGCTGCTTGGATTCCTCGTCCCACTCCGGAGGATTCGGTCCTCCGCTTCCGGGTCGAGCTTCACGGGATGCGAAAATGGAATTTCCGATCGGTTCGTGGGTCACGTGACCTTCGTTTTTTTCCATCCCAAGGTCGTTGATTCCGACGCTCTGGAGAACCGAGTCGGCAAAAGACAAGGACGCGCCCTCCATGGATCCAGTCTCACCTGGAGGAAGGTGAGTCGGTCGTTCCAGGTGTGCTGGTGGAACAGCATAAGTCTTCCACCGGTTCTCTTCCACCTCGATCGGCGACTCGTCCACGTCGCCCTTCCAGATCCCATCCGGATCTGGATTGGCAGCATCCGATCCGCCGTTCGGTTTTCCACCTTCCGGATCGATTCCAAAGACCGCCGCGTCCGTTCTCCGGACAATCCGCACCGGAACTATCGGTTCCTCGTAGACCTCCTGGCGCTCGTCGGTCGCAGCCGAGGGTGAGGGTCTCCCGTAAACGACCTTGGCCAGTTCCATGACCTCAAGGTCACCGTTCATGTCCTCTACGTCATCGTCGTCGTAGTCAAGGGCGCGCTTGTGGCGATAGTACTGCAGAAGACCTTGACCTTCGTGTGACCCTCCTCCTCCTCCTCCTCCTCCTGACCCTGCTCCTCCGCCTCCGTCTCCTTCTCCTCCCTTCTCTTCTCCTCGTCGCTGGTTTTTTCGACGATCAGCCACCGACATTCTTCGTCCGTGAACTGTGGAATATATCTCCACGGCCGGTTCCTCAGGGGAGTGATCAGCTCCTCAGTCACTTCCGGTTCAGAGGTCAACTCGTCACGACCTAGAAACATTGACAATAACATGATTGACATTATTATTATTATTATTATTATTATTATTATTATTATTATTATTATTATTATTATTATTATTATTATTATTATTATTAGTAGTAGTAGTAGTAGTAGTAGTAGTAGTAGTGGTAATGGTAGTGGTAGTAGTAGTAGTAGTAGTAGTAGTAGTAGTAGTAGTAGTAGTAGTAGTAGTAGTAGTAGTAGTAGTAGTAGTAGTAGTAGTAGTAGTAGTAGTAGTAGTAGTAGTAGTAGTAGTAGTAGTAATCATTTTATTCTCCTCCCATCATCATCGTCATCGTCATCATCATCGTCATCAGCAGCAGCACCGGCATCAGTAGAATCATCATCATCATCATCATCATCATCATCATCATCATCACTCACCTACCGTATAAATAAACGGGACAATAGCGCCTTCAGTTTGTGTTTGGACGGAGGAAAGACAGACCATTGACTCATGCATGGCCCCGGGACAGAAAATCATGGAAACCGGCAAAAGCATAGGAATTAGAAGCGAAAGATTTCCTCTCTTAAACGAATATATGACCCTAATAATTATTTTTATAATCCAAGCTAAATCAAAACATACCAATAATTATACACACACATAATATATATATATATATATATATATATATATATATATATATATATATATATATATGACCCTAATAATTATTTTTATAATCCAAGCTAAATCAAAACATACCAATAATTATATACACACATAATGTATATATATATATATATATATATATATAGAGAGAGAGAGAGAGAGAGAGAGAGCCTGTGTGTATGTATATATATGTACTGTATATATTGCTGTGACTGGAAAATGGCTTTAGCAAATATGGACGTGAACTGCATAAGCACATGGCTCCGAGCTTCGTATGTGCTGTATAATATGCTGAAGGCTATTTGGCTTTACTAACGCGTCCACAAAAACTCACTCTGGCTGCCAGACCCAGAACATACGTTTCCCGTCACACCCCAGCACACCCTCATCCCCACTCCAACCCCAACCATCAACCCTACACTCCCCCCACCAGCATCTTAGTAATGAATTTAAATAGAGAACGCAAAAACACTCCTGCTGCTGCTGCTGCCGCTGCCGCTGCTGCTGAACTTTATCTTACTATAAGCGCTTCTGGATATCATTTCCGTTGTCTGCTATTCGAATGCCCTACCCAATCTCTATATAACTCCATTTATGAATGTATATATATATGTATGAAATATGGATGTATGTATATATGTATGTATGTATGTATGTATGTATGTATGTATGTATGTATGGATGGATGGATGGATGGGTGAATAGATAGATGGATATATGTATGTATGGATGGATGGATGGATGTATGTATGTATGGATGGATGGATAGATGGATGGATAGTGGGATGGATGGATAGTGGGATGGATGGATGGATGAATGAATGTTAATTGTGTTGAGAGTGAATAGTTTCACTTATCGTCCGCTAAGAATGAAGATCGTAGGACAAGTGAAACGGCTTTAGTGCTGTGGACGTATGACTTCAATTTGTTGAATTAGAGGATGAAAGACACTAACTTAAGGCCGCAGCATAAATGGTTGGGATGCATTTCCCACGAGAGGCAATCCCTCTCTCCCCGTAATCCGACTGGGATCAGCTGTGGGACTTGTACAAAAAAACGATGAGAAAATTTTTGGGGTGAGGAGGGTGTTGGGAGCTAGGGGGTGTTAGAGTGGTGTAAAGATATCCCTGGCCCCTATTCTGGAACCCTGGTGACGTCAATATACGAGCGCAAGATAGGCGTAAATACGGACAAATACTAAATACTATTTTTAAAAAATCGTGGTTGCCGGATGAAAATCGGCAAACAGCTCTCTGTTCGACGACGACGACGAGGATAAAGACACATTTTATGAGAAAATATCCGAGAAAGAAATAAAGAAGGCATCGTCTCCGTAAACAAAAACAACTGAAAACTGATCGGAGATGAAAGCAAGCAACTATAGCGCGGCTCATTTGATGGCTTTTCATTGGCCTTCAGTGGCGTAGCGTGACTTTTAGGCCCAGGGCATCCTTGATCTGAATAAGGCAAAAAGGTCATTCGTGCTCAAAAGCCGTGACAAGCAAAAAAACATCACATCATCCCCTTTCAAATCATCAGACAAAAAGGTCAATCCATATAAAAAGCCTCTTCGGGGCCCCTCTTCGTCGACAAAGTGAAATGTTATGCCATTATTCATCAATTAAACCACGCCTTCGTGTTGAATTATTCATGAGCCTTATTGATCTAGCTAAGGCCTTTGACAACGTCAATGAAAAGTCACCTTGACAAGATTGACTGCCCCCTTCTCAGTTCTTCATGTTGGTCCTCCGAGAATTCGAGGAAACTGAGTGGGAAAAGGGCCGCTCCCTGCGAGGTTCAAGAGGAAAATGTAAACCAGGGTTTTCCAAACATTTTTGGAACCCCGCGGCCCATTTCAGCGGTTTTATAACGTGCCGCGACCCCAATAATAGCATGTAATGTTTCATTTTTAAAAATGCATTAGGCCATCTGGCGAACGTCAGTTGAAAGAATCTTCTGAGTTTATGAATGAAAGGCAAAGCAAAAGCTCTGATTCGATTCGAATGCAATTTTGGCAAATATATTAGACAGATTATTATTATTATTATTATTATTATTATTATTATTATTATTATTATTATTGTCAAAAATAAGACAAAATGAGAGAATTTCACATTGAAATTCTTGAAAATTATTTTTAAAAAAAAATTTGCCCATAACATACCTTTTTTACGCGTCTTAAAAATCCTATGAGTATGGCAATATCGCTTAACCCCCAGGTTTCAAGGAAATCAGGATAAATATTCCCTATTGTCAGTGGAGTCTCAGAGCAAAATGGTCGGAATACGCTTAGGCTTACCTTGCGTTATTGTCAAATAAATTATTTTGCACAAGTAGGCATACTATAGACCAGGGCGTACAAATCATTTTGGAACTGCGACCCACTTCTGCAACGACTTTGTAACATGCTGCGACCCTGCAAACTTATTGTCAACAAAATTGACTTATTGTCAACAAAATTGACTTATTGTCAACAAAATTGACTTATTGTCAACAAAATTGACTTATTGTCAACAAAATTGGACAAAACACTAAATCATTTTAATATAAGCCGCGTATGGAATATTGCAGGCATACAAATTTCGTAAAGCCTGCGCTCACACTACTTGCAACATTCAAGGCTTGTGACATTTTGGTATTGGTTAGAAAATGACACGTTTGAATCTAATTTCGCTCTACCCCGCGACCCACTAGGCTGAGCCATGCGACCCACTTTTGGGTCGCGACCCACAGTTCGGGAAACACTGATGTCAACAACACCTGCACCTACCTGAAAACTCGATGAAAACACAGGTACTCAGAGTGGTATTTGTAAGAGGGGGAAGCGGGGGCGGGGGTGAATCAGGGGGCAGTTTTGGACATCAGTTCCAAATATGACAGTTACGCAGGTGGCGGCTCCACATGGTGCCCGTGCCCTCATATTGAATGCCTGCCTCCCCCAGGGGCGGCGCTGGGTTTTGTTGGCTGGGAGGGTCTAATGCAATCTACACAATCAGGACCCGGCTCAGACTACCCCTCCTCCCCCTCCCAAAATCAAAATTTCTCTGCGGTTTTATACGATTTGCTCGCGTGCCCCTGCCCGAGGCTGGGTGGGTCCGGACCCGCGGACCCCCACCCCCTAGCGCCTCCCTGCCCCCCCAGTGGACCCATACTTTAGTGCACTCATTCTAAGCAACTAGACTAGTCCAGGTTTATGAAATATAGTTGGTCCCCAGGCACCATTTGTCGAATCCTGGAGCCGCCACTGTTTATTTACAGCAGCAGCATTTCCGATCATACAGTCTTGGTTCTGACGATGATGATTTCTATGGAGAATCTCTCCTCGCATCATATGCTTCTGATTATAGATTTCTGTTGGATAAATTAACTCCCAGATTTTCCTGGAAATTGTTCCTGTGCACACGAATTGAGTCTGACGATAAATCCAATATACCTGACCTATAAGCGAAGATCCAGATAACTGAAAACCAATTAAGATAACACAGGCCTAACCATTGCACCCGCAGATAGATAACAATAGCACGTGACGATGACACGTGACTATGACACGTGTCTATTGTTAAGCACGACGATCTGTCTATCCGTCTGTCTATGTATAATATTATATTATAATATTTATAATATTATATTAATAATGTATATATATAATATATTTAATATATAATAATATAATATATATCATATATAATATATATTAATAATGTATATACATATATATATATATATATATATATATACATATATATATACATATACATACATACATACATACATAACATTTATGCATAGAAATACATTTGTCTGAAACGTGAATAAAACTTTAATAATTACTCCTTATTCCTAAGACCTCCATCCACTCTTCCATGCAATTCCAACCCTGTGTTCCACCCTCCCCTGTAGTGTTTTATCCTGACCCCAGGCCATGGGGGGGAATGACTTGGCTGGAGGGTAAGAGACGCAGTTCAATGCAAAAAATTGTGTCACTGTTGAAATTGGGAGTGGGGGAGGGAGGAGATTTGAGGGGTTTTGGGATGGGGCGGGAATCTCTCCCATACAGGTCTGGAAGAAACACTGCATACCTGGATTTTGTCAGTTATGGCGTTGGAAACAATAATTATTCTATTAACACCTTAACCGTGTATTTAACTGTAACTCAATGTAAAATGGACGGATATATCCGGGATCCCCAGTTAAATTGCTTCTCTATTCACGCGCTATGCTAGAGACTGACCAACACCAAGAGACAGCTCCCTCAACTAAAGCAGTAACTAAAGAAGCATCATCATCATCATCATCATCATCATCATCATCATCATCATCATCTTCATCATCATCATCATCATCATCATCATCAACAATATCATCAATGAAACAACAGGCACGACGACAACCTTCACTGTGTCTTGCTTTTTTTATAAGGGGCTGTCCATTAATTACGTCAACAATTTAGGGATGAGGGGTTTGAAAAAGTTTGACAGTTGTTGACAGGGGGACGGGGGGTCAAGAGAAGTTGACGTCAGCAATTTCACTTTTTACAAATAATCAAAAATTTGGAAATTTCATGGAATACTACTTATTACAATGGAAAAAAGCATGGCAAAAAGGTCATCACCACCACATTTTCACATTATATGAGAAACAAGGTTAAAAATGGTCATCACCGTCAAAAATAATAACCTTGTTATTGATCTTGGGGGGGTCAAAAGTTTTTGACGTAATTATGGGGGTAAGTGAAAGATGGCAGTTGTTGACAAGGGGGAGGGGGTCAAAAATTGCCCCAAAATTGTTGACATAATTAATGGACAGCCCCTAACGAACGCGACGAACTATAAAAGATCACGAGTCCTGACTCGTAACTTTCTACAGCGGCAACAGCGCCGCCATTGCGAATATTTACAGAAAATAATCATATATAATTATTGTAATAACAGTCACTTACCAGTGTTGCTCATTGTTGCTTTAAAAGGAATTTCTTGGTTTGTAGACTTAATCCGAAAGATGACGAATGATTTCTAGACAGTTTCTCTCTCTCTCTCTCTCTCTCTCTCTCTCTCTCTCTCTCACGATATAGATATAATCCAGTCCGATTTTCCGTCTCGGGAACCTTTACAGTCGATAGAAAACCTCTTGCAGAACTTAAATTCTGGAAAAAAATTCCGAGGGCGATAATAGAAGGGATGCCGACCAGACGTAGCCCTGCGTCCAACGCCGACAGACGGACTGAAGGGCGGACAAAGGAGAGGGGAACGAGGGGCTGGTGGGGGGGGGGGGGGTTCAGGAGGGCGAAACCAGCATGGGGAACCTCTAATCAGGTCAATGCTTTGAGTTTCCTGTTGGACGCAGTTTCGCGGCGCCGAATGGCTCGCTGGCGCTGGGTCTGAGGCAGAGAGGCGAGTCTTTTGCGCGGAGGAACGCCGAAAGAAAGGGAACTGCGAGGGAGAGGAAGAGTCTGCGGAGAGAAAGGGAGAGGTTTCGGGAGAGAGGAATCGGAGAGGGAAGAGGGAGAGAGAGAGAGGTAGAGGAGGAAATGCAGAGGAGGAGTAAGAGCGGAGAAACTGAACGTGTGGAGCCAAAAATAGCGTCACGAAGTCTTCGGCGTTTGATGATTTTTTTGGCGGTGAACGACTTTTGATTCGAAGCGAAAACTTTCGATCGATAAACGGACTCAATGCATGTTAGCGAAGCGAAGGAACGATGGATGGATGGATGGATGGATGGAGATGGATCTATGAAACTCCTCCCCTACTACTCCATTCTTCCACCTTTCCACTACTCCTCTCTCTGTCCCTCTCCGCCTGCCTCTCTCTCTCTCTCTCTCTCTCTCTCTCTCTCTCTCTCTCTCTCTCTTTCTCTCTTATTAAACAAACAGGCGGTACCGGCCGGTCGACGAAACCAGACTGCCTCTGTCTCTGTACAACACAACACAGCAGCACACTGAGGACACACACACACACACACACACACACACACATGGAACAACAGACAGAGCAGCCTCCTCTGAGGAAGCAGTAATTAAAAAGCATGTTTTCGGGCAAGACTCTTTTATCATGTTTTGATCTAGACATGATTTCAGAAAAGTCTACAAACACACACATATATATTATATATATTTATTATATATATATCCTTTGGAAATATATATATATATCATCATCAAGACTGTTTCTATCATGTTTTGATCCAGATCCAGTTTATAAAAGTATATATATATATATGTATACACATGTATAATTATATATATTATATCTCGCAATGGAATGAACATATATAAATTCTTCGTGAAACAAGATTAATTTAATTAAATTTCTTTTTCTTTTAAATCTCTTCAAAAGCTCGGCTCTTAACTTACGGACGATCAACAAATTTAATTGAAACGACAAACGACGAAACAACGGCCAACTCTATCGACAAAAGGCTCGAAAACAACATGTCCAACCTTTATCATGGCTTTATGATCATGGATTCATGGTACACAGAACAGGCCTATATATATATATATATATATATATATATATATATCCCAATCAGTCTACTTTAAAGTTTTTGTGTGATTTTTATGTGCTTTATATGGTTTCTGTGCACAGTTTATAGTTAAGATTTATACCCACCCCCAATATTTATACCCTCCCAAATCAAATTCTTGGCTACGCCCCTGCTACTACTACTACTACTACTACTACTACTACTACTACTACTACTACTACTACTACTACTACTACTACTACTACTACTACTACTACTACTACTACTACTACTACTACTACTACTACTACTACTACTACTACTACTACTACTACTACTACTACTACTACTACTACTACTACTGCAAATAATAATTTTAAAAATAATAATGATAATAAGTTATTTAGTATGATCTGCTCTGTGCGAGAACCACCTATGTTCCACTCCTTCCATAGTTCCATTCATTCACATTACAGGTATTGTCTTGCTGTGCAAACTCATTCTTTTCCCTCTTGTCCTCTGGTAACTTAGGTTTGTTCCTTGGGTTTGAAAGCGCAACGACTTTCGGGTCACAAAGAGGGGGAAAGCAGGCTAATTAGGCAGCTACTAATAATAGAAATTGACGGACAAAATTCGCCAAGAGAAAGTTTTTCTTTCTTTCTGAATGAGGGAGGAAAAACTCCGTTGAGTTGGTCAGTTGAGTTCGTGTAGGTCTAAGGCTAAAGTTCTTATTCCAATCGAGAAACATTGCATAGTTTCTGGCTTTCTGCTGTCTGTTTACAGCATCATCTGCATTTCCATGCGCCTATGTTGTCCAAACATACTAAACTTCTCATGACGCATACAAGCGTTTTTATATATAATGGTCTAAAGTTCCTCCGACTGAATCCTATTGCTGCCTGAACGCAGGCCTACTGTGCGTTCTTCTGTGTCTGTTTGCTTGTTCCTTTAGATATATGTTTGTTTCTGCATAGACCTGCTTTCCTTCCTTTTGCCTCTGGTAGCTTGGTTTTTTGACTGCAATCTATCCATCCATCCAGCCACAGACCGCAGCGGAAGCCTATAGGTGGCGCTGGCTTCTCTTTCTCCACCATGCAGCTCCGACTCATACCTCTGGCGCCGGCAGCAGGCTAGTGGCTGGGTAGGGGATAAAGTGATTGATTCTCGTTAGGTCAGATTCCAGTCTCCAGAGGTCGCTTCCATTAATTTTTTCCCGCGATTTCTTGATAGTAGGGTTTTCTGCGATTATTTCTAAAGAAAGGATAGATTTTAAAATCTGTCTTCAGGTTTAAAAACACTTTATTACAAGGAAACTAGTTACCTTCTTTCAAAACTTTCTGTACAAACAAACAAATGCCGGTATACCAGATCCTCGTCTGCAATAGTTCGCTTCCTCTCTCCATATTCGGACAGTTCTAGGTACGCGTGCTTTCTCTGTGGCCGCCCCCTCCAACTCTGGAACTCATCGCCTCAACCTCATGTGCGCATTTCAAAATTCATTACAGATTTTTAGAACAAGATTAAAAACCCATCTTTTTGACCTGGTTTATCCACCATGCATGGACTGTCACCCGTTTGTACGATCGATTGATTAAGTTGATTGCTATATCGCGCCAATCAACTAACCAATCACCCAAACCAATCAATCCTTTCAGTTTAGCGCATCGCGAGAATTTATCGTTTCAGAAGCGCATAATTAATTTGATTGATTTCAGGACATAGACTTGAACAGTGGCGGTTCCACGTGGGGGATGAGTGGGGATGCATCCCCCATCTGACATTTTTTGCTGTTAAACTATTTATGGGTAAAAGTCAAGTAAAATGACGGGGGAAAACTGCGAGTGACTTTTTTCTTGTCAACCAATTTCTGGGTAAAAGTCTTGTAGGCCTAAAATTCGGAACAATTGCCTTTTTGCCTGTCAATCTTTTAATTTTTTTGGAACGAGGGCAAAGTTGATTGATTTTCCCTTCTCTTTTCATCCCCCACCAACTTCCTATGAATTCATTTCATCCCCTCACCAAGAAATCCTGGAACCGCCACTGCATGGCCTTGAAAACAATACAGTTGGGATATCCGCTGTTCCATAAGATATACAACTCTATTCGCGGTATTTTTCATTTCGCGAACCGTGAGAATAAAGTAGATAAGGGAGCTCTAGTTTACCATAGGAGGTCTGTACAAGACCTCCTGTGTATCTATATGGGAGCTGCATGAAGCAACACGTCCCTTCGAAATAGGGAATGTAACCCCGAGCAGCCGAAAAAAGCAATATAGGCTTACACTAAAATCGGTGGAAAAACAGAGATAACAACTGCATGATGTATACATAATGTGTATATATATATATATATATATATATATATATATATATATATATATATATATATACAGAGAATAGGCGTTATTATATTAGATATTATATGCGTAGGCCTTTATAGGCTGTGGTCATAATTGATAAATGCATACAGTATGCCTATATACTTGTTTTGTTATTTTTTGTGTATGCATGTAGGCCTACTATATATATATATATATATATATATATATATAACTATATATATATAAACATTTACTTATATATATAACATATAACTTATGATATAGACCTATATAAACATTTACTATAGCCATATATAATATATATATATATATATATATATATATATATATATATATATATATAAATCATATTCATATAACTTATGAAAATAGTTTAGTTGACGCCGTTTTATTAAAACCCCGTTACTATTAATTATCATCTTTTTGAAAATATAGATGGAACAACTGGAGAGTACTTTGTCTTATAACTTTAACCCGGTATATAGGCCTATCTCTGTTTACCTAATCCTGAAGGTCCTTAATGATTACAAGTTCTTGCACACATATATAGGCCTATAGGCCTAAACGTCTTTGTGCCCAGGAGAGTCTGTATAGGCCTATATATGCATGCGTTACCATGCACGTAATCAGATAAGCTCTATATCTTCTTCTCATCGGAGTCAGTGACGTCCGTTGGACAAAGCCAAAGTGGGGTTTCCAGTTTGCACGTCACCACTTCACCCCACCCCCCGTAACACACCCTTCCCCAAAATCCAGTGTTGGCATAGGAACTTCTCATCGCAAAAATCAGTTGCAGCTGCAGCCGATATAATCTGCTGCTGCTGCTGCTGCTGCTGTAATTCGTGCAGTCGCCCGCCTGCACTGGCTGAACCGATCCGTTGATTTACGCAGAGGTCATGATGCGATGACCTCTGCGAAGAGAATGCATGGCAGCTCCGAAATCCATAATTGGCGACGGACAGAAGGAAACCTCTGGTTCCAGCAACGATACCACCACGATTTCCAGGATCATCATCATCATCATCATCATCATCATCATCATCATCATCATCATCATCATCATCAGTGGCAACGCCTGCATCAGTCGTAGTAGCCACGGTTTGGACCTATACCAAGTTACCAACACTAGATTGGAGGGGTGGTTTACGGAGAGCGAAGTGGCGACGTTGAAACTGGAAATTCCTGTCGTCGGCTCCGTCCAAGGAACTTTTTAAACCGCAAATTCTACAGTCATATTAAAAGATACTAAATTCCTGACGAGGTTATCAGATCGCGACACCAAGATTGGCGCGCGGTCGTCCTAATCAACTTATCGCCTTATTTATGCTGAGATATTAGCCCATTACAAGTTACCGTCTCACAAACATACCAATCTAATGGCAGGCAGAGACTTACATGTCTGTACAGGAGAAGAGGGGGGGGGGAGAAAGCAGCTAATGCGTGAAATACTCTCCTGTGATCTTGGAAGATTAACTGCAAAAATTCTTTTCAATTTATACAACCGTTCATCTTTATTATCTTACTTTTCTCTAAACACAACAAAATATAAGACTATAAACTAATTAATTCTGCATCAACATAATAATAATAATAATAATAATAATAATAATAATAATAATAATAATAATAATAATAATAATAATAATAAATAATAATCTTTTACTGATTAAATTACCAATATGCAAGCTAAAGCATATCAAACCTGTAAAAATTTACAATGACTGTACTTTAATTTGAATAATAAAAATTATAATAATAATAAATTGATTATGGTGTCATATCGTACCAAGTACTACTGCTAGGACAATATCACAATTGATAGATAAGATTTGAAATCGGCAGCCATAACCAGTACCACAGATGAAAGGGAAAGCAGCAAGACAAACAGAAGGACATGTGATTCAACTGTTAATTTCACAATATACCAAAGAGTAAGAATAAGAGTGACATGCAAAGCAGTTCATTCATGCATAATCGCATGAAGTACATACACTTATAACAGCAGATTATAACAGCATTCATGATCACTATATAATAATGCATATTCATGATCACATAGAAATGTATATTCTTGCATAGCATAAAACGAACCACAGAAGACAAATAACTCTAGACACTCCCATTCTATCTCTGCACAGTCACACGCCACAAAAACATCATTGGGATCCACAAAACTTCACTTAACCCCTTAACTGGGAACCCCGGATATATCCGTCCATTTTACATTGAGTTACAGTTAAATGCACGGTTAAGGGGTTAAACAAATGCCTTAACAAAACTTAAAACATATCCATATGAAATGCCAGACAATATAAAACAATATATAAACACAAACAATGAAAAATAATCAAGATATCTGCAATTGCTTGACTGAGATGTTCATTTAATAGAATGCAACATATCATCAGATTTTCCAAACAATTGAATAAGGTCAATAGCTATTATATAGGTTTATTTATTTATTGTTTTTATTGAAAACTAGAGCCGTTTGAAATGTGGATATGGAGACGAACGGAAAGAATCAGTTGGACACAGCATATATCCAATAAAGAGGTCCTAGATATGGTAAAGGAGGATAAGACAATAATACAAACGATAAAACAGAGGCAAAAGAACTGGATTGGACATGTTCAGAGAGGAGACTCATTATTCAGAACAATACTGGAGGGACATAACGGGATGAAGGATAACCAGAGGAAGACCACGTACATCGCTACTGCACTGGATACTGACTAAAGATAAGTTTTTATTTTAGGCCTTCTCTGGGAAGGAATTTCTGCCCAAAGTTTTAAAATTCTCCCCAAAATTTTTATATATTGGCTGGGGATGGAAATTTACCCAAAAAAAAAGTGAAGACTCAGACCTTGTCCCCCCACAAACATTTCAAAATCCCCCCAATGTCAAGGTGGCTAGAATAAACACTGACTAAAGACGGATACAAAGGATTAAAGACCCAAGCTGCTGACAGAGAAGGATGGCGCCAATGGGAACCAGCACCTGCTTCCGGGCAGAGAACTAGAAAAGGACAATTTATTGCTGATCAATGGCGCGCATCCATTCTCGATGCCTCACATACATGATTGAACCTTCTACAAAACAAAAACACATACACACACACTGGGGTCATTAAAAAAATTGAGACAATATCTATGAAACTTATTGCATGTCATCATCGACTCCACTCTATACCAAGTCATGTGATTATCATTTTGCTTACATTTCCATGCACTTTTTTCCCTGCAAAAATCATTTCCAACTTTCTTCACATCCGTGCAGCAGTGCAACGATATGAACCATCAAACCCATCTCTGACAACAACCTTCACTAAATCCACACACTCAACCACCAATCCTCAATCAATCCTCAATCCATCTTCAGTCAATCATCAATCAATCAATTATTATTATTATTATTATTATTATTATTATTAATACATGGTTGTTAATGCACATTAAGTCATTTGCTGAGTGAAGAAACATAAGTGTGGAAATACACTCCAATTCTAACACAAGAAGAGTATGAAGAGGAGAACCAACTGTGCATGAGCGTCATTCTTCATCTGAGTGCTGCAGTTTCTGCCCCAGTAACAATTCGCACGATTCTTGAAAGCGTCTGAAATGTAAAGAATGCCACATCGTCACACAAAACATCATGCAATATCTTCTTCAGTGACAGTATGTCCACAGTCATCTCTAGAGTTTCTAAACACTTACACCAAGCACAAAAATGAAAAGTACTGAAGCCTTTGAAAAAGTGAAGTCCCTGCTTGAAGAAACATCATCATAACTACTGTAATCATCACAACCATCACCACTGCCACCACCACCACCACCACCACCTCATTCACTTGACATCATACATTTTGCATAAAGCATTATCTTTCTGTCCTATGCCATTTGCATCATTCTCTGTCTGCCTGCCTCTGTCTATCTGCCTGTCTCTCTCTGTTTCTGTCTGCCTCTCTGTCTCTGTCTGTCTCTCTCTCTCTCTCTCTCTCTCTCTCTCTCTCTCTCTCTCTCTCTCTCTCTCTCTCTCTCTGCCTGTCTGTCTCTGCCTGTCTCTCTCTGTTTCTGTGTCTGCCTCTCTCTCTCTGGCTCTCTGCCTGTCTGTCTGTCTGTCTGTCTATCTCTCACCTCTGAAGTCACTGTGAAGTCGTCCAACTTACCTGGCATGTCCTCCTGAACGTCTTTTCGGAACTGATATGCCAACTCTGAGAACTTCTCCAGCGCACAGGTGTAGCAGACCGCTGAGTCTGGATGCAGGATGAAATCTTGTCCTGAAATTTTAACACGATAACATCAAAGTAAAATGCACAGAAAAAAATTAACAACAAAAGGCTGACTTAAAATCAGCCCCGTCCCCCCCGATGTAAGTCGCATATAATAAAAGCAGTTATGACATAATGAACTCGATTATGACGTCATCTACCTGAGCAGGTATACATTCCACTCTTCAACCTGTGCACACACATCATGAAGAAATCATGCACCAGAAGACCGCGTGAATTCAAATACGTCTAAAAAAGAAAATATTCACGATTGTCGCGTAAAAATCCTGTGTTTATCAAGCCAACAACTTCAACTCAAAGTTTTTTATTCATCCACTTCCACTGCAGAATCTTTCACTTGTCTGAAAACAAAGATCACATTATAAAAATAACGACTTCCAAAAACTACAATTCCATTTTTGATAACTAACTAAAGAACTTCTATAGCACCAAATCAGTAATGCACTTATTGTCAGTCGATAGTTGCTACAAGTAATTGCACAAACAAGGTGAGACCTACCTGGAGTCCAATTTAATGCTAACCAAAAACAGCATATCTTAACCCTTTTGCTGCTATTATGCATTAACATGTCATCATAGGCTTTTGTGAAGCACAGAGGGCTTACAGTAATTTGTATTATAGTGGCAGCGGAAGGGTTAAACCACATGATTTCCAAACGCCATCCATGACAAAACAGTCACAATTTAAAACATGTTGAAACTCTGACTCAAGCCCCCTCCCCCCCCTCCCCCCTGCAGAAGTCATTCAGCCAAAAGGTGGGAGAGACAAAAAATATAATCAGCTACAAAAAATTATTCCTAAATTTAAAAGTTCAAAACTGCGCACTTACTTTGAGACCGCCGGATTCGTACTTATTTTTCAGTACAATACTGTCGAGGACCTGAGGCCGAAACACGGTCTCTGCTCAACAACAAAAAAACACCCACAAGATTCAGAAACTTCAAAAGTTTTGGTGCAACTTTGAACACAGATGACCAATTTCTAGCTGTCAATAGCCATTTAGCAGCATTATAAATGTTAACAAAACTAATACCCAATGAACTAGTGGTGTAGCCAGGATTTCCAGAAGGGGGGTTGAAAAAATTCTGTCGATAACCGCCAAGGGGGGGGTTTCACCCCAAAAATCGCCTAAAAAATAAAAATTGCATGGAAATACATAAAAAATTTTTTCGCCATCCAAGGGGGGTTTCAACCCCAAAACCCCTCGTGGCTAAGCCACTGCAACGAACTCTTTATAAATAAATACATGTCCAAAAAGGGAGGAGACCATTATAATAAAAAAGCGGAAAAATATTACAGATAGAAATTTAAAAAAAAATAGAGAGAAATCAGAATAGAATTGAGGTGAAACAGTAACCTTCAAATCTATTAATGCATCCATCACAGGTAGCGCGGCAGCCCCAATACATATGACAGAAGGCTTTGTGGCACAGCACACCTGAATACCAATGTCAACAGAAAACTAAATTAATAAATAAAAACAAGTGATTTCACCCTAGATTTTACAAAGAAATGAAAATATGTGAAATATCTGCTTGACCAAATCTTATTTGGTCAACTGAACACCCAAGATGTAAATGCAATTCAGTTGATGGCATCAACTCACTATCAACCAAACACAACTGCCAAGCATTAAACTTATAGCTTATACAGTGTACTTCATACAATAGCTTATATCCCATAAAAATATAGCTTATACTTCATACAATGCATAGCTTATACCTAATACAAAATATAGCTTATACAGTGTACTTCATAAAATGCATAGCTTATATCTCATAAAAAATATAGCTTATACTTCATACAATGCATAGCTTATACCTCATACAAAATATAGCTTATACAGTGTACTTCATAAAATGCATAGCTTATATCCAATAAAAATATAGTTTATACTTCATACAATGCATAGCTTATACCTCATGCAAAATATAGCTTATACTTCATACAACTTATAGCTTGTATTTAATACAATATTCTAAGGATAAATATCAATTTTTTAATGCCTAAGAATAATGCAGCATAACTGCACTGCATGGCGTGCATGCACTTGTCAGTGGCACCCTATAACATCCTAATAAAGAATTCAGGTGGAGCATACAGAACAATTGATTCTTACACTCTTGCGGTGGTATCGGGTTCCACTCATTCCGTTCCCACTTGCGATGGGGCATCGGCGTCCAGCAACACTGGCACATAATGTGGTTCTGATTGGCAGGGCACGTAAACTGGGGCGCAACAGGACAGCTCTTTACCTTGGCGCCAGACGTGCCAGGCGTAACACTGAAGACGCAGGCACCTGGGACGCAGGCACCTCCGCAGGAACAAGCTCCAGCTGTAGACAAAGTACAAGTTCACTGAAAATCCTAAACTATCAATATGAACAAATTTCATTATATGAAATCGCTGCTCAACATGTCTTGAAAATTGGGATGGTTCAACCACCCCCGTTGTTAAGGCCAACCCTGGTGAGGGTCGAAAATTTGATGATGTAGTTCAACCCCTCTAGCTCCTTTACCCTAGCTACAGGAAGGCAGAGAAACACCAATGTAGACAGACTGCCTGTGAGAAGGAATTGAGGGAGTAAAGAATAACATCGATTTAATAAGAGGATGTCAAGATCAAACAAAGTGGAAATCCATGGTCGCTAACGTAGAAATACACAGCACATAAAGAAGAAGTCCAACCCCCACTTACTTATATCACTGACTTTATAAAACTGACTTCTATCACTGACTTTACATCACTGAGTATAAAACCAGGAGCACCTCTGAGTAGTAATATAAAAGGTGCCATATAAATCTTGATTACATTACATATTATTACATAACACTACAATGATATCTTTTAAAATCGAACACTGACTTTCTAAACCTCTTTTGACAAATGTAACAAGCATATCCCAATTTGCTCTCAAGATGGCAATGATAGAGACAAATAACAATCAAGATAGTTCCACTTACCATTGTCGAATGCACGACCGCCAGCTGTGTTTTGTGCAGCGTCATTCATCGCAGGATGTTGGTCAAAATATTCGGGACATTGTCTGCAGACGGTCTTCAAAGGTCTGTCGAAATAAAACGATAAACCGTGGCTTGAAAATTTACCTCAACCGCACAAAGCAGAAATCAAGATCAACAACCTTATCCCTTCAATTCTGGGGCCCCATCTAGAACGTTCTGATTTCAAGCAGTCAAAATAATAAGAAAAATTAACGATCTCTCGGGAACTTCTTGAATAGTAAAGAATAAATGGCAGTGCTCAATAAAGGTCGACTCGGCCATACTCACTAGAGGGCGGTTATGACATCAAATTATTGCCACCCGCGTTGCTGTATGCCTAAGAGACTGGAGATCAGCACTGGCCCCAGAGCTCGAATCCAAGCATGGAAAAATTTTTTATTTTTAAAATATAAAGTGCTGTGCTGTTCCACAAAGCATGGTTCAACTGATTGGAAAATATCATCGTATCCACTGAGATACTTAATGACAAGTTGGCAACAATATCACAATAAAGATACAGCACAAGTGGACATACAATCCAATACCATTGCAACTCACACAGAAATGTTGCCCATGAAAGACATCTTCAAAATACCTGATCACATTCCAAGGCTGATGTACTGCAGGATTAGGAAACTGTACAGCAGGATTGAATGGATAATAAGGAAATACAGGAGCAGGAAAACTGAAAATAAAAGCTATACAGATTTAAAATAATAAAGCATAAAGCAGATCAGTAAATAAAATTAAGTAGAAGTGCCATTTTGCTTTACGCATATTTAAATATACAGGGTGGCGCAAAAAACCGGACTATAGGTACTTTCCCGTTATCCAGACCCCAATGAAGAAATGCTTAGCGGGATGGAAAATTTTGAAATTTTTAATTGGCGTTGACCCTTTCGTCAAAATCATCCGAATAATTAATTAATTAATGTTATTTTGCTTTACGCATATTTAAATATACAGGGTGGTGCAAAAAAACGGACTATATTAAATGCAAACCTAAATGTGACTATTCCGGTTTTTTGCACCACCCTGTAGCTGAATATTAGGAGGATGCTATAAATATAGCATAATTAATAAAACCTATTAAAATGCAAAATTAGAATGGCAATCTAAAGACTTAAACAACAATAAAAAAAATTCAAAGAAATAGTAAATAAGAGACCAGTTGAATCAACATCTCTTCCTAACCCAGCATCATCATCACTGCCAATATCATCACCATCATCCTCAGAATTCCCGAGATCATCGTATGGAAGAATTGGCTCCATCTGTGTACACAAGAACCAGACATACACTGTACAAAGTCATTCAAAATGCAATGATACATTTCTTAATAAACATGAGATGATGCAACATCTGATGCACACACTTTTACACATCAAGAAATGTTGACGTACAAGCCACTAACGGAATGGTTCTTAACCTTTTTGTGATTACGTACCCCTGAAACAAGTATAAGAGGGCAAAGTACCCCCTACCAGCCAAACTTATAGGAAGACAAAAGTGTATGCTACATAATATATTGAAAAATAACAAACAGCAACATACTTCTGCCACAGATTGTGTGCATAAGCCAGAAAGTTGGATTTTTCTTTTACAATTTCAAATTTATTACAAACATTTCTACAGTGTCTAAAAGTCTCTAAAACATACATTATTTCCGGATTATTGGATGTACCCCCACAACGTCCCTCAAGTACCCCCCAAGGAGTACAAGTATTATCCCCAGTTAAGAACCACTGCACTAATGCAATGCTAGTAATGTAATGCAACAGAATATCTGTATATATAGTGCCTCTTCTGAATAATAATAAGGTTGCAAGTGGTTCAGCATGGTCTGCCTTGTGTGAGAACCAAGAACCACTATAAAACAAAACAGCATATAGCACAGCATATAGCACAGCATATAGCACTCAAAAGTACTCCAGCTGACAATAAATGCCGACATATTACGAAGGCACAAAGCATGGCTTTAATTTGACAACGTATTTACAAAGTACAGGAAAAAATCTGGATATATAATCTGAGAAGAATAAAATGTGCTCACCAGTTCTTCTTTGATTTCATTTTTTTCATCGAGTTCCTTCAGGTCATCTTCGGATCGTCGTTTATCTAAAGATAACAACATGCCACATTGACAACAGTCATTGGCAACAATCACTAAAATACACAAAAATTTTAGTCAAATTAAACGGGCAAATTCATTTGTATGTTGACAGTTGTCGGATAAAATCTGAGAATCCGAAATCACACAAGAGTTTCTCATTATTTATGAATTTTTCAGTTAATTTCGGAAAATGGAACTCAAAAACAAATCTACCTGGATGTGCCTTCAGGTAGGCTTCGACTATATTGTTCGTCATGTGATTTTTACTAATCAGCCTCACTTGCCTTCGACACTAAAATTAATAGAAAAATGTGTTAATTTAAAGATAAACGTTTAAACAGAAAATTCCTAATTTATTACAATTAATTTAAAATTTAATGCAAATAAACATTCTGTATTGCCTCGTGGTTCATTGAAACTTACTGTACTGTAATGCAGAAAATAAAGATCACCCTATTACAGAGTTATTAAATAATAATCAATAATATCATTTAATAATATTATTAACAACATGCTTGATAGCTCTAATACAGTAAAATGTACTTCTGCACTATGTACCCACTAATAACCAATTGTGCAACATTCATATTCAGTGGCACCACAAAAATTTTTGAAGGGGGCAAAACACAATGGCCATGGTTAGTATGGTTTTCAAGATATTAAATTTCATAGCTCTTAGTTAAAATTAAGTTTCCCAATTTCACTTTTTGTGTTAGTAACATTTTAGTGTTAAAATATTGGTTAAAAGTCAAAATATAGTTAACTACAAAAATAGATTTACATTTTCTAAGGAGAGCAAGTGCCCCCCCCCCTTGCCCTTATGTGTGGGCACCCATGTTCAAGAAGTTGGCTATAAGATAAATGTCCAAGGTGCAAAGCAGTTTAACCGAAAGTCTTTCCAATTCACTCACCCACGGACAATCCCTCGACCTCTTCATCCAGTCCGTGTAACAACCAGCACAGAATGTGTGCAGACACGGCTGCAAGCTGGCACAAAACATACATACATACAAACATACAAACGACCATCAGTTCATGCATACTGATGCAAACAGACAGACAGACAGACAACATTTCTATAGCGCTTCTTGTGTAGCATAGTTCCTATAAATTAACTTTTCTCCAGCATTTTTTCTCATCCTAAACTCATCCATTCTGTCCTGTCCTGTGATCATGTGACCAACTGATTGCTGCAGGCTTACATGTTTTGGTAAATGTGTGCGACTGCCTTGTCAGGTATTTATTATAGCAGCCGTTCTTCGAAGACAACTGCTACAGCTTCACTGTCTATTGCCGCTAACATATCAGGGCACGTGATGTTTGTGCCACCCAGGTAACAACTAGCATGCAACAGTCTTTTGAAGAAGGTACTTCACCACTTTGGAATCTGCTATCCAAAAATCAGCCATCCTCATATTATTCCAACAATACTTAAAGACACTTGCAGTACCAAGCACAGGTCCTTCCAGCCATGAATATGTGATGTTGCTACACAAATAGCAGCGGTAAAAAGTCAAATTAATGCAGCATAAAGCAGGTCGTTACATGTCTGCCAAGTTAAGTTAGATGTTGCTGATATATAATCTACAAAAATGTTTCATCTCTCAAGACTGGTAAATAAGTAATTGAAAAAGAAGGTGTAGCACCAGCCTCATACCAGTGGTGGAACACAGAACTCTGGGGGCCCACGGCTCACTGTTATTTTGGGGCATCAAAACTCTTATCCCCCTCGAAACCAATTCGGAATAGGGCCCTTTAGACTCAGGGCTCCCCAGATCTGAGCCACATGTGCCATATTGCTATCAAACAACTTGTCGAGGCTACAAGCTATAAGGAAAAATGATACCACTGTGGAAATACTGAATAGACAAATTCAGAAATGTCATCAACAGCGGGTCAAATGAAGTCTTACCTTACAGCATTGTGCAGAATATCTTGACATATAGAACAGACCAGTTCATTTTCCATGAAGTTGAGCAGCTCGTCAGAATTTTTCGAAGCGCTCAGCTCCGCAGCAGGCGTCACGTGACCTTCCTCTGGTTTCAGATCGGAAGATTCTTGCTCTTCGCCGAATTTCTGATCACCAGACACATTTTCTTTGATCACCAACTCATCTGCAACATCTTTACGATTCTCCAGTTTTACCACCTCTTGTAAATCATTTCCCTGGCATTCCAGTAAACTGCCATCGGGCTTGGTAACACCATTGGCATCCGCATTTGTCTGACATTTTATCTTTTTAGCCATCGGTTCACATCCAATGTTATCGTTCTTACACAAAGAAACACAGAAAGTGCAATTCATAGCACGTAGAAAATTTCCTACTACTAAAAAGTTGTATAACAAAAACCGCTAACAAAAACAGCGGCAAACACGTAAAATAATGATCTAACAAGAAATTGAAAATAAAATTTTGAATAACACAACTCAAAATTTTTTTACCTTAGTTGATGATATTTTTCTCTTAAGGTCATCATTTGGGTTCGTATCAGGGCATTCGGCATTGACAATATCGGGAAAATATTCTTCATCTAAAAATTTACATCATATCCCATATTTACACTTAACATCCAACCAACCAACTCAGTTGCGTAAATATTACGATCGTAAGAAACACAATAATTAAGCCAAAAATTGAGACAAAGGTTTAACAATAATTTATATTAATAACCCAGGCTTGTTGCCCATCTAAGCCAGAGCCGACACTTAACCAGATAAACTATTCAGTGACCTTAGAATATCCATAATAGGAATTAATGACTGCTGACACTGCATTATTTATTCACTTTTGACTGTTCTAAATTTTCCCTCAGTTTTGTCTGTAATGACCTGCTGATCTATTTGCAAGTGACACATTTAAGAAACTACTACTACTACTACTACTACTACCACCACCACCACCACCACTACCACTACTAATAACAACAACAATAATAATAACAATAATAATAATAATAAGTAATTCAGTAAATGAGTCTTTACTATAATTGCTTGCTATAATCTCATAATAATAACAACAACAACAACAATAATAATAATAATAATAATAACAACAACAACAATAAGTAATTCAGTAAATGAGTCTTTACTATAATTGTTTACTATAATCTAATATTAATAATAATAATAATAATAATAATAATAATAATAATAATAAAATAATAATAATAACAATAATAATAATAATAATAATAGTGTAATTCAGTTAAATAATTCTTACATTGCTGTGTCTGATCCACCTCAAAGCTGCCTTCATCAGTTGTCTCAAGCGCCTCTTGCCTCAGATCTTCAGCAACTTGGAACAAGAATGACAAAGCTGAAAAACAAACAAAAGCTCAGAAGCAGCTTAAAATTACAAAACTTCAACACCAATAAACAAAAACTTAATTAGAAACCGCAGAGTAAAATTGCGTCTATTCTCGTAAAAAGTTTCTTTAATTCACAAATCGGACTGACTTATTGGATTCAACAATGGGGATTACAATTCAGTTTCTCTGTCACAGATTATCTGGCTCATTGTAACTCTACTAACATCGATTATATCGGTCTCTCAACAGCAATAACTGATTTTGAAGAATTATTATTAATCACAAGACAGCTGCTAAATCAATTAAACTCAACAATAAACTGCATCAAGTCCATTTATGCACATTCCTTGAGTTTCCTCTGTATATCTTTAAGGAGCAAATTTCAACAATTATATGAAAGAGTCATATATCTTACTAACTATAAGCTAACAAATCACTGAAGAAATGAAAAAGCTAAATTTATTCAAATAATTCAAATAATTCAATAATAATTCAATAATAATTCAATAATGATTCAATAATTCAAATAATTATAATTATAATTAATTATAATTGGTATATTCTTACTAAAATCTGGTTCAGATTTTCTGTAAACAATGAAGATTTCATCACCGTGTGCCAAAGCAACTCGCTGGAAATAAGCACAGTACAATCAAACCTCAGCATTGTCATACGACTAGGTGTCACCTAAGTAACTATCACTTGGTATATGAACATTCAAGCCTTAGTCATGTGCAATGACTGCAGAATAAAAACATAACCAACAAAATGCTAACGTCCAATGGTTGATTTCTTAAGAAAACCAGTGGGGGTTGTACCACTCCAACCCCAAAGGGTTTGACCCCCAGTGAGGTGGGAGGCCAGAGAACCAAAATCCAACATTTTTCACATCACCACTGGGGATTTTCCATGACCAGTGTGGGTTATACTCTCAAGGCCTCCCCCCAAAAATGAGCACTTTGAATGACAGAATAATTTTTTAATAATAATAATAATAATAATAATAATAATAATAATAATTCAAGAAAAACACTGCCACACTATCAGATTTATTCAAATTGTCCTCATCTACTAAAACATCTATTAATCTGGTGAAAAGATATGCAATTTTCATATCTGCCAGTAGGGGGTGTCAACAGGTACCCGGAAAGTTCCGGGTACTTGTTGGAGTCCTAATACCTGGGCGGAAAAGCTGAGGTCAGGTTGGCGGTAAAATTGGGTACGGATACCCATGGAAACATTACGCTTACATCAAACTCCCCCTTTGGTCACTGCAACTAATGATTCTATCATTAAATGCAGGGATCGGGGGAGCGGTTGTACCTGGGCAGCTTTAAAAAAATTGACAGCCCTATCTGCCAGTGTTATTTGTTCTGGTTCAATGCATTTGTTCAGCAATTTTGAGATCAGTGCAAAATTTCTCTGGCACTTCAGTGGAGCACGACAAGGAATGCAAACGTATACACACCTGTCCAGACACCTTCGTGTTCTTATTCAGTAAGGTTCCATTCGTGCTGAAGAACAGAACCAAACTCATTCAGTCAATTTTAAAACCCGACTGGAGCAACAAAGTGTCAAGCATTTCACGCATTTTGGAATTTATATAACGCCAGAAAATTAAAAACATCAACACTTTAGTGACAAAGAATGAAATCACTGTATAATACCTGGTGTCCTGAAGCCAGATTTTGCCGCTGTCATCTCTTTCAATGAAACAGTGAAGTCCAGACACAAGTTTATTGCTTGAAAAGCAGAGATCAGCACCTAAAAATAGAATACAAACTGTTCAGATGTTCCAGATATACGATAATTTGATATGTTCCAAAGTAAATCAATAACTAATGATATGCTAAAAATAACACATTTGCATCAAAATTTAAAATCAAGTCTTTTTAAAATATGTGGATAGAAATACATAACAGCAAAACTTATTTATTATTATTGTCACTGTCATTGCCATGCACATTTGTCATCATCATCATTGTCATCATCATTATTATTGTTTATCTGTTTTATTACCATTAAAAATTACAAGCATCATCCATCCTACAGAACTCTCTTCTTTACCTCTGCCTGCAATATCTGGTGCAAACTATTAAATATCACACACATACACAAATATGAAAACTAATGTCAAACTTCCATATTTCAATGCCACTTAAAAATATCCACCTATCATCATCATCAGTGTTTCTGTCTCTCGACAGGTCCAGGTATCCAGTTATTCCACTCCGATCGATTGCTTGCTTCTTCTTTGAGTTCCTGATATCCTTTATTCATCATCCACTCCAACATCATCTTTCTCGGTCTACCTCTCACTCTCTTTCCCTCTTTTTTTCCTTGATTATTGTTCTTAGTAAAGAGTCATGCCGGAGGACATGTCCCATCCAATTTCTCTGCCTTTTCCGGATTGTATCTATCAGGCTTCTTTCTTCTTCTATCTCCTTCATGACTTCTCGTTTGTCTTATGCTCTGTGTATTTTACTTTTAGCATTTTCCTCCAAATCCACATTTCAAAAGCCTCTAATCGTTTTATATCTTCCTTTCACATTGTCCACGTCTCCGCCCCATACAACGCCACACTCCATATCAATGTTTTTACCAATCTCTTTTTAGGTTTAGTTTTAGTTTACTTTGCATCAGCTCCTTTCTCTTGTAAAAAGCTTCTTTTGCTATTGCTATACGTCTTCTTATCTCTTTATTGCATCTGGCATCGGTTGTTATCAGACTTCCTAGATAGCTAAATTCCTTCACTTGCTCTATGATCTGTCCATAAACCTTTATTTCCACTCTCATTCCTTCTTTTTTACTTATTACCATAACTTTAGTCTTTTTTGTATTGATTCTCATTCCATAATTTTCTGACACTTGTATCAGTTTATCCATTACTTCCTGAAGCCCTTTTTGATTGCTTGCTAGCATGGCCTGATCGTCTCATGGCGCAGCGCCTTTAGTAGTACTCCTCCGACTTTTACTCCCTTATCTGTATTCTCCATCGCCTCTTGTACTAATTCTTCGATGTATATGTTAAACAGCAGCGGTGACAGTGGACATCCCTGCCTTACTCCTCTGCCAATCATACATGATTCACTCAGTTCTCCCTCTATTCTCACCTTCACTGACTGTCCAAGGTATAGGTTTGCTATCAGTCTTCTGTCTCTCCAATCCACTCCCACCCTTTTCAGTGCTCTCAAAAAATCCTCCAGTCTACTCTGTCAAACGCTTTTTCGTAATCCACGGCATATATAGATATTTTTCCATTTTGAAGTCTTCTCTCACTTAGCATTCTTAAGCATCCGATTGCATCCCGTGTTCCTTTCCCTTCCGAAACCCAAACTGATCCTCTCAAAGAAATCCTATTACATCTGTTTTCGCTTGTACTCTTTTTGTAATGACCTTGAGTATTATCTTCGCTTCGCATGGCATAATAGACTGATAGTTCTATGGTCCTCGCATTCCATTGCATTTACTTTCTTTTTAATCGAATCATTATTGATTGTAGAAAATCGCTCGCCATTCTCCTGTCATATAGATTTGTTGGCAGATTTCACCAGTTCGTTTGTTGCATTCTCTCCCTAGTATCTTTATTGCTTCTGCTGGTATGTGGTCCACTCCTTCTGCTTTGTTGTTTTTCATCTCTTCTAATGCATTCAGAATTTCTTCTTTCATCAGTCCTGGTCCTAGTTCTTCGCTTTCAACTGTTTGCTGTTCCTCTATATCGAGTTCCGTTGGTTTGCCGTCTTTCAGGTATAATTCTTCTATATATTCTCTCCATCTCTCTTCCACTTCTCGTTGAGTTGTGAGTGTATTTCCTTGTTTGTCTTTAATACCCGCCTGCTCCCTTGCATACCTTCTTTTTTGTTAAATCTTTTACTTCCTTATATACTGATCATGTTTCCCTTGTCCTTGTAACTTTTCTATTTCTTGACATTTATTCTCCCACCATTTCTCTTTCGCCTTTTCTGTCGATCTTCGCTGGTTATTTAGTCTCCTATATTCTTTTTGCATATTCTGTGTTCTGCTTCTTCCATTTTCTTCTCTGCTCCATGTCTTCTATCATTTCATTTGTCACCCATGGCTTTTTAGCTTTCCTTCTTTTCTTCCTTCCTACTTCTTGCTCCAGTTCTCTTACTACCACAGCTTTTAGTTTTTCCCATCTTTCTTCTGTTGTCCCTCCTATTTTAGCATATTCATAAACTAATCGTTTTCGCTCTGACCCAACTCCTTATCATTGTCTCCAATCTCTCACACGCAAAACTAACTCACAGCCCCCAAATTTTCAAACTTCTCTAGTAAATGTCTGTAATGAAATCACTACACATTCTCAAGAATTTTCAGTCATTGGCTGTAAAGACATTTCCAGGCAGAGCTGGGTAGAGCTTAGGAATAGGCGAATCACCGGCTCTTATTCGGATTGGCTTGATGCGCCATCGGCTTATGCCCGGGCATTAATATAGTGGCTCCATAGAAGTTTTTAATTGATTAAACCATGAATGTAAAAAGTAAACAAGGGTTATGGTTATGGTTAGCTTTGTTAGCTAAGCTAACCCTAACCCATAACCCTAACATACGCATGGTTCGCCTATTCTGAAATTCTACCTATACCTGCTCTCGAAAATTATTTATTTTTAACATTTAATTAAATATGCTTAAAATGTATTTTACGCTGATCAGCATTTCTGTTACCCTGTGCTCTTCCAATTATAAACTTTTGCTTTATTATTGCGATCGGATCGCTGTCGATGTCTGTCGTCGACACGAGCTGCGCCCAAGGCTCCATCGGTTCAATTAATTGAATAAAAAATAAACCCTAAAATCAATAATATTTAGTTAATTAACTCCTTCGCGATTAATGTTTGTACTTCGTCAAGGACTAGATATTTTCGTGGGCATTCAAGATACCTCTATTTTAGGATGACGCAATAACTTTCCCTTTGCTCGCCATCTATTGATCATTCGACGCTTTTCAATGCCCTCCAGTGGCGGACGGCAAGTGGCCCCCATAAACAGCAAACATTATGGGCCCCAGGCTGTGTACATAAGTACCCGGTAATGCTAAAGCAGGCCTAGAATAGCAAAATTGAAGGGATGTTTGTGAGACTGAATCGCTAGTTTTACAGATTTAAAGTAAGTAAAGTAAAATCTCGTGATTTCTATAGCGCCTTCGAAGCACAACAGTAGCTGCTTATTCTTAGGCGTTCAGCCTCTCTTAAAATAGCTATGGGGAAGGTATGTTATCAGCCAGGCAATAGTCAACGTCCAAAGGGCAGTGAGGCTAGGTTGTTACAGCTATGGAGGATATGATTTTAGAAAAAGGAATGATTTAAGCTTAGACCTGAAGACTTGTTCATAATCAATACAGTATTTAGTGTAGACCTCTTTCAACATTCTAGATGTCAACGATCGTCGATTTGGATGGCCTACGGTGGGTCTCCTTTTGTGTCCAAGTAACAAATATTTTCAGATCCAGTTCACAGCTGGTAATTTTATACTGGTGACGAAAACTATTTGGTTATTCAACTCCTACTGATTCTAGAAATTTCTTAATAATTGTTCCTGAACTAGTTTTTGAATACATATTTTGTCCTTGGCTCAACTCCAGTGACTGCATATTCTAGTCAAGGCATAAAACTCAATATCTTTTGGATTCCTAGCAAAAAACATCCTAAACCACACAAAACATTCATAGGCAATATTGGCACATCCAATATCCCATAAACGATACAATGCATTGGTCATTCATAAGCAGTGTTGTAATAAATACTTCACTGAAAGTATTTAAATACTTTCATAAATACTTTACTCAGATATTTAAATAGTATTTAAATACCCAAATACCAGGGTAAGTATTTAAATACTGACAAATAAGGTTTAAATACTTTTTAAATACTTGATAATGTATTTGAACTTTGCCTAACTGATTTTTGTGTAAAGAAATTTAGATAAAAATTTTTAACAATGTCAATGTAGACCTAGTTTTTGTTCAACTGTCTAAAACCATCAGTTGTCCTTGAACAGTCTATAAGAAACGTTATAATTATGTGAAAATTGCAATAAATCCAAAGTATTTAAATTTCTTAAATACATCTAAATATCTTTTGGTATTTAAATACTATTTAAATACAATTTTGGAACCAGTATTTAAATACTTTCTTAAATACTGGACAAAGTATTTAAATAGTATTTAAATACTGAAACGATTAAATACTTTGGTCACTTTCATAAGATACATTAGACATCCTGCCTGCAAAATTTTGGTAGTTGTGTTCCATTGAAAAACACCATGCTCCTCTGCACAACCCAAATTCAACTTTGAAAGCGCCACTGTACTTTCCAAATCCTACTAGGTAGGCCTATCTCAAGTTTGACTTTGACAAGGTCTATTAAGTTGAAAATCTCACTGCAAATTGTCTCTACACTCAAACTTAATAATGTATATGACTCTGTATTCGGTAATCCTAACGAAAGCACAACTCTAACAGACAACTTCAATAAAACTTTGATCCACACAAAATAATGCATTTTCGAAACTTATACACAGAATGCACATATAAAATAAAAATTTCTTTACACGGTTAATTCAGTTCAAGCAAAGCTACTTTAAGTAATCGATCCATATCACTTCGAAAAATCCTGCTATCGATTCAAGCAAAGAAAGCATCACGACAAACAAACCCAACCTAACTGCCCATAGTTCCAGTGCGACGATAAACGACTGTTTTGAAAACAATCTCAGTTGAAAACATCGGAAGAAAGCGAAAACACCCTTACAGAGCATCTAAAACAGTTTCAAAATTCAATGCAAACCTGCACTAGGCAGCATACCCACACATGTGCACATCGATTGCAACCTACAATATATTAAGCATAGTGAAAGGAAAAATGAATACAAGATCGTGGTTTTGGTAAATTCACAAGAGTTAAAGAATGGGGTTGCAATGCGTCATGGTCTTCACATCTGCCCAAAATAAATAAGATAAAGAGGATAAATTCATAAAGAAAGCCCAAAGCAGCCGTTAATAGAACAAAATGATACAAGTAAACTGTGCAATATGTGAGTAGAGCACCAGGGAAATTTTATGGACACCAAAACACATCACTCGAATATTTTTAGTATAAGGAAATTCATTAATACATCCTCTAGAAAATAATTTTCAAATTCTACAATCAAGAAAATTCACTGATCGGTAGATAAGTAAATAAGTATAAAGTATTCTGAGAGAACGTACACAAAAGTGTTTCTATCACTTAACGTCTCAATTCAAGAACTTAGTTAAAAGTCAAAACTTGTCACTGTGCAGCGAAATATTCTGTCCGCACCTTGTGAACGTAAAGCTAATTACTTTCATAGATCTACACCGATATAATTTGAGCACATGGTCTATCATGACATAATCCTAATCATTTTGAATTCTTTTACGTAGTTCTTGCAAGATTCAACTGACCACACCAAATCCAAACAGCAACATACATATAATCCGTTCAACAAGCCATGGAACCTACTACAGTACATACCATGTCACAAAGTCAATCAAAACATCAAAAGCAGAACACAGCTGCGCTAACAACTGGCTGGCAAAAACAACACACGAAAGTTTGAAAACACGCTAGAAAAAAATAGAAGCAACTTTCAACAGAGAAGTTCTCAATTAGAAAAACTCAGGAACAAGCAAAGTCCACTGCACAGAAATAGATTCTGGTAAACAATCTTAGTTGTCATGTCTTGTATAATACAAATCAACCTATATGAAATCTATGCTCAAACATAGAATTATAACAAAGCAGCAGTGACATTTGATTGCTAAGTAATTCAATTACCTAATGAGGTGAATATTTAAATCATATCTAGGATTACTTACTTACTTAGACTTGCTTATTATATCATATCTATATCACATCTATGGCTATATTATAATTGTACCTATATCTATATTAAATTCTGTCTACATCATACATATCTAGGATAAGAAGCAATAAAACATTAAAAATTTCTCAACTAATAGAAAGCTTCAGGTTAAGTCGATAATTAATCAAACTCACAAATTTCACTTGAAAATTCACTTTCTTTTTTTCTAGTTCACCAACACATGCATAAATGCACAAAGCAGAATATTTCAAATAACAAAATTCTTAAAATCGAGGCCAAAGTCTCAATCCAGCTTTCGTCATCGGAAAACGACGAGTAGGCAACAACAGTTAATGACGGAAATTAACTAGTCACTACAATCACAAGCAGCGTGAGTGTCTGAGTAAACCGTAAACCTTTACAGCAAGAAACAAGACGCAACTACCGACAAATTGAAGCTGCAAAGGTGAAATAATTAATTAAGCGCTCGTCATCTTTCGATATGTGCAAAATAATCGTAGGCATGAGTCTAAGTGTGGCCATACTAATACACAATGTCAGCAAATATGTGCAATTCTGCACGTTGTGTATCACAACCTACAAGAAATGATGAAAATCAACGTTAATAGCTTGTATACTGATAAACAGCCACGCCAACAAAGAGATGTGAAACTGACAGAAACAACTGAGATAAGGTTTTGACTGTATCTGAGGCTTAAACCAAGAACGTCATGAAAGCCAAGGGCAAATCGCTAGTGACTGAGCAATCACAGAACTTTGGAAACCATGGAAAAATTGCTCACATATATATAATATATATATACATATATACACACATGTATATATATATATATATATATATAATTATATGCCCTCAAAAAACATAACAGGCAAACAAAGACTTGAAATAATGCGAGCAATTCTAAACTTAATAAAAAATGTGGTACCTAGCAAATAACTACACAAACTCAACAAATAATAGAAAGAATTACAAAACCCCGCAATGCTTGCCTGGCAAATTCACATATCACATTTTTCTTCTAAAAAACTCGATTCCATCGCACATGATCAGATCGAAACTGCTGATCTTTTCCGCTAATTTTTTTCCACTTTGCACCGCACTTTCTTTTAAACGTTTACAGGTCCAGAAGTGAACTATGTCACAGTCATCGAGATAACAAAATCACAGAGCTCCGGCTTCCCAAGATCAAAGGTTGCATTGAATGTAAAGAACGAGACATACGTACAAGCACTTCTCAAAGTCGGAAAATGCCGTCTTGGTCGCATCAAACAGAAATAGATTCAAGCCAAAAGAAACGAAACAAATGATAAAGATACAGTGACGTCCCCTTATTTTCGGATTTCATTCAATACAGCAAAACCCCGCTAACATGGACTTGTATAACAAGCACCCGTTGTTTACACAGACCATTTGTGTCGAGTCCAGCCAAGACTCAATAACTTATCACTCCATGAAGTCCATGTTAGTAGAGTCTAACCATATCATGATCAGTGTCAAATATTAACTGTTGTTTCAGAGCAAAGATTGAAACTTGATGTCAAGTGGAAATTTCCAAAATAAACAAATTAAAATCGAAATAAAACTACGGGTACAAGCAATATTGATGTCAATATAAAAATTTTAAGAACTTTCAATACAAACACAAAAATCTTTATTCAATTTCAATTAAATATAGAGCAAACTAATATTAGCATATATATAGTTATAACTTAGACTAATTTCCAATAATAAACTGTATCATGCTCTAACAAAATTGGCTTTGGTCAGCTTTCAAAAACTTAACTAATTCAAAGACAGGAAAAATTCTTAATAAAATCCAGCATCCACAAACAAGATAAACAAAATTCTATCTCCACAGAAACAAATAAAGGAAACTGGTTGTTATTACAACACCACAACGACACATATTTAGTAAACTGTCCTCTGACATAGCAAACTTATTGCAATTCTGTACCCTAATAAATGGCATATTAGTAAAACAGTGCTTCAGACAAAACCCAGACCACACAAGAAATCGTCAATTTCGATGTAATTTTGAAATTTAAAAACACCGCAACTACTCTTACGAAAAAAATTATTTGCCAAAGGGGATTCTAGACAACTTCTGCAAAAAAATTAAATGCATTAGCAAATGTGCCAAAGTACTTCAATTTCAGGATTATCAAAATCTGCAGCAAAGACCTACAACTAAGCAACATTCAAGCAACAAAAGTTTTGTTCATTTCCTCGTGCACATAACTGTCACCGCAACGGCCAGGATACATAAGACGTGACATCGATCAGAATTCAAGAATCAACAAACACCACAGAAATTCAGCCACGGCACAACGAATAGCAAGTACAAATATCGTCCAAAATTAAAGGAAAATCTATTCACATGGTTACTCAAAATGATTACTTTGATTAAAAACAAAGATATTTACAACAAGAAACAATATTCAATGAAAACACAACATATATAAATGGGTATGATCCTCATTCATAAACACACACACACACTCGCCGCGCGAAATGCTTATTAAATGCCGCCACACTAGATAAAAAATCTTTTCATTTCCATGCCATGATTCATGTTCAAGTAGTGCACTCACTATGGCAGACTTACAAGTGCACAAAGTTCAACATTATTAGCAGTCACTCTGGGCTACTTAGGTTAAAATGGTACAAATTAGATTTGAAATGTAAGAAAAGACACTTTCTCGGGTAGAGAAAAACAAAACAAAGTTTTAACAGTCTCCATATAAAAGTATCTTAAGCCAGCCTGCTAACAACTCAGTGAAATTTCTCCACAATAATTTAACTTTCTGTTAAGTAAAATCACGTGAATTTATATAGCGCTTTCAAAGGTAGTACCGCAATAGCTGCCTATTCTTATGCACCTATTCTAAATCTAAAATGGCCATCAACAACATGTGGGGGTCAGTAAGGCAGGGTCATTTTATCCAAAGAGTCGTCGTGGCCGGGACGGTACGGCGATGGAGGAAATGATTTTTTGAAGAGAAATGCTTTAAGCCTAGAAAGAAAAACTTGTGGAGATACTGCAAGAATATAGAGACAATTGTGACTGAGAACTTGCTGCTTGACCATGGTGTAGACAACTGATGATGCTGAAATCGAGTTCCAAAGTTCTAAGCCAGGGGTGGCCAACCATTTGCCACAAGCGGGCCATCATAAATTTTGATCAGCAAGAGGAAAGCCACATTTTGGCGCCTTTTGCGCAACATTGTTTTCAATAGTAGCATAGTACCTACAGTCACGTACTGGTAGTAACTGGTAACAGTTACAATTAAACAGCAGTTTAAAGCAAGTTACTATTTTACTAAATTATGCACATGAACTAAAAGTCTTACTCATTATTCAATATTGTATGCATAAATAGGACCGATAAAGTTCATTTGGAAAGATGCCCGCGGGCCACCAATCAGCAGCCGGTGGGCCGCTTGCGGCCCGCGGGCCACCGGTTGGCCATCCCTGTTCTAAGCACATGAAAGGCTCAGAAACCTGTGATGCAGGTCAATTTCACACGGTGAGACAACGTTATTTTATTCACACAACTACTCGACACTCGTGACAAAATTCTTGAAAACGCCAAAATATTTCCAGGCTACTGCAGCCGCAATCAATAATTTTCATGAAGAAACACGATCCATCTCATCCAAATTGGGAATTCCGTTAATCATAATTCCGACACTAGTAAATCACGACAAAAAAGTCTCTACCTCAATGACACATGAAAGCATCTTAAAAAGCACACACACATACAATGAAGAGTACAACGAAGAGAAAATTATTTACTTTGACAGCCGTATATGTGTGCGTGAACAAACAGTCGATGACTTGTAAAGAAACAAATTTCAGCAATTTTATATAATTTCTTAGTAACGTTAAACCGAACCACAAGACTCGGGTATCATATTAACCCAGCAGACATGTATAACAGTCTATAATAATCTACAACATCTACTTAAACTGCCTTTAGTACTATATATATATATATATATATATATATATATATATATATATATATATATATATATATATATATATAATAAAAAAAACTTATTGAACCTAAGTGTGAAGAAACTATAACTAATTCAACAGTATTGATAAACAGAGCAGATGGCCTCAATGTTAAAACTGAGGATCTGTGCATGTTACGGTCTCAATACACTGCCAAGTTCTTTGTACAACGGTTCGACGATCGATTCCGGTCGCCGAAGCCAACCATCGTGCGATGGCGATGACCTCGTAAAGTCCGTAAGAAACGTAAAGGGAATGTCGCCAGCGATGGATCCACCATTAGAAATCGATCTGCTAAGCTACAAGAACAACACAGCACAGCGGCGGCGATTTACTTACTTGCTAGTTGCTACTATTACAATAACACATGAACACATCTGTGACTGTTCACGAATACTTGTTAAAGTGACCTTGACCTGGCCTCTGCCAAGCTACTAACATTTTAAACATGAAAACATCTCAATAACAACAACAGAAATGATGATGATGATGATGATGATGATGATGATGATGATGATAATGATGATAAAGCACCATCATAAATAACACCATCAAACAGAAATAATAGGTACTGCATATAAAATAGAAATATATAATATATAAATATAAATATAATATAAATAAATAAATAAATAAATAAATATATATATAAAATTATATATAACAGAAATAACAGGTATTGCATATACTACAACAAGTCAAATACGGTTCATCTGGTTTTCTTGTACAGCAGAATACTTTTAGGTAAAAAAGTGCTAACAATGCAGGCTCCCATTTCAATCAGATAGCAAATAATGACGCCTGAGATAGTCAAAAATCATGTCAGCACTATATTATGCATAAAGAATAATTCACAGGCAGGACAGTCAAAACAAACCGAGGTGGACAGCCAGCTGCCTGTTTCTGCATATGAGAATAACATTTGAAGTACCACATGACTAATCACTTGAGCTCCTCATTAACTTAAGACTCTGCATATTTTAACATGAGACATGATATGCAAACAAATCCTCAGAATCAGTTTAACTAACAAGAAGAGCAATAACAAGTCAAATGATACCAATCCTTCTGCAATGTAAAGATCCTACACCAAAAAACTGTTGGCATTTGAATAGGTGGATAGGAGTAGATGGGTGTTATTGGTGTCTGGTAGCAAGGGGGGGTGGGCATTACATCAACTCAAACCCCCTCATCCAATGGGCTATACACCTGAATTCTAAGTTGTTAAACACATTCAATGCATCATACCAAGCAAAGAACAAACCAAAGATCTTAAGAACAATATAGCACATATACACTTTATACAGTGACTTAAAACAATACTATTACAACACTAAAAGAAACCTCTCTTCCGAACTGTTTGCAAATAAACTAAAGACTCACTTATTTACTATCTCCTACAAGTGCCCCCTGTAAAGTGCTCTTGACTTTGGCCTTTGCTGTGCTTATTGCACTATATAAATTATAATAATAATAATAATAATAATAATAATAATAATAAATAATAATAATAAAAATTATGGTGGCTTATGACAATCTCAAACTTCTCAGGAAAGACAAACTGTGTTGCCGCTGTGACAATTCATTGGCTAATTAATGGACACCGAAGGACAGCCGGATGTAAAGCCAACAGATTCGTCAAAAAAATTCACTTAATTAATTTTAATTCTTCTTTCTCATGATCAACGTTCTTGAATTTCTAAACAACAACAACAACGGCAATGAAATTCCAAAATCTGAAGCGGAACTAATTCTGCGCACTCACCCATGTCCGTCTGATGAGCTGCAGCCTCCATCATCTGTCTATCCTTCAAAAGGTTCGTCTCTTCAAATATCAGCTGCTTCAGGCGCTCTTTCGGCAAATCATCAAGCTCCGTCTCAAACGTAAAAGGCTCGGTCGCAACAGGCTGTCCGAAAAAAAACGCCAAAATACTGGCTAAAAATATCTGACACAAAATGTTTACAAATATCCCAATAACACTGCCAACCTTCTATAAAAAAACCTTCCAACAAATTTATAATTTATTTATAATTTTTAATGCAAATATTTTGGCAACAGCTAAGACATTATTATTATTATTATTATTATTATTATTATTAAAAGATAAGATTTATGTGGTAAATTATCCGATAGTGGACTATGTGAACACATTACATTGTTAGTTATTAACTTGAGACATGTAGCTGGTCTGGAAAAACCATGTCTTCAGGTGCATCTTGAATGTATCAAGACATTACATAACAAATGATAAAAAGCTTAAATCTGAGATGACAAAAATGTCAGCTATGATGAAAACCACTTAACACTTAAACTGTCAGATACTTTGTAGCTAAGTGCAATGTAACCGAGTTTACTCAGATAGGTAGTTTAAGGGTTAACAAATTAAAATATAAAACCACATTTGGAAGTGTCCTAAACAAATGGAAATGTTTCTAAAATAATCAACATATCTTTAAGGTTGCTGAATGCAAGCACATGTTGAAACATGCTTTCAAGATATACATTGGCAAATGCTGGTCTTACTGTCACAACACAGCAACATTGCTTACATGAACTAGATATGAAAAAAGACCCAAACCAATCCCAAATAAACCGAACCAGGACCTTGCCTTTAGCAAGAACTGAACCCGAATCCAAAATTAGTTTAGAGAATTCAGACCAAATTACTTATCAATGAAACCAAATCAGGGTTCTTTTCCATCTTAGATATTATAATTATTAACTAAATACAAAAGCTATCTCTACATAGCTATATACACAAATTAACCCAAAGATTTCTAAAAGGTAACGGTTAAGCAATGCATATCAATGACAAAATCCTCTGAAGTGCATACATCTGAATATTAGCGAATAAGCAACTGGACAGAAGAAAATATTTAAGACTAACTTCATCTGAAGGATCATAGTATTGTTCCAGGTATGGATGGGCCAGTGCCTCTTCCACTGTAATCCGCTTATGAGGGTTAAAGGTCAGCATCTTGTCAAGTAAATCTAAGGCTGAAAATACATCAATCAATCAATCAATCAATCAACCACTAAATCAATCAATCAATCAATCAAATCAATCAGTCTATTAGTATCAAAACAAAAAAATCAAAACTGTTACAAATTAATATCTTATGAAGAGCCACAATGACCACTGATTGACCAGTACTCTTCAATTTTTATAGAATGTTTGAAAGTTTGTGAAACAGTTGTAATGTCCTCAAAAAATTAACGATTTTAACGAGTTTTCAAATTAGCCCAAAAAATATACAAAACCAGCTTTACTTCAAATGGGTTCCTCTTACACACAGCATTCCTAGTAAAAAATAATATTGAATGGCATAACTTTATTGTGGACCCGCCCGGGCCCCCTATAGGTTGCCGGGCCCTTGGGCATCCCCCCTCTTGACAGGATTGACAATGACACATGTCACCATTAGGAAGGAGATACAAAGTGGAGAGGCAGATGAAGAAAACTGCCTTCCAATATGGTAAAGACTAATAACATTAAAGCAGAATATATGCACAATCATAAATACAGCCCGTGGTTTACTTATATGCATTTTGGAATTTATTTTTATAGATAAATAACTTAAGAGTTCAATTCATAGAACTTTCATCATTATTAATATGTTGGCCTCCATCAAGCAAGTTGATTAAGAGGAAGAAGAAGGTAAAATTCAGAATCATTCATCATTCTGCAACCAAACATGTCATGCAAAATGACAAAGCTTTTACAAACACTACGCATCGGGGTCCATCCACGTAGTACGTATGCACAACGCACTGTGGATGAGGGCAGGGTTGGATTTTGGAGATTTTGCGTATGTACGGTGTGTGCAACAGGGAATTGAAAATAAGCCTTTTTGCATACGTAATATATGGACGAGCCCTCATACAGCTTGGAAGAAGAACGACAGAAAGAACTGACTGTATACCTTTTGGATCAGCCGTGGGATATAATTTGCTCCATGGCTGGTTGGGTTTGAAAGGAAGCGACTGCAAGTAACCTCGAGCCTAAGAAACAGAAACATTTATCCGCAGCATTTAATACGATACAGTCAAGCGGAGAAAATGCAAAGATCACATTAACCCTTTGAACACAGGGACCGTTTAGCAAAGCACAGCCATTCCATATTAATACAAACATGTAAACGTTACACCTGATTCTCAAGTAAAACAAAACATTGCTGTGCATAACGAGCACAGAAAAAGTTAACCCTTAAACTCACAGAACCGAGTACACTCTGTTACATTGCATACATTTAGGGGCTGTCCATTAATTATGTCAACAATTTGTGAGCAATTTTTGACCCCCTTCCCCCTTGTCAACAACTGTCAACTTTCAGTTTAACCCCCCCCCATAATTACGTCAAAAACTTTTGACCTCCCCCTCCAAGATCAATAGCAAGGCCCAATAACAAGGTTATTATTTTTTGCAGTGATGACCATTTTTTCCTTTTTCGCTCATCGAGTGTCAAAATGTGGTGCTGATGACCTTTTTGCAATGCTTTTTTCCATTGTAATAAGTAGTATTCCAAGAAATTTCCTATTTTTTGATTATTTGTAAAAAGTGAAATTGTTGACGTCAACATCTCTTGACCCTCCCTCTCCCCTGTCAACAACTGTCAAACTTTTTCGAGCCCCCTCTCCCTAAATTTTTGACGTAATTAATGGACAGCCCCTTAAAGTATCCGGTTGTTTACGGGTTAAAATAGGCAACAGGCTGCATTCTTTCTCTCTGTGTCTTTAACATTGGGTACATTTTCTATCTGTGAGAAATTCTACACAAGACACATCTCTCTAAAGACACTGCTGTGAAATTTTCACACCTTGGGTAAATAAATGATTTAGGAGTCACCCTGTTCAAACGTCACTCCAGTTACAACTGAATGGGTTTAAAAAGACAACAGGCGTTTAGGTTTTACCTTGTCATTTATTATACAGTTCAAGTCCTCCTGGGATGGAGAGCCAAGAACTCCCAGGATGTGGTTGAGCTGATCAAGATCTAGAAAAAATAAAGTCAAGAAAGACAAACACCCTTCAAATGCTCTTACTTACTCTCATGCACTGCTTTGAACTGATCCAACAAATTACATTTCACTCAGGCAAATCAAATGACCTCTTGACCTCTACCTCACAAAACCAATGCTCTTCAAACAATAAAAAAATATAAGAACAATCACAACTTTTAACCCTTTGGCAACATAAGGCCGATATTTCGGCTTCATAACATACTGGTTATGCAGATTGCCGGGCCGAAAGGGTTAAACTTCTAAAATAATTCAAAAATGCATTAGTGCAGAAAAAATGTTAGCTGGTGGTACAAAATTATAATAAGCAATTTCAACAAATACATTGAAAATGCAAAGTGCCTAAAGTAAAGGCAACAATCTTCAACCGAAGAGTTGCGTAAACCAATACCCATCTAAATTTCACACAATTTTCTTTCATAAAAAACAGGAAGTAATGTCTTTTCACGTGTTTTAAATTGTGCCATTGGTCTTTTCCAGTATTGTATTTGTCTGTCTTTGCTGTATGTAGTTCTGACATGTTGACCATGAGGCTTTTTAAGACTTGGTGTTTGATCTAGTTGCTCACTAGCTCATAGAGAGAGGGAGGGGAGAGAGACAGAGAGAGACAGCAGCCAGCGACAGAGACAGACAAAGACAGAGATAGAGAGAGACACAGAGATAGAGGCAGAGAGAGACAGACAGACAGACAAGATAATTTTATGGAAAGGAAGTTTTAAAATGTGGATTTGATCTGCAACTTGCTCAGCTGGCAAGAATGGAACCAATTACAGCAATAATCCTACCTCTGGCTGCAAAATAGACAGGAAAATGAGACTCAATGTGTGAAAGCCGCTGTTTATGTCCCATTCCTAAGAGCAAAATTTCTTTCCAACTAGCTTCACCCATTTTGGAAGAGCCCAGTAATTACAACAATCGAATCTTCTCCTTGCCAAAGCCATTCGATAATGTTATCAGAGAATTCGATATTTCAGGAATTGAAATGTTCGTAGCACGATGATGATGCCATTTATACTAAACTAGGGATTTGATATTCAGGTTCTACAGGCCGTAGCTGTCACATTATTCAGTCTTTCAAAATGTTTTTTCCTCAGTGGATAGCATGCATGCCTGCCATTCACAAGGTCCAGAATTTGGCCACCACACAAGTTCTTCAGCTGTCTTTCTCCCCTTCCCCACCCCACCCCACCCCAAGACCAAGACAGCAGTGAATGGGAGAGTACATCAGGTGTTCATCGAATCTAATATCAAACTTCTATAGCGCCAAAGAACCATCACCTGATGGCACGCCTGATTAAATTCACACAAGATCCAGGTCAAATCCAGGATATCAGGCCAGACAAACAGGTGACAGCGTATGGTCGATAAGCCAGGTGAAAAAGACAAGTTTCAAGTTTTCAATCATGGTTTTGTTAAGAGAGGGAAAGGAAAAGTGGTGTGAGAAAGGCCAACCAACTGTCCACACACTAGCCAATGCCATGGAAAATTCAAGAGATACTAACCACACAAACAGCCGGCATTTTTAGCAGCCCACACCTTTAACATTTTCTGCCCAGCAAAGCAATTAGCAGAAACCACAAAAGTCAACAAAAATTACAGCCTTAAAAGTACCGCCAATCAGTCACTCGGAAACAACAATATTCTAAAAATGAACAAATACAATACCAGCCAACATTCGGCCAGTACACAGTCATCGTGAAAAGGTCGTGAAAACACCAATATCGCACAAAGGATACAATGCTTTCCAGGAAATATCGGCTTGTTGGACAGAAGCTCGGCCAAGATGCACCCCACCGACCAAACGTCAACTGTTAAATGTCAAGTCAAGTGCAAAACAACGAATCCATTCACAAAACATAAAGCAAATTACATAAGCCATGATTCACTTAAAAATTCAACAATCTCATAATCAGTAAATTAAATAAATGCAAAAACTACACTTTATGCAATCTAAAAGATAAGAAAAAACAATAAAAGCAACACAATCAATATTGATCTTTACAACAAAAACATTTCAAATGCAAAATTTTAAAAAGTCAAAACTCTGAATAAAAATATGTCTACCTATAGGTGCAGAAAGCACAAGAAGACAATAGTATGCCTTTTCTATACTAAGATGTCTGAAGTGTCCTTAGCATGTATACATGTATATGACCTTATATAACAGAAACAATAAAAGGATACTGGCTTTGCTGTAACCCTTGGAATTCAACATGATCTCTGGGGCTCTGTACCATCTTGTTGCCACATACTCCGTCAGGAAACCAGTATGGTCGTGGTTTGGATCGGCCACCCGGGCGAGTCCAAAATCGCAAATCTAGACAAAGGCAACATACACAAACCTATAAAATCAATAAAAATACATTGGATATAATGACAAAGACAACTGCCGCCATGATCGTGGCCAAGAACAGGAAAAATATCACGAACCTAAAAATGAAAATATGCAAACAACTACTGACAGTCAACAACTATGGAAATACATTAGATAATTAAATAATAACAAATTATCATAAATATGGAAAAGGTCAAACAAAGATATTTGCTACACACTCCACGAACAATTTCACGTCTCAATAACAGGGCAAACTACGATGATTTCTTCGACTAGGACATCTCGCCCACCGACCTTCAAGTCACAGGTAGTGTTCAGCAACAGGTTGCTAGGTTTGAGGTCACGATGCAGCACGTTCGCCGAGTGGATGTACTTGAGACCTCTCAGGATCTGATAGAGGAAGTAACAGACATGGTCATTGCTCAGCTTCTGCGTCTTCAGCAGCTTATACAGATCTGTCTCCATCAGGCACTGCACAATGTATCTGAACAAACGTGAGTGAAGGAAGCAAAACGAACGACAAAATTAATGCGGAGAAAGCTACATTTTTAAAAATCCACGATGAAAACATTTCATCTTTATTTGACATTTAGTTCACAACAAATGTTTAAAAAACCCTAAAAGTGCATTACTGTTTACTTAGGTAACACACACACACACACACACACACACACACACACACAAAAAAACATGTTATATTCAAGAGACAATATTGCTAGTGTTGACAAACTGACCAGTTCATCTATTTCAAATCTCCTGCATATTTCTTGAGACCCAGCCCACCATTCTGGGGAAAATGGCGCTACATAAATTCACTCAGTGCATGGACAAAGTAAATTAAAGAAGCCTCTTGACACCATGATCTAATAATAGGCTGCTGCTGCTGCATACCTCTTTAATCATATGTACCATACACCAGAGTTCCTCAAAACCATCAACATCAGCCTAGGTTCACTGAGCGGTGCAACAGCATGACAGAGTCTCTTGTATAGGCATCAGAACATACTCTGCACTGCATTCCTTTCATTCTGCTGTTCTTGAATAATTGACCTACATCAGGCCCAGAAAGTCAAGCGGGTTGAGAGAGAGAGAGAGAGAGAGAGAGAGAGAGAGAGAGAGAGAGAGAGAGAGAGAGAGAGAGAGAGAGAGAGAGAGAGAGACCAAGCTAAACACTATCCACCACCATCTCCCACGCCATTTTTTTCTTACAAGCAAATCAAGTCCAGGCACAATCTATACTCACTGTGCCACCAGCAACACACTAGGGTACTATGTACTGTTTGCAATACCGGTAATTATGCCACAACTCTAGCCGCACATGCAACAGTACAGCAAATAGGAATAGAAATCGAAAAATAAATAATTACAAGTATAAAAACACGGCCACATCAGTAATAGCACAAAAATCAGCAATAATAGCACACACACACTAAATCTAATAAGATCAAATAACAAAGGATACACGTCTTTCATCTCATCGATAGTCGGAGCTCGAATTATGTCCTGTATGTTGATAATCTAGAACGACAAAATTACCCGTACTATATCAAAATAATTGCCTAAACACACACACACACACACTCATAAATGCACACACATATACATACAATATCAGAAAAATGACAAAAATACAGCACTTTGTACAGAACAATAATAACAACAACCGGCAATGCATTTCCTGCAGAGGAGACAATGCAAAAGTGGTGCAGAAGTGCCGTAGTGTATCAAATGGCACTTTTATCTGAGAAGATTCATGAAACAAGCACTCACTTAAACCTGATAGATTCCATTACAAATGTTTCCATGCAAGATATGAAATAATATATTATGATATGAAAATTTAAAAAAATTTCAAGAACAGAAACATTCATTTTAACAAAAGCATATCTTGTTAGACTGAACTTCACTGAAGTATCTCTGCTAACCATAAAAAAGCTGCAAAGAGCATTATTAGTTAACCCTTTGAAAATGACAAGAGGCCTGCCCCATAGGCATATGTAGTCTAATCCATAGGGAGGTCAGAGTTCAAAGGGTTAATAAACAAAATCATTTGATAACAGCTACAGAAATCCATTTCAAATATCGTAACCCTATAAATTACTGTCACTATCGGCAGGAGATGACAACCAGAAAAAGAAGGTTCCACACAAATGAAACAATTTTATTATTATAATATGTGCTTGAAATATGTTTATTCAGCCATGTCCAGATGTCCTAGAAATTCAACTAGAAAATGAAATGATGAGCAAGATGAAAACAAACATAACTGTCATCAAAAATGATTAATTTTTTTCAAAACTGTTTGCACATTCATGTAACACCAGGATCTATCTTTCACATTCCAAGTGACTTATAGATTACTGTAATAGATTACAATGTTAAATAAAAGCAAGATTGCCCACATGCAGGACATCACCTTGAATATCAATGTAAATATGAAACCACTTGGTTTTTATATGCTTAACAAAGTTAATAAAAGAAAAGATTAAGCAAATTATGCTGACAAGACTCAAGGATTTTCTAAACAATGACTTTCAAAAGTCATAAAATGTACAATTTCTGGTGCCGTTAAAAATTACTGATAAGATAAGTGTTTTATCGAAAGCACAGAACTTCAGCAGAGCATTTTTATACCATGATTCATATTGATGCTTGCATAACTTTTGGTTTATTTTTAAAATTAGTTTAAAAAATTAAATAATTTTAAAATTGTACTTGATGCATGGGGTGCATTAGTATAGGTACCGTATATTGTTTTGGCCTAGTGTTTTGTGATGGTACTGTATAGATCTTTCAACTTTAGTAAAGAAACTTCTATATTTATAAAACTATCAGCTCAGTAAAATGGATGCAATCTATTTAATCTTGAAGCACAAAACAGAATAAATAGAATACAGAAAGGAAAATGCATACATGCATCTAGGCTAATGTCAGCATTCAACCATTAACCTCTTCATTCTACTAAGTCCAGGCCAATACACGTTGTCATAAATGCCACATTTATATAACATTTTTCCAAAACGCAATATGAGATCATACCCACAGAACAGATGTTGCAAACAGTTTTTCGTTTATTTTCTCAATAAAAAAACTCATTTTTTTACGTTTTAAAAATTTCCTACGTTTTATTTTATTGCATTTTTCAGTAGCTTTTGCAATATGGTACAAGTTGCGGTTAGAGAACTAGCACAGATGACCTCTGCCTCAGCCTGTGAGAGAAATTGGCCAACTTTTGACTTCATCCATATGAAAAGTGAAACCGCGTGTAGAGCAAGAGAGTGCAAGATGTAGTGCTCGTGCATGCTAATCTTTGCCTAAAGGAAATGCAGGACAATATAAACTATATAAAGGAAACCATAGAGCGGTCACACTGGTCAGATGGTGATGAAGAACATGAAGAACTCTAAGGAAATTTTTGTAACAAATTTTCTAACAAATTCCAACTATATCGGGAGTTCTTGCCTTACCGAATTATTAAACTTTTGACTTTTTACGTCTTTAAAACTTTTTAAAATTTCCTTTTATACGTTTGCAACAATTACGCTATTTATAATCTGGGTATTCATCATGAAACAACATTTACAATACACAAATAATGCAATTAATGCACAGAGTTCAAAAGAAAACTGTCATTATGACTCTTATGAACACCATGATGATGATACTGACATTGACAATGATGATGATGATGATGATAACAAGTTTTCTGTCATAATTTCTATTGGCATTGGCATAATGCCACAGATGATAAGGTAAGTAAGTAAGGCAGTTTCCCATTTCCTTGTTCTAAATTATGAGGGCAAATATATGTCCAAGGTTACTGCCCGTCATTTTGGTAAAATTCAAAATGGCACCTCGTGAACCGTTACCACTACTCTGCCCATCCCAAGTTTCTGCGTCACTCCAGGAATCTGCTTCGAGAACTGTTCCAGTATCTTATAAATAACTGCACACTCAATACATCCAAATCATTAGAATTCATTCATATACAATGTCAACAGTTAATCTCAGCTCTTGAATCTGCACTTCTCCACTCCCTCGTCCATTGTTCACTGACCTCCCGACCCCGTTTTGAGAAAACCAGCAAGCTAGTTCAATCATTATCACGAAGTATGACAGTAAACTATACCAACAGCTAGTCAAGGTCAATTTCAACTGGCATTGAATGGAACATGAAACCTGAATACTCATGACTCATCCTCTTATGAAGAGCACATTACAGCATTAAGTAGGGTTCAGATTATTGTGGTGACTCGTTCACAGGTGGACTGTGTGAACACATTACAGAGTTAATGTTCATAACTAGTGCAGAACAACCAAGTTTTTAGCCTCTTTTTGAAAATGTTGAATGAAGGGAAAAGTTACCGTAAGTTATGCCAAACAATCAGTTTAAAATTTCATAGCAGAATTCAACACGTGTACATTGTACAATCACATTACTATCCACATTTGGACACTCCCCAGACTCACCCACTTTGGAGCAGACTCACCCCTAACCCTTCCTCCCCCAATGCTTCAAATATTACTACAGCTGAGAGTATCAAAGATCTATCTGGCATTGTGCAACAGAGTTCCAATTAGAAATCAGAAGCTAACCCTTAACTGCCAGATACTTTGTAACAACATGCAATGTAACCGAGTATACTCAGTTCTCGAGGTTTAAGGGTTAAGCAATGCAAGGGTTCGTACATCGCAAAGCTGTGAAGATAAGCACAGTTCTAGAGAAAGCAATGGCAAGCTACTCTATATATATATACATCAGAACTTCACGCCAAGGAAACCATTAATAAGTGCTGAAAATAGGTGCAAAGGCCGATCGAGCTGCATCACAATTTCAGTAAAACGTGCCTGTTCACCAGTGTATTAAACTATGAACAGCCGTTTCAAACATAGATGCATAAAACAGAGTAAAACATAGACTGTACTAACGTTTTCATGCTTAAATCTTGTCAATATCTTGATTTCTCGAAGCGTTCTCTGACAATAAGTCTGATGCTCAAATGGTGATATTTTTTTGATTGCCACTTTCTGCTTTGTCACGTTATCAATAGCAGCTCTGAGCAGACAAGAACACAATGTAAGAGAAAACTAATCTGATTAAAAACTCAAATATTCATAAAAGCTATGGGTAGCGGTTCAGAAAAACAAATATCCATAAACAAAAAATTAAATTAAAGCAAGAAAACAGATTCAACGTGACAATCAAAAAGTACAATCTTCAATTTGGAGATATAACTGTAACAAGCAATTTGACAAACTATAACATTTTCTGTGGAAATATTCCAATTTTGTTTCTTCACACTTTATCAGAACTAGAAAGTAGAAGTTTGCTAACTCATATTTATACAATTCACTGTCATTGCTGAAGTGTAGTGCTATTCCATAAAATGTCTGATACAGGAATGCATGACAGCAGCTCCACAAAAGCCATTTACATCATTTACAGTCAATGTCACATGTACATGTACACATCCTGCACGAATTACGCATAGTCCTTTTCCTCAATCATTACTTATCAAATATCATAGCAATGGGCTCCATGGAATCGGATGGGATTTTATGAACAGTCAGAAAGAATAAAAATGAAACTAGTGTACAGATGCTTTGCATTCTTTATTTCTGAACTAGATTGCAATTAAAATCCATTCATTCTTATTACGATCAAATGTCCGGACACAAAAAGAAAAGATTCGAATAACACTAAGCACTTTTCAAAACGCATAACATAATCCAAAAACACCTAGTGCTCAGTTGAGGGTCGTTTTCGAAGTTAATCGGATTGGAATGTAAGTTCGTATATCAACTCCCCACCACGCGAGCTGAAAAATCACCTTAAATCACTAACATACTGATCCACCCTTGTCAAAAGCCCTTTCAGGTCCACCCATAAGCCCCCTCCACCACCCCAGGTACACCGTTGAGGAATCAAGGGACGGACGGGGCAGACATCAACGGAGACACTTACACGACCATCCCGTAGGCGCCTTCTCCGATGTAGGCGAGGTTCGTGTAGCGAGGTCCCACTTCGAACGCGTGTTCGCGGACGAACTCGACGTTTCCACCAGTTCCACCGCCGCCGCCACCACCACCAGCAGAAGCCGCAGGACGACCGACGCCTTGGATCTCCATCTTTACGCTCCGACCATAGAATTGACAACGACGACGACGACGACGACTCAGTCCCGGTCACGTGATCAATGCGACGACGGTGGCGCCGCGCAGCATATGGACACGCCTCTTCTCTTACACAAAATTGGCAGATTTTACGAAATTTCCAGTCTCTTTTGAGTCAGTAAGTTCAAAGATTGTTTATGAAGTCATTCTGTATGTTTTATACAGTTTTTGCAGTTCAATTTTATTTTAGTCGTTTCCTGAAAATGAGTTAGTCTGCATGTGCGTGGTATCTTCGTCAGATATCTACTTGATGTTGACAGTCTTTGCTGACGCACGTACCTATTGCATGATCTCTATGCTGATGCACGTAATGCATTAGCCTTTCACCTTTCGAAACCAACTAAAGAGAAACAGTGAATGGTATTGATATTATACATCAGTCTAAAACATAAATAGCGCGCATAGCCTAGTCATAGCCAGTCATAGCCTATTATTATTATTATTATTATTATTATTATTATTATTATTATTATTATTATTATTATTATTATTATTATTATTATTATTATTATTATTATTATTATTATTATTATTATTATTATTATTATTATTATTATTAACTAGACAATTTGTACAATTTATATAGCTCAATAATAATGGCAAAAATGGCCCTAGCCTTGAATAAAATCCGCCTATGGAGCCAGGTCAAGTCGGAAATATCCGCAAAAGATAATATCAATTCGCCTACAGAGATCGATCAGATGGAAGCATATGGATGGACTCCTGTGGAGTAAAAGCTGAGTTGAAGAGCTGGACCTGTGCTTTCAGTTTATACAGACTCCCTGGTTTAGATTTGAATTTTAAAACGATTAACAAAGAGTTCGGTGTGCTTGGAAAACGAATGGACACACAGTGTTGGAAGCATATACCTAAGTTGTGTATATATTTTACTCGATTTTCAGTAACAATCAGCGAAACGGTCATCATTGCTTTCGATAACATAATCGCCTCCACTATTTTATTATTATATTTCATCGAAATTCTCCGTACGGAAAATCTGTGCCGCCACCTATTGAATAAAATTGAACAACTTTACGGTAATTAACACGCTCCACAATATAATGTAATACTGCCGTGGCTTTATATTTAAATTAAACTCACGTATGACAATAATAAATACATATTATTCCACAGAGGGTTCGATCTATTGATTATTGTACATAGTACAGAAATGGGAGCACTTGAGCTTATTGTCGAATAGCACACCTTTTTATCGTGGGCAAGTAGTTGCATAAGAGCGGATTCATGTAACGGAGTTTTAGCTTTGCGCAGTGGCAGTACCATAGCCGATGAGGTTTATCCGAGGCGTGGTCATTGCTAGTTGAAAACTATACCCAATACCCCGCGCTGTTGCCCTGAAATATGGGTGGCAGTCGCAATTTCTGACCGCTCCTACGGGAGCAAGACTCGAAGAAAAGGTAAAATTAGCATTTGAAAGTCCTGTCTTGTCTTTTAGCGTCTGCGCTGCGAAGATAGACTGCATTGTGGTCTAACTTCTTCCAAGTGTTACCGTCTTCCGCTGTTCTTGTTGCCTGCTCTATAGTGAGTCATGTCCATTCTTTTACGTTGTCTTCCCACTTTTTTCTTGGTCTACCTCTTTTTCGTGATCCTGGCATTGTGCCTTGTATTATTTCTTTCTCTAGACAGTCCTGTTTTGTTCGCAAAATATGTCCCCAGAAATTCAGTTTTCTTTTCATTTCAAAGTAGAGATCGCAAATATCGTTAGAAATCAATATTCGTTAGGCTACTCTGAATAGGTCCGAATCCCGCACGGATACGGTTACCGTGGCTACGGCGGTCATGGATACGGAGGGCACAACGGCGGGTACTAGAAACATACGCTAATTTATAGGCCTAAGCATTCATAAGCAACTCACAGCTGCTATTGGCTGTTGAGAAGATTAATTATTTGGAGTGGCTACATTAGGGCAATAACGTATAAGCTAAGATGATAACTTTCAGGCCTAGTCCCCTATAGGTCTCTCCTCCTCTTTGTAGGGCCTAGCCTCTCAAGTGTGTGTGGGGGGATGGAACGGGCGGTTGGGCGCTAGAGCCTAGTGGCCCATTAGAAGTTCTCGCCTATGCTAATTAATCTGTCGTGCCACCTAGTGAAAACCTAGTACCTTAACTAGCATACGAAACAATAGCAGTTTTATGAAAGCCTAATACATTAAATTTAAATTTTTCAGCCGAATTTAGGTAACTATAATCACACCGTTTTTATTAGTAGTAGCCATTTGTAACTGATTTAAGAGTCTATTTTCTAAGGGATTCTTTGCATGTCATTTTTAGTCTGATCCCAATAACAAACCGCTTTAATGCGATGACGGGACTGCTAGTAAGGCCGTGCAACAGTCTACCTACCAAAAAAACTTACTTGAGACGCTTTGGCCAAAGAGGAGGGTCATCGCATATGTCTTACTAAAATTCCTCATAATTTGTGTGCCCCCTTTGGGTGCAAGACTAAAAAAAGGTAAAATAATTATTGTCGTTGTTACTGAGAAGTTTTCAACGCTGGACATTGCAAGGTGGAGTGATGACGAAATGTGAACCGGTAACTCGGTAATTAGAGTACCTAGTTGAAATTGAGATGGGGGGGGGCAGTATCATGCGCTAATCGGCAGAAGCAGAGATGATGATGCTGGAAAGCTTCCTCTTTCCTTTCCGTTTTCCTGGATAGTGCACCTTTTCTAAGCAACATTCATTGTCTGAAGTCGTCTTCATGTAGGTAAGTAATCTTGACAGCTATACAGTAGTTGTGCCAAAATTCAACTGTTTATCGACACGCAAGTTAAAGAAACTCTTCAGACAACTGTTTTCTTTTTCTTTCTCTCTGTCTTGGCGTCCAACTTAAAGCTTCGGCATCGGCAGCTTACAGAATTCTGCTTTAGGTTTAATCATTAGTTCATTACCGAAAATTATCAACATCTTCGTCAGCGTGAAGCTGACGTCATTCAGACCTATAATTAATTCGCCAAAATGCAAACAAAGCGGCAGATCATGCACTCAAGGTAGCAAAATATTAATTACCTTAACTTAAAATCCAATTATTTTAGAAAATGTTCATGTCTTAAGAATATATTTTGCTGTCAGAAAAGCTAAAATCATCTTGAAGGCTATTAGGCCTACGTGTTATGCCTTGCAAACCGATAATCATCTTTGATTAAAGACTTTAGACTCAAAGGTCTCAAATGGATAGACTTAGATTAGATAACCTAACTGTTCTTGTAGCATGTAAAGATATATATATATATATATATATATATATATATATATATATATATATATATATATATATATATATATATATATATAGGCTATCTTGTGTGAGTCGCTGTCCTTCGGCCACGTCATCACAAAATCAATCATCATGTGATCTGTAGCTTGAACGCCATTGGTCGGTTTAGAAGATCGAAGATCCGATCACGCAGCGATCGATGATCATCGCATCAGAGATCGAAGTCAAACAACAGCGTCATCGATGACGTCAATGACGCCGAAATTATCGTCAAGAAAGTCGCCGGATTTGACGGGTTTCCGGACTTCGTTAATCCCAGCACCAATCCATTTGGATTCCCTGAAAAAGAACGCAGAACAAGAAGACGTCTCAAGACGAGACGCTCTAAGCCATAGATTTATGCTCTAGACAGGCGCTCACGCATAGAATTGAATTGTCAGTATACAAAAGTCTGAAAGTTAAGCCAGTTTTCCATCATTTTATTAAGTATGCTCACATTATCGTAATACTCCTAATGGAAGCCGGATCTCAAACAGCCGGGGGTATCAAGTCATTTGTTTTAGTAAATACCGGGTCTTGTATTCGAAGTTTTACGGTGATTTTTATGGCAACCATGGCAACCATTGTCTTAGACTTAACTAAAAATGTCTCAGGACAGACGTTCTCAGGCCAATGCACTTGCATTCAACGTATTTCACTGTTGACCAGTGTTATATAATTATAACAAACGACTTTAGTTTAAAATTTAGGGCCTATACTTCAATATCCCGACCAGTCTAGTTTCTATAATAATAATAATAATAATAATAATAATAATAATAATAATAATAATAATAATAATAGCATAATAATAATAATAATAATAATAATAATAATAATAATAATAATAATAATAATAATAGCATAATAATAATATGGGGTGTTGTCGCAGTTGAGGCGCTATAGAAAAAGCGTGCGGTGGGCTATGTTTGCCACAGCGATTGGGATGCAAGACTGGATAATAACCAGTGGCGTATTTACCATTGGGCCATTTGGGCCATGCCCCCCTTTGGTCTTGGCCTAGCGGCCTAGCCTGTCCCCAGACCCCCATTATAGGCTCGCGCTTCGCGCTCGCCATGGGCTGCCCCCTTACCAAAATTCTAAATACGCCACTGATAATAACGTTACCAGGTCGAGGTCGGTGCTCAGTGCCGGTGATTAGGGGGGAGAGAAATTTTGAGGATTTGTGAGTAGGTGGAATTCCCCACCCCCCCATCAGACCTGATTTAGACACTGGGTGTGTCGCAATTACTTCGGCGATCTTACTTACACTGATTTTCGACGAACGTGTAGATGTTTCCGTCGATCGGGACCCTGATGACGGGTGTCAGGGTGGATCTCCGGTCCCTCGCTCCCTCTACCGCCGCTGCCTCGGTGCTCCGGATCGAAATGACGGCGCCAAGACGGGGCGACGACGAACTCTGCTGCGGCGGGAAAGCCTCTGCGGAGGTCAATCACAGGTCAACCGTCAAAGGTTAAAGGTCATACGGCCGCGCTTGTATAGCGCTGCGATGACAATTTTCATGATGATGATGATGATTAAGATGATGATGATGACGACGACGACAATTACTATTGCCCTTCCTAATGAACCGATTAAATAAGCTGCATACGATATTGTGGATTCACTCACATACAATTAGCATATTTGCTGGTAAATTTGCCTTTTGCCTTAAAATTTGGCACAATTTTCTTATTTTCGCATAATCACGACATAGTGCGCACACAATAATCGTCTATAGTATATATGAAAAAATTTGCCAATTGATTACAATTAGAATTAGCTGGTCATCTAATCGATTAGCTAATCAATTACTTCCTAATTGATTAATTACCCATCTCTGATATGTATATATTGTCTGTACTGTATACCGTAGAGTTGCATTGACTGTTCGTCTTTTCCGAATGAGTTTGATGCAACGCAGTCGTAAGTTCCGTAGTCAGACGCCTCTAAATCAGCGATTCTGTATACACGACAAAACAACCGATCAAGCTAATCGTACAACAACGACAGACAACCAATGATTATAATAGTCGAACAACGACGACGACAAACAGACGATTAAGTTAATCATACGACGACGACGATGATGATGATAATGATGATGGCTGTTGAGCGGCACAGCGACAATTGAACGAGCGATGAAGAACTTTCCAACAAAGACGAAAACGACGAACCTAATAACGATGTCGATGATGGTGATGACGACGACGACGACGACGACGATGACAACAGAAATGACGGACATCTTATGAGGAATATTTTGAAAACTAGGGACTGATGAGCGATTTCTTAAACTCAGTATGACCTAAATTATTATTATTATTATTATTATTATTATTATTATTATTATTATTATTATTATTATTATTATTATTATTATTATTATTATTATTATTATTATTATTATTATTATTATTATTATTATTATTATTATTATTATTATTATTATTATTATTATTATTATTATTATTATTATTATTATTATTATTATTATTATTATTATTATTATTATTATTATGTACAAATGGATCAGCTTGGACGAGTTGACAGTTACAGTTAAAATAGTAAACGGATTCAAATCTTATCTTTTATTATTATTATTATTATTATTATTATTATTATTATTATTATTATTATTATTATTACTATTACTATTATTATTATTATTATTATTATTATTATTATTATTATTATTATTATTATTACTATTACTATTATTATTATTATTATTATTATTACTATTACTATTATTATTATTATTATTATTATTATTATTATTACTATTATTATTATTATTATTATTATTATTATTATTATTATTATTATTATTATTATTATTATTATTATTATAGTAAGATGTCTGACCTGAGACTGAGAGTTATCGTATGTTCGCTTTCGTCGTAGGCTTCGATTCGATGTTTCGTGGAACTGGAAATGGTCTTTCCCTCCTTCCGCCAGTAGTTGACCGCCTGTGGAAAGGCGGTGACGGTGCACTCGAGGATCGTCTGCCTGCCCCTCACCTGCCCGATCCGTCGGTTCGGAAGACTCACCTCGGGACGGACTGAAGTCCCCCCCCAAGCGCCAAGAAAAATTCACTTTCAGAGATCAGATCAGCAAAGGGGCAGCATGCATCCAAATCATACATGGGCATGGGTTCAGTTTTTAAAACACAACCAAACCCATAGTGATTCAGACCCAACCCAACCCAACCCGCGAAGGCAATAGGGTTACTTTACCCAACCCAACCCACCGTAATACCATAATATACCGTGGAGCCGCCACTGCCCTAGGGATCATGATACTAGTCGCGCCATGGAAGTTAAATGAGCGATAGAATGATTGTTTGATTGATAGATCAGGGATTGATTGATTGATTGATTGATTGATATTAGCGCTGCATCGGTGAATAGTAGAGTAGACCAACACTTATCGTGAATTCTTACAACATGTCATAATGCATGCCAAGGTTTGGACAATTTCCCTTCTTAAGCCATAAGTCCTACTGCATAAGTAAAACACGTTTAAGCCGTTTTAAAGCATGACCGGTCCCAGCCCGAATATTGCTGAGTGGGGTGGGGGTGGGGTGGGCGGGAGAGCTATCTCCCCCTCCGTGGCTACGCCAAATTCGCCAAGGTACTGATGTCTTACAGTTGACGGTCAGTCGCATCTTTAGGACAGCCTCGTTCTGTAGACCGTTGCTGGCGTGACATGTGTAGAGATCGTCGCAAAACCGAGATACGTTGTGGATTGTCAGACTGTTCTGACCTTTCGACAACATCCGCTGTCCTCGGACAACTTCCGCTTCCGGTAATGATCCTGTGCAGAGTTCAGTACTTGTGTTTCAATAATTCGCCACAATTAATTATTTCTTCACCTGCATTTCTATGGGGGATTATGGTTAGGCAGTGGCGGCTCCCCCCGGGGGGGGGGCGTGCCCCTATTGAGTGCCTGGCCCCCAGTGGCCTCCCTGTTGGGACCCTATACTTAACACTACATACCTAACAACAAATGGTTGGCCCCCATGATTAGAAGTTGCCACCCCAACGGCCCTCCACTTGCCAAATCCTTGCCAAATGTTGAGCCGCCACTGTGGTTAGGAACTTAGGGTTAACCCCAATCCTAACTCTAACCCTCTAACTCAAATGGAATGACCCGATCTCTTCGATTGATGCTTTTAGAGTGTTAGAAACCGTGCTATAAGAGTGCATAATTATTTATTATACCCCGGCTTCTATTCGAACATTTACGGTAATGTCCAGTGTTTATTCTAGCCACCTTGACATTGGGGGAGTTTGAAATGTTTGGGGGAGAAGGTTTGTCTGTCCAAAAATCTTGACGAGCAAAAAAAATATATATATAATTTTTTCTCCAATGATGGTGACGAGCAGACGAGCAAAAAAGGTCATCACAACCTTTCTTTTCTTTCAAATACTCTTCTATATGGTCATATCCTTCTCTTTTTTCCCTCTCCAAAATAAAAAACCTCTCGTCACACTTTTTTTGGAGGGAGCAATTTCCATCCCCAATGCAACATATAGACATTTTGGGGGAATTTTCAAACTTGGGGGAATCTCCCCAAAAAGGGCCTAGAATAAACACTGGTAACGTCATCATACTTAACAAGATGGCGAAAACCGGCGTCGCTTTCAAACGCCATGAGCTCGTTCTAGTGATATTTTAAACTCTATGCTCCAAACCGCGTATTCGAATCCACGACAAACGATGATTCCGTTTACTTAGCGCCTGCACTCAAGAAAACGAGACTGCGAGGTCGTGCGGGTAAACGGTAATCATCTCGAGTAGACAGGCAAAGTCGCGGATCGGGCGCTATATAAGCTGCGAAGCGCCACCTATCGACGACAGACCGAAACGTCCGGCGATCGCACAGGATCAAAACGGAGCAGTTCGATTAATACTGATCAGAAGCGGTGCGATAAAATTAATCTGCCCGGCAACTTTTAGAATAGAAGAATAGAAGAAGACGACGAGCATTCGGTGCGAAATTGCACGCTTCCGACCGACGAGTGCAGAGGCCGTGGCACATCGCATTGGATGCAAGACTTGAGCTTATCATTTTGCTTTTTCAGGACGGGGGGAGGAGCAGACAGTCAAAAATGCGGGAACGAGGAAGGGAGGGAGGGAGGGAGATAACTTTCCCAATGGACGAAAGTCCTTAACCAGAAGCCACAAAGCGATAAATATTTAAAATTCTGATTCGAATAGCACAGCCATATTGTTCCGAAAACTTTCCATGCGCCATGTTAAGAGTCTCTTTGCTTACCGTAATTCTTGGTTTTAATTCTGTCTTTATACCCAGAGTAATTGTAATGATTTCCACACAGGCTGATACCGCTTGAACCATTTTAAAAACACTTTAATAATAATAATAATAATAATAATAATAAGAATAATATTATTATTAGTTCACTTGTATTACTACTATAGTAGCGCCTTCGGGTTACTCGGTCAGTGGTTACCTACCCCTGGATATGTTGGCGTACTTGCAGTCCACAGTCTCCCAGTGTTTAGTCCTTCCGGGTGAAAACCGGCGATACCACGTGACTTCCGGAACGGGGATTCCGGTAGCGTGGCAGAAGAACGTGACGTCACTTCCTTCCGGTGCGCTTTTATCTCGACTCGACAATTCTTCAACGATCTTAGCCGGAGCTGTTGCATAGTAAGAACAAAAAGAAGAATGGTTCTCTGCTTGTATCTGTCTGTCTGTCTGTCTGTCTCTCTCTTTCTCTCTCAGAAATTAGTAAGAACGGTGCCGATGAAAAATTTACACGATTTACATGTAAATTTACATGATGTAAACGTTTATTTTACGTTTGACAATTACGCGAAATCTTAAAATCTGGGACTGTAGCCTAATAAGCATTTTCAGACATAAACGGCACTTTTTCTATTTCGCCGACGAGTGAAAAAAAGTTCCGACTGCCTTCTGCATGGTCAGATCCCCCCTCAGTGTTTGCTTTCTGTCTGAAATTCTATCAGACAGGAAGCGCCGTTCCGACCGACAAAGACAGGATGTCCTCCGCGAGGCACATTAACTATTCAACAGAGAAAGACGAACACAAAGAGAGGGAAACAAAGAATTATAGATAAATAGGGAGTACAGAGAAAAGAGGGAGAGAGATACAATCAGAGTAGGAGAGAGAGAGAGAGAGAGAGAGAGAGAGAGAGAGAGAGAGAGACATACATACATACAACAGGATAGATAGACAGACATACAGACAGACAGACGGACAGACAGACAGAAGACAGAGATATTGACGGAGGCAGATACAGAGAAAGAGACAAGGAGGGAAACGCAGAGATAAAAAGACACACGCAGAGAGAAATATAGAGACAGATGGACAGAGAAAAAGACAAGGAAAGACATTTAAGAAAGAGACAGAGAGAGACAGAGAGAGAGAGAGAGAGAGAGAGAGAGAGAGAGAGAGAGAGAGAGAGAGAGAGAGAGAGAGAGAGAGAGAGAGAGAGACGGAAGAGCAAATGGACACTGGTGTTTTTCTAAGAGTCGAAATTGTCTTCGTGTCCTGATTGCATCGGAAGTGGATACGAGTGCATTTCTCGCCGTCTCCCCGCTCCAGAACTAACATCACGCCAACGACAAAAATATAAACAACAGAGAAAAAAGCGACACATCAGCGAATCACTTAACACCAACGTCACCACCCCCCGCCACCCACTCCACCGCCCACTCCACTCCAACACCGTCACCAAAAGGAAAAATCGTCGGACAAAAAGGGCAAACATACCGCGTCGCCGAAAATCTAAAAAAAGCGTTCGAACCATTTTTTCTTCTACATTAAAACCACGCTTCCGTAGCTCAGCATCTGTTGCGCTATTGAAATTCTTCGAGAGTCTCTCGGGTCCGCTAAAACCCCTCGTGGATATAATCCCAACCTCACCCGCCCCACCTTTCCCTCAAATACCCCCCCCCCCGCCACCGTATCCGGCTTCTCAGGCGCCTCGATTCTGCGGCTCTCGCAGAGTCGCCACCTTGTGACGGGTTCGGGAAGACAGATCCGACGACGACGCCTCGCGAATTTATATAGCGCCAAAGCCGGCGACAATATCCGAGAGTTCGCGATGCAGCAAAAGGCGTCCTTCGAAGGACGGCGTATACGTCACACGCGATCCGTCATAGACTTAAGAAGCGCCCCTGGCGGCGAGCAGTTGCGATGCAATTAACAGCAGACGATTAACAACGCGTCCGACGTCGTTGCGTTGACTCCTCAACAAGAGGATTAGAGAGGAAGCACAGACCCATGGACGACTGACTGTGGGAGAACGGATGGAAAATATTAATTCTCATAGGCAATTACATCATGAAATGCATTACGATGCCTATATGTATACATATACATACTCTTTTATATATATATATATATATATATATATATATATATATATATATATATGTATATATATATATATATATAAAGTGAGAGAGCGAGAGCTTGGATGAAAAAGTGGGGCTAATCCCAATACAGTCCCAATTTCCTATGATAGCCTCTAAAAAGTGGATGGGGGCTGAAGCCAGGAGGCCTAGTAGAAGTGTACGCATATATATATATATATATATATAAGATATATATATATATATATATATAGAAAGAGAGAGAGAGAGAGAGACAGACAGACAGATAGACAGACCGACAGACAGATAGACAGACCGACAGACGGACGGATTGTTATTAGCAAGTAAATCGAAGACTTCGAAAACCGAAGAACAGTGCTGATCGGATGTGATTTTCGTCTAGCGTCGTGTGTCGTGGTGCGTGTCTGACCTTCGCTCGGAACTAATTTCGCGGTCGCGAAGCAATCCAACAGGTGGTCCCTCGCCCGGACGACGATTTCAGCAGACGACAGGTGGATTAGAACTAAGCCCAGGTTCACACACGTCGACGGTCGGGGCTGGTTCACAATGGGACACTCTAGCGAGTCTCGCATAAAAGATGTGGCGAGGTAGACGGAAAAAGTAATTTAGACGGACGGAAAGGAAAAGGAAGGAAGGAAGGAAGGAAGGAAGGAAGGAAGAAAGAAAGAAAGGAAGGAATGAAGGC